>CM018043.1:56759509-57167009 GCA_008638375.1 Nyssa sinensis | reverse complement strand
AAAGATCAATCGGAATAAATCACGTTCTAAGGTTTGTAGTTCAATGCAATAATGACCGTTGCTCAGGAAGCCCAGGACCTCGTTTGCTCATCAATCACTTTTTAAACAAAAGATTTTTATTATTTATTTTTATAAAATTTTATATGCAATATGGATCTTGTTTGATAGATCTCAATTTTTAGAATCCAAATATATAAATTTTATTTAAAATGAATTTAATATTTGTAAGTTATTGAATTTTGAAATTTGAAAAAAGCTTTCTGTATCACTTCCTTAATTTTCGGGGATAGTTACGAAGATGGAAGTTTTATATAATAAGGGGTATTTGAGTTACAAAATAATTAAGGGACTTTGAGGTTTGAAAGAAGTGGCTAGTACCTAAATCTAATTAATGACATTTTTTAGGACCTTTGACCGAAGAATCCTATTTTTTTGATAGGTAAATCTCACACACACACACTTTGTCCCTTAAGGAAGCTTGTACCCTCAACCTCCCATATGGAAAGATGGAGGAGGTACCAACCAAGCTAGAACTTGTTGATCTAAAGGTAACCATGATATATTGGAAGGTACTGTTAGGCAAAGAGAATATCATTTACATACAAGAATGGTTAGGCAATTTGTTTATTCAAATGTTTGCCTACTAACTTCTACAAGTATTTATGATTTTTAATATATATCCTACTTGGAGATTACAAGATGAAGGAAATATTATTTTCTTTATCTTGTTTATTCTTTAAGTACAAATCTATGGAAGCTTTCAAATTCCTTTTCCAGTCCTTTGTCTGAATTTAATAATCATGCCACTTGCGGGACAAAAAAAAAGGAATGATAAATGAAATAATTTGTCATGTCACAGAGTTTTCTAGTACTAAGCTGCTACTGTTGTTGAGGCCTTATCTCAAAAAATTATCAGTCAGCTACTAACTATAGAAATCCGGCATTCATTTCAAGGATGAGCAGGATGATCCTTCTAGTGAAACCGCCACATGCACTTATAACCAGTGATTTCAAATTGCCTTTGCTCATTGTACTCTTGATACAAGTAATTGTGAAATTCGCAAGTGTGAAAACAGGGTCGCATAGAACATTACACTTGAAAAGGAGTAATGTAAAGAAACAAAAAAATGGAAACCAAAACCAACGAAAACATCACCTTAAACAATACAATATATACAATTTTTTTTTTTTTTTTGGATAGGTAAATACTAGAAATTTCCCCAGTTACAATCTCAACAAATGTTCAAATTGTAAGCAAGCAACCAAGCAAAATAACACTGTCATCGCACATTGTCTTCAAACAGGTGCTGAAAATTAAAGGCTTGACATATATATAGTTAAAAACATCAGAAACTCAATATATTGGGTGCCTTAGATATCTCACCGTGTTAATGAAGAACTTATCATGTGAAGTATTATCATCCCAAATCAATAGCAAAACTCTAACTCCTTCTTGGGACTTATACTTGAGCAATTCTCCCAGAGTCAAATTTCCACCTCGTGGCAATGGCCGAGTTGGCTCTCTAATAAGCCTCACCTTGTGGTAAACTGACCAACCCGCTATATATATAAGATGATGAGCCTCCGATATAGCATGGCATATATCTTCCCAACATGTATTGCGTTCATAAACCTTCCCTCCATCCAATTCGATAGCCGGACGTTCATCATCAGGCTTAATGTGAGCATCTTGGTACAACGTAACAACGCTACCTTTTCTCAATGGAAAATAGGTGTGCCTCACACCCCTGTGCTCTGGATCGGCGGCAATGCCGTGCCGATACAGGGGATTCTTATCGCATGGCTGTGAATTTCATCTCGAGGAGAAGCGCTGTGTCGGCCTTTGGCGACGCACCTTTAGGCCCAATCACCTGGAAACCAGCCATGGATTAGCTCGCCGGTAGCTATTTTCTCCGCAGATATCAGAACTTTTCCGATTAGCTCGGCGCCGAACAAGTCGTTGTCCTTCACGCGGAACTCTAAATTGACCACCGGGTGAGCCAGTGGAATGTGGAAGTGTTGGTTCCACACGGGGTGTGGGCAATTGCGAAGGACACGCGTTCGGGCAAGGGTGACTTGCGGGACACAAACGGTAACGTAAGGATCGCTGGTGATAATCCTAGGGTGGTGATCGACTTTCTTGTGGCCATCTTCGGCGGCCGAAGACGGTGGTTTGGACGATCTACAACAGGCTTCGAAGTTAAGGAAACGGCGAAGGTGGGTGGACACTATGTCCATGTTGGGTAAGCTACGAGCTTCTACAATCTTCAAGTCCAAGTCTCCGTGCAGCCATACCTCTGGCTCTGATGAAATCTCCGCCATTGAAACGAAACTTAAAACTCAATCTGATATCAATCAAAATTTCACTGTTCACTTCGGAATTTATACGAGAACAGGCAAAGATGCCGCCTCACAGAGAAGCAAACGCATCGAACAAGAAGTTGAAGTTGAAGTTAAGAAAAGGCATTTTAGGGCTTTGCTTCCTGGGTTGGTTCGAAGTTTCGAATAATTCCAAAAGCTTTCTCTGTGCAAAGAGAGAGACTTAAATAATATTTCCATACTTATGCACAGATAGATATACCATGAATGTAAGTATGTGTGAGAACTGTGAATGATAGTTGGCGAGGAGAATCCGACGGTTTACAAGGAAACGGCGTGAAAAACTGAAAAGCACTGTTGGCCTTGGCAAGATGTATATCTTATCTTCAGACTTGAGGGATCGTTGTCTCGTTGGTTTCGTGGGCCGTGGTGGTCGGTTTTGCCGACAGGAACACAAAAACAACAAAACGTGAAAAGCAGGAAAAGAAAAAGGTTATTTTATTTTATTTTTTTCCTGTCGAAAAGGTGAGATTATGGTGGCTCGGGTGAGAAACAAAAATAGAAAATAAAAATGAAAAGGGAAATTAGGCAATTTGGCTTCCTCAAAATGAAAATATTTATTTTTTTATATGTACGATTTTAATTCAAATCATTATATACATACATAATTGTTAAAAAAAAAATTCTTCATTACCATACTTATTTTGCAACTCTTGAATAAAAGAAAAAAGAAAATAAAAATGAAAATTATGTCAATACCGGGATAGGTGTTTCCATGTGACAATGGTCCAATAGTCATGGCTGATTGGTACGTGTGTTTTGTGTGTAAAATGAACAGGGACAAAGTAATTTTATTATTTTAAAAAAAATTTGAATGAAAAGAATATTTGTAATTTCTCAAATAAAATAACAGATATTAAGTAATTTCAAAAACTTAAAAAAATATAATTTTTTAATCAGAAAAAAAAGTCCAATTGTTACCGTATCACCATGTTACTGCCGCTAGGATGTATTACTCTTGTGATTTTCATTACAGTTACAATAGTATGATACTACAGCACCACTGGACTTTTTTCATTTCAACTCAGCCCATCGGGGAGTATTAATAAATGCACCCATTTCCATGCTTGTTTTACGACAGATTAGTTTTATCATTTGTTAATAGTGATAAGATTATTAATCCCAATTCTCTTTTCCCATTATTTTTTTCATGTGATGAGTTATTAATATTTACTTCCCGTATTATTAATGAGTCATTTCTTTTTTTTTTCAAACATCGACTTCACAAAATCATCGAGACTAATTTATTTAATCTTTTTTCAAACCGACAAACAAACACAATTAGTAGAGAGTGAGACTTGAATCATGACCTTCATTTTAAGGGAAGCATGGGTGGCCAATTGGTTCGATTTTTTCTCTCCATATTGTTGTAAGTATGAAAAAATATTGTATATTTTGAAATTTATCATTTATGTTTACATACTCACGATTTGATATTAAATTAATATAATACTATTAAGTTTACAAGTAAAAAAAAATATTGATAAAATTTAAAAATAAAAATAGTATTATTATTTTTCTGGACTCAAGTAAAAGGTGGTGTTGGAAGATGAGAAACAAAATAAAAAATATAATTATAGCACTATTGATACGTAAGTGTTATCATGTGGCAAAGGTCCAAATATTTTATGACTAATTGATAATTTTTTAAAATTTAAAAAAGAATTTTGTAATTTGTTAGGTGTTTAGTTTGTTTTATTGATCGCATTTAATGAAT
This sequence comes from Nyssa sinensis, assembly GCA_008638375.1. Classification (NCBI taxonomy): domain Eukaryota; kingdom Viridiplantae; phylum Streptophyta; class Magnoliopsida; order Cornales; family Nyssaceae; genus Nyssa; species Nyssa sinensis. The sequence goes on along the minus strand of CM018043.1, from coordinate 57,162,913 downwards.
TTGTACTTAATTCAAAACTAAATATTTTTAAAATATAGTTTTTAATAGAACTTTTAAAAAAAGTATCTTAATAATACTTATTAATAAATTATCCAAACACTACAAAAAAATCATTTAAGCACTTATCAAATATATTCATCCAAATACTAAATAATTTATTTTAAATAATATTTTTTCATAACTACATATTCAAACCGTAACTTAAATTGTATTGTAATAAATTTTTTATATGTAAAAATAATGGGATTAGTTTACTTCTTTTTTCTGTTTTTTTTTTTTTCAAGTGGAGTCTTTTGAATCAAAAGGATGTAAATAATATTTCCCTTCCAATCCTCTATTCCCATTCTTTAAGTTAAGAGCTTTATTTCATCTTTTGTTTTTATAAAAAATTACATAAATATTGTTAATTATAAATAAATAGGATAAATTATACTGATTTTTCTTAAGATTTTTTACAATTATAAAAAATTTTATTGAGATTTTTGAAAATATACTGGCCTCATTTATTTTTACTGACAAATTACAAAAACCTCTTATTCAACTTTATTTTTTTTCAAAATTACGAAAATGTCCCTTTCATTTTTTATTTTTTTTTTAAATTGTGACCAGTTTTTTCTAACTTTTTTTTTTTTTTTCATTTTCAAATAAATATTAATTTCAATCTTTCTTGACTGAAAAATATAAGTTATTTATCTTAATTTTGTTTATATAAAATGAAAAAACTCTTAAAAAAAGTTTAAAAAAATGCTGAAAATTGCAAAAAAAAAAAAGAAAGCTGCATTTTTATCATTTTGAAAGGAAAAAAAAGGTTGAAGAGGATGTCTTTATAATTTGTTCAGTAAAAATAGGGAGGTCAGTGTTATTTAAGAAATCTCAAAAAATATTTTTGTAATTGTCAAAAATCTCGAGAGAGATCAATATAATTCATCCAAATAAATATAATAAAAAAATAAGTAAATAATTTTATTTTTAAAATAGAATCCTTCAACCAAAACAAAAAAAGAAAAGAAAAAGATAAAAAAGATGTAGGAATAGAATTTCTAGTGGTGCAATCCAAACACCAATTATTCTTTCATTTTATTGGTGAATTTACTAAAAATAGTGGGAGGAGAAGTACCCTTATCGATCATGGGTGCTTTTATGTTAAAGGGCATCATTGACAGTCGAAAAAGAAAGCACTTTCAAAAGCTAATGGCCCATGAAGACTTTTATTCCTTTTCTGTTTAATAGTGATTATGTATTCCTCTATATTATTCGGATTATGAATTTACAGCACTTACATTCGAAGTCACATTCTCTCGACTTCATTTGTTTATATTTTTAAAAACAAATTTTTAATTTTAAAATATGAAATACGCATTTAGCAAGTAACTATGATACATCTTAAGTTGCATGTAGACTGGAGGTTACATGTCTTCGTAGTCATTTATGCAATTCAAGACAAATTGGTTGCTTCCAAACGACAAATGCTTGAAAACTAAATTGTTTTCTTGGAGATTTTTGCTACAGGAACCGGAAAACGGTCCCAAAAAAAATGTTAATTTCAGACACATACTGTCGCAATCAAAAATACTTACGCTAACTCAACTTGTCATTAGATTAATCTCTTTTAAAATTAAATATTTATTTTATGTTGAGATTATCATTCGAAGAAATAACTTTAACAGTTCGTTTAGATAAGTAGGAAAGAAATGAAAGGAGATGAGAGTATTAGTTATGAAAAAAAGGAAATGAGAGGAGAGGAGAAGGTAATCCCTCCTTTATGTTTGGATAATTAATGAAAGGAAAGAAATATAATCCTTTCATCTTATTTGAGAATGATAAAGGAGAGAAAAAGAAAGGAAAAAATTTTATATTATTTTATTATTATACCCTTTTAAATTGTATTTGGATGCCCTAGGATAGAGGTGTCATTTTTATTTTGACTTTTATAATTTTAAGGGTAATATTAGTATTATTAAAAATTTATTAAATCCTTGTTTCATTTCCTTCCATTTTTGCCCACTTTTGGAGGGATAACAAAATTGCTTAAATGAAGGTTCAGCTCTTCCTCCCTTTCTTTCCTAATTTTTAAAACAAACATGATATAAGCTCTTCTTCCTTTTCCTTTCCTTCCCTTTCTTTTCAATTCCTTCCATCCAAACATAGTGTAAATATTTACCAGTATTTACTTACTCAAAGAGAAAAGAGTTATCAACTTTTCTCTCTGGCAATTTTTTTTTTCGATCGGCAATGAAAATATATTATTAATGAAATATGAAATTATAATAAAAAATAATGTATGATAAGTGGACTTTGGCTTCCTGGATTCTTCATAACCAAATGCAACCCAAGATGACCTGAAATTTTTTGACCTATTTTTTGTTTTGAGTATTTCTTTTTTTTTTAAGTCTTCCATTCGGATTAGTACTTAGTATAAGATTTAATAGTTTCTTATTTGTAAATATAGTATAATAGATTCTTATTAGACAATTTTATCAATAATATTAAATTTTAATTTTAGACTTTTTTTTTTTTGTTGAGTAAGTTTGATAATTATTACTTTTCTCTATCAGTAATTATTACTATCAATTTCTTTTCTTTTTTTTTTTGGTATCTTTCTTCCTTTTTTTTCCACACATTACATAGGCATTAATAATAGTTTCAACATACATGCATGAATATTCCTAAATCTCTCCCCCAACCTTTTGTTGTTTTTCCATAGTATTACGCAGTTTAGGCCTAGCTAGAAGAAAAATGGGCCCAATGTTGATTTTGATAGTGGTATATCACTTTCCATATTTGCTGTAGGAAGGAAAATATCACCCTTTTTCTTATAAAGTCAAGAACTAGGAAAAAAATGAAGAAAAAAATGTTCTAAGTTTCTTTAGACTCAATCTATGCATGGTCACCAAGCCTTACAAGTTAAACTACCTAACACTTTCAATTAATTATTTGTAATTTGATCAACTCTTTTAAATATTTCACATTATTACCCACATTTCATCTGTTTGTAGACAAAATAAGGCAGTTGCTCATTTCATATTACAAATTTAGCAGGTCCCCCCAAAAAAGTAAGTGAAATTGTGTGAAAACTTCTACCATCCTTCAACTAACTCCCTCATCTCTTCATTTTAATTTTTTAAAATTTTTTTAAATTTAGATTATCATATCCAAATACATTTTTACAATTTTTTAAAAAATTATATTTAAATTACTATCCAAGCGCAATCTTAGTTTTTAACTTTTATTTTATTTTTTTAAAATTTTATGAAAGCAAAAGAAAATGTCTTTTCATTAGGCATCTTTTCTACTTTGGACAGTAAAAGAAAAAAGATAAAATAAATTGCTCTATTGCTAGGATCCCTTTTTTAGTTATGTATTTCTTCATTTTTTCCACTTGATTTTAGGGAAAAAAAAAAAAAAACTTTTTTGTTTAAACCAAAAATTTCTCTATTTTGTGAGACTTTGTGCAAAATCTAATTTTTTTCTTCAGATTTTCATATACAATTTCTTTTATAAAATTTCAAATATATAATTTGTATTGAAAACGAATTCACAATGACGGATTCAAACCATTAGCATAGAAGGACGAAAGTACAAAAAGTAAAATTTAAAAAAATCTCTTGTAGAAATATAAAAAAAAAAATTGGGTGGAAAATAACTAATTTTCAAAAAAAAAATAATGTAGAAAAGAGGGGTAAAAATCAAATTTTTATAATTTTTGGTGTCAACCCTGGTTTTGACACCATATATATGACTATCTCTCTCTCTCTCTCTCTCGCAAAATCAGCTATCCTCTTCCTTCGTTTCGGCTTATTCGGGAGTTAGCAAAAACATCCAATTCAGCAGCTCATACGTGCTGCTAAAGAAGGGCAATTAACAGAAGACAAAAGCAGCTCACTCCAGTGGCAACTGGCAAGGCACTAGAGTAAAAAGATTTGCCTGCGTAGATGAACACAAAACCGTTTGAATTTATAACCTATCGACAAAAAGTATAATTGAAGTTACAACATGTCAGTGAGTTCTTAAATAGCCATCAAACCCAATTCAACTGCTGCTTTCTACAGTTTTTAGAGTCTCTTGACACGTTAGCGAAAATGGACTCCACTCTTTCTACTTGTCCGGAAGGTCCACAACATCGTCTATTGAAGCCACTGCAAGTGCAAACCCAAACAAAATCAGATAATCAGCTTTGCACCCATCAATGTGTATTCATATTTCAACAATTTTTCAAGTCCGATGCAGTCTATTTCAAAGAATATAAAGTAATATCCTCCAAAACATCTTCTTTGTTTTGAACACTATGTTCTGAGTTCAAAATTCTATACTAGCATTCTCTTTCAATTTTCTTAATTATATGCAAAATTCGGCTCATATCAGTTCAGTCCATGCATTCATAAATACAATTATTAACTTAATACAAATGAACCCTTAACATAGTCACTGTTACTAATTTACTATCATAAAACATGTAAGTGGCCCATACGAAATCAAACAATAAAAAAATGGTTTGCATGCATTAAACCATACGCTCAACAAATGCTCACCTAAAGTAATCATTTAAACAAAATAGTGAGCCCAATAAAACAAAGAAGATGGCCATCAAGACTCAAAACAATTAATGGAACATTTATGCCAATAATTCGACAGTTTGGATTGTGAGTAAATGAAACTATTATGCAGCCAACAAATACGGAATCAACTCATACGAAATCAAACTGACACTTGCTAATAGATATCCACATGGAATCATGATATTCCAATAACTTAAAATCCCAATAAATCCGGCCACTACATGCTTTCATCAAGATTTCATTAAATCCAGCAAACATCATAGGAATTTTTGGAATCAATAAACAGTGAGTTCCGAACATTATGAACACAAAACATTGCACATAAAACAATAGCAAGATTGGAAAATATTAATGAAATCGATCTCTATATTAAAAAGAAAATCATGATAGTTTCAACATCGCTCTAATACCACATGTAAAAAGTTTAATTTACTGAAATAGAAATGTTCAACTATCATAAAAATTACATAATCACCTTTTATGCAAAAATAAATATTTCATAAAACATACTGGAATCAACCATAATGAAATCTCTTTCTTGAAGAAAACTTGTAGAAATTATTTGTCTCACTTAACCCATTTTCTTTGCTTCACCAGAATGTATGGAAAAATCTAATAAAAATGAAAATATGTGGATAAAGAGAGGACAATTTCTACGTACAAAATAAAACAGTTATCCTACTTCTCATAAAAGTAAGTAGATAAGAAAATCACTTCTCCTATTGTCTCTCACTTAGTAACCGTGAATATCTTTTCTAAAATTAATAACTACTTAATTTCATTAAGTCCAAATAATGTTCATATTATCCGTACATATTTTAACAACTTAGAGATGTAGGACTGTAGCTCAGAGAGGTTGGGCTGTAGCTTGGTGAAGTGGGGCTGTAACCAGGAGAGGTGGGGCTACTGGCAGGCGATGTTGGTCGGTAAGATGGAGATGTAGGACTGTAGCTTGGAGAGGTTGGGCTGTAGTTTGGTGAAGTGGGGCTGTAACCAGGAGAGGTGGGGCTATAGGCAGGTGATGTTGGGTTGTAAGATGGAGATGTAGGACTGTATGAGGGAGAGGTTGGACTGTAGGATGGCGAGGTTGGGCTATAAGCCAGTGAAGACGGACTATATGCGAGAGATGTGGGGCTATATGGAGGAGAGGTGGGGCTATAGCTAGGTGAGGTTGGACTGTAACTGGGGAATGTAGGGCTGTAACTAGGAGAGGTGGAGCTGTAACTGGGAGAGGTGGGAGAGTAAGATGGACTAGTTGGAGAATATGCAGGACTGGTTGGGCTATATCCCCGAGAGCTGGGACTGTAGGTCGGGGAAGTAGGGCTGTAACCAGGGGAAGTGGGTCTATATCCAGGGGATGATGGACTGTAGCCAGGAGATGACGGACTGTAGCCTAGAGACGAGGTAGGAGTGAATGTCATTCCACCAACATAAGGAGAAAATTGAGAATCACTAATGGGTGACAAACGAAGATTTGGACTCGGCAGATAACTTGGAGACATCAATCCCTCTTTATTTGGAGTTCCCGTGACTGGTGAACGGGATGTTGTCATACTAAAATGAGAGATTAATATAATTTATTAAAATAAATATAATAAAATAAATAAATAATTTTATTTTTAAAATAGAACCCTTCAACCAAAACAAAAAAGGAAAAAGATGTAGGAATAGAATTTCTAGTGGTGCAACGCAAACACCAATTATTCTTTCATTTTATTGGTGAATTTACTAAAAGGAGTTAGGAGGAGAAGTACCCTTATCGATCATGGCTGCTTTTATGTTAAAGGGCAGTGGAAAAAGAAAGCACTATCTAAAGCTAATGGCCCATGAAGACTTTTATTCCTTTTCCTCTTAATAGTGATTATGTATTCCTCGATATTATTCGGATTATGAATTTACAGCACTTACATTCGAAGTCACAGTCTCTTGGGTTCGTAATTTTCAAACTTAGGTCATTTTCACGATGAGTAGATACTCCCGTTCTCTTGAGTTTTTAATTTTCAAACTCAGGTCATTTTCACGAAGAATGAAAACTTATATCTTTCTTAGATTTTTAATTTTCGAACTCAGGTCATTTTCACCAGAAGTGGATACTTATACTTTTCAGAGACAATTTTGGGCTTCGTTTGTTTGTATTTTTAAAAACATATTTTTAATTTCAAAATACAGGATACGCGTTTGACAAGCTATTCATTTTAATTTTTTTAAAATTTAGATTATCATATCCAAATACATTTTTACAATTTTTAAAAAATTAATTACAAAATTTTTAAAAAATATTTTTTAAAAAATTATATATGAATCACTATCCAAGCGTAGTGTAATAGTTTTTAACTTTTATTTTATTTTTTTTAAATATTTAAGAAAGTAAAAGAAAGTGTCTTTTCATTAGGCATCTTTTCTACTTTGGACGGTAAAAGAAAAAAGATAAAATAAATTGCTCTATTGCTAGGATCCTTTTTTTAGTTATGTATTTCTTCATTTTTTCCACTCTTGATTTTAGGGGAGAAAAAAAACTTTTTTGTTTAAACCAAAAATTTCTCTATTTTGTGAGACTAACTGATTGTGCAAAATCTAATTTTTTTCTTCAGATTTTCATATACAATTTCTTTTATAAAATTTCAATTTTAAATTTCAAATATATAATTTGTATTGAAAACGAATTCACAATGAGGGATCCAAACCATTAAAATAGAAGTACGAAAGTAAAAAAAGGAAAATTTAAAAAAATTTCTTGTAAAATATAAAAAAAAAAAAAATTGGGTGGAAAATTACTAATTTTCATTAAAAAAATGTAGAAAAGAGGGGTAAAAATCAAATTTTTATAATTTTTGGTGTCAAGCCTGGTTTTGACACCATATATATGACTATCTCTCTTCTCGCAAAATCAGCTATCCTCTTCCTTCGTTCCCACTTATTCGAGGGTTAGCAAAAACATCCAATTCAGCAGCTCATACGGGCTGCTAAAAAAGGGCAATTAACAGAAGACAAAAGCAGTTCACTCCAGTGCAATTAACAAAAGATTTGCCTGCGTATGTGAACACAAAACCGTTTGAATTTATAACCTATCGACAAAAAGTATTATTGAAGTTACAGCATGTCCGTGAGTTCTTAAAGTAGCCATCAAACCCAATTCAACTGCTGCTTTCTACAGTTTTTAGAGTCTCTTGACACGTTAGCGAAAATGGACTCCACTCTTTCTACTTGTCCGGAAGGTCCACAACATCGTCTATTGAAGCCACTGCAAGTGCAAACCCAAACAAAATCAGATAATCAGCTTTGCACCCATCAAAGTGTATTCATATTTCAACAATTTTTCAAGTCCGATGCAGTCTATTTCAAAGAATATAAAGTAATATCCTCCAAAACATCTTCTTTGTTTTGAACACTATGTTCTGAGTTTAAAATTCTATACTAACATTCTCTTTTAATTTTCTTAATTATATGTAAAATTCGGCTCATATCAATTCAATCCATGCATTCATAAATACAATTATTAACTCAATACAAATGAACCCTTAACATAGCCACCGTTATTAATTTACTATCATAAAACATGTAAGTGGCCCATACGAAATCAAACAATAAAAAAATGGTTTGCATACATTAAACCATACGCCCAACAAATGCTCACCTAAAGTAATCATTTAAACAAAATAGTGAGCCCAATAAAACAAAGAAGATGGCCAGCGAATGTCAAGACTCAAAACAATTAATGGAACATTTATGCCAAACAGTTTGGATTGTGAGTAAATGAAACTATTATGCAGCCAACAAATTCGGAATCAACTCATACCAAATCAAACTGACACTTGCTAATAGATATCCACATGGAATCATGATATTCCAATAACTTAAAATCCCAATAAATCCGGCCACTACATGCTTTCATCAAGATTTCATTAAATTCGGCAAACATCATAGGAATTTTCAAAATCACTGAAGAGTGAGTTCCGAACATTATGAATACAAAACATTACACATAAAACAATAGCGAGATAAAAAAATATTAATGAAATCAATCTCTATATTAAAAGGAAAATCATGATAGTTTCAACATCGCTCTAATACCACATGTAAAAAGTTTAATTTATTGAAATAAGAATTTTCAACTATCATGAAAATTACATAATCATCTTTTATGTGAAAATAAATATTTCATAAAACATATCGAAATCAGCCATAACGAAATCTCCTTCTTGAAGAAAGCTTGTAGAAATTATTTCTCTCACTTAACCTCTTTTCTTTGTTTCACTAGAACCTATGGAAAAATCTGATAAAAATGAAAATATGTGGGTAGAGAGAAAAAACAATTTTTACGTACAAAATAAAACAGTTATCGTACTTTCCATAAAAGTAAGTAGATTGGAAAATTACTTTTTCTATTATCTCTCACTAATTTAGTAACCGTGCATATTTTTTTCAAAACCAATAATCACTTAATTTCATTAAGTCCAAATAATATTTAATTACCCTTTCATGTTGGACATATTTTAACAACTTGGAGATCTAGGACTGTAGCTCAGAGAGGTTGGGCTGTAACTAGGTGAAGTGGGGCTGTAACCAGGATAGGTGGGGCTACTGGCAGGCGATGTTGGGCGGTAAGATGGAGATGTAGGACTGTAGCTCGGAGAGTTTGGGCTGTAGCTTGGTGAAGTGGGGCTGTAACCAGGAGAGGTGGGGCTATAGGCAGGTGATGTTGGGTTGTAAGATGGAGATGCAGGACTGTATGAGGGAGAGGTTGGACTGTAGGATGGCGAGGTTGGGCTATAAGACAGGGAAGACGGACTATATGCGGGAGATGTGGGGCTATACGCAGGAGAGGTGGGGCTACAGCTAGGTGAGGTTGGACTGTAACTGGGGGATGTAGGGCTGTAACTAGGAGAGGTGGGGCTATAATTGGGAGAGGTGGGAGAGTAAGATGGACTAGTAGGGGAATATGCAGGACTGGTTGGGCTATATCCCCGAGAGCTGGGACTGTCGGTCGGGGAAGTAGGGCTGTAACCAGGGGAAGTGGGTCTATATCCAGGGGATGATGGACTGTAGCCAGGAGATGACGGACTGTAGCCTAGAGACGAGGTAGGAGTGAATGTCATTCCACCAACACAAGGAGAAAATTGAGAATCACTAATGGGTGACAAACGAAGATTTGGACTCGGCAGATAACTTGGAGACATCAATCCCTCTTTATATAGAGTTCCCGTGACTGGTGAACGGGGGATGGTCACACTAAAATCCAGGTCATACCATTCAACCAAAACAAAAAAGAAAAAAGATGTAGGAATAGAATTTCTAGTGGTGCAACGCAACACCAATTATTCTTTCATTTTATTGGTGAACTTACTAAAAGTAGTTAGGAGGAGAAGTACCCTTATCGATCATTTCTGCTTTTATGTTGAAGGGCATCATTGACAGTGGAAAAAGAAAGCACTATCAAAAGCTAATGGACCATGAAGACTTTTATTCCTTTTCTTTTTAATCGTGATTATGTATTCCTCAATATTATTCGGATTATGAATTTACAGCACTTGCATTCGAAGTCACTTTCATGTTTTCTTTTTTAAATTTTTTTGAAAGCAAAAGAAAGTATCTTTTCATTAGGCATCTTTTCTACTTTGGACAGTAAAAGAAAATAGATAAAATAAATTACTCTACTGGTAGGAACCTTTTTTTAGTTGCATATTTCTTCATTTTTTCCTCTTTTGATCTTGGGGAAAAAAAACTTTTTTGTTTTAACCGAAAATTTCTCTATTTTGTGAGACTAACTGATTGTTCAAAATCTATTTTTTTTCTTCAGATTTTCATATACAATTTGTTTTTATAAATCTCAATTTTTAAATTTAAAATATATAATTTGTATTGAAAACAAATTCACAATGACGGATCCAAACCATTAGCATAGGAAGGTGAAAGTACAAAAAATAAAATTTAAAAGAATCTCTTGTAAAAATATAAAAAAAAAAAAAAAATGGGAGGAAAATTACTAATTTTCATAAAAAAAAATTATGTAGAAAAGGGGTAAAAATCAAATTTTTATAATTTTTGGTGTCAAGCCTGGTTTTGACACCATACATATGACCATCTCTCTCTCTCGCAAAATCAGTTATCCTCTTCCTCCGTCCCCACTTATTCGGGGGTTAGCAAAAACATCCAATTCAACAGCTCATGCGTGCCGCTAAAAAAGGGCAATTAACAGAAGACAAAAGCAGCTCCCTCCCGTGGTAACTGGCAAGGCACTAGAGTAAAAAGATTTGCCTGCCTATATGAACACAAAACCGTTTGAATTTACAACCTATCGACAAAAAGTATAATTGAAGTTACAGCATGTCCGTGAGTTCTTAAAGTAGCCATCAAACCCAATTCAACTGCTGCTTTCTACAGTTTTTAGAGTCTCTTGACACGTTAGCGAAAATGGACTCCACTCTTTCTACTTGTCCGGAAGGTCCACAACATCGTCTATTGAAGCCACTACAGGTGCAAACCCAAACAAAATCAGATAATCAGCTTTGCACCCATCAAAGTGTATTCATATTTCAACAATTTTTCAAGTCCGATGCAGTCCATTTCAAAGAATATAAAGCAATATCCTCCAAAACATTTTCAATTCGAAAAAGAAAACCTGAATGAATTACGTGACAAAGTTAAATTCCTAAACCCATTATCAAAACTTGAACTATCAAAGTCTGACCTGATAAACTGATAAAATCATAAAACCAGTTTAAATGGGATTCAAAGTGGAGCCCAACAATCCAGTCCACCGAATCCAACCCGCACATACATATATATATATATACGAATGAAAAATGTTACATATCCTCAATTTGCATCTCCAATGTGATTTGGATAAAAAAAAATTGTGATGTCGCATCATGTATTGCTATTGGACCCCATATGATATAATTTTCAAAACCACTATATGATGCCTATATGTGTGAAAGCGCGGGTGGGCACATGCATGCATTAGTGTTGAATCGGGCATGTTATAAGCCACACATCACATGCTAAGTCAGACATTAGATCAACCAGTGTGGAATTGATAAAGCTACTCTACAATGTAAAGGTCCATTGCTCAGAAAGTCGAATCTACAACTTCCACCCATCCAAATCAAAAAGTTCGGAGAACTCTGACCTTGTTTTCTCTGTCTCCTATAATGTGACAGGCTGCTAAAGAGTGCTTTTGTCATCCTTATAGCTCACATGTGGAGTGAACTGGCTGCTAGATGATGGTGAGTACCCAACACTTGGACTGCATGCAGAAAGAGAAGTTTAGAACCAAACTAGTGCATTTCAAAGTCAATAAAAGTCAATAAAGCTTCTTTAAAAACTAAGGTCTGCTCACCTGTGCTGTGGAGAACTAGGACTGTAGTCAGGGCTCACACCAGAATTGAATGGGCTGAAAAATTAAAAGCAAAAAAAAAAAAAAAACACAGTCCGCTCAGAACAACATAGTCCATCAAAGAAGACATCAATCTTCTTCTGTATATATAAACATAAATTTTTAACAATGCAAAGAGATCCCCTCTCTAACTGTTTGAAACAGTGCATCAGGTATTCTATTCATCATTTTTTTGATATCAGCTGCAATCTCAAAAGAAGACTTCCTCAAGGCAGATTCTTAATACCGTACCGGTGCTGATTATGCAATTCAATAATGAGATAACAAAGCTAAAAACTTAAATCTCACTGCTAAGACATTATTGAAGGAAATGGGGGGAAAAGGAACTCAATTTGCCAATCGTAGCTTTTATACCTCAACAAGTTTATAGATAAAACACATTAAAACAATTATTATTATTAGTTTTGATAGGCAAATCAAAACAATGAAATTTTTTAAATAAACTTTTCAAACATCTTTTAAAGAAAGGAAGAACTTGCACTTCTATTTAATATTAAAAGTAGAATCAAAGGGAATAAAAAAACAGAAATAACCCATAAACACAAGGATTGCCAAAGACAGGAGTCTAGACTGACTAAAACCCACATCCTATCAGCAAGTTATTCGGGTTTGGGGCAGAAGAGGACAAAAGATAACATGTCAAATAGTACTACTAGAATCTGGAAATGAAACAGAAATAAAGCTTACCTGCTGGGACTATACATTGGGCTCGAAGGGGAATATGGTGGAGATGATGGTGAATATGATGTTGATGTCAGGCTGTGACAAAACATAAGACTTCTTATATACCAACTTGTTCCATTAATCAACTATCAAAACAATGCAAAAGACAACCAACTAAAACTTGCTAGTGTGAACTTGGTCATATTCTTCGGCATAAATCCAAGTAAATTAGAACAATGCCCAAAGATACACATCAAACTCTGGCAGATAACCCATCATGACTTACTAACAAGTGTTGGGTTAAGTGGTATCTCCTCCATCTCTCAAAGAGAAGGTTGAGGGTTGAAGTCCCAATAAGACAGTGGGTGTGTGTCTTACCTATCAAAAACGAAAAAAAACATCACGACTTACCTGTAATTTGGAGATGGACTGTATGGACGGGAAGGTGACAGCTTTGGACTGCTAGGTGAGTATGCCACCGAGGGGCTGTATTTTGCCGATGGATTGTAACTTGGAGATGTAGGACTGTAGCTCAGAGAGGTTGGGCTGTAGCTTGGTGAAGTGGGGCTGTAACCAGGAGAGGTGGGGCTACAGGCAGGCGATGTTGGGCTGTAAGATGGAGATGTAGGACTGTAGCTCGGAGAGGTTGGGCTGTAGCTTGGTGAAGTAGGGCTGTAACCAGGAGAGGTGGGGCTATAGGCAGGTGATGTTGGGTTGTAAGATGGAGATGTAGGACTGTATGAGGGAGAGGTTGGACTGTAGGACGGCGAGGTTGGGCTATAAGAGGGTGAAGACGGGCTATATGCGGGAGATGTGGGGCTATAGCTAGGTGAGGTTGGACTGTAACTGGGGGATGTAGGGCTGTAACTAGGAGAGGTGGGGCTATAACTGGGAGAGGTGGGAGAGTAAGATGGACTAGTTGGAGAATATGCAGGACTGGTTGGGCTATATCCCGGAGAGCTGGGACTGTAGGTCGGGGAAGTAGGGCTGTAACCAGGGGAAGTGGAACTATAACCAGGGGAAGTGGGGCTATATCGAGGGGATGATGGACTGTAGCCAGGAGATGACGGACTGTAGCCTAGAGAAGAGGTAGGAGAGAATGTCATTCCACCAACATAAGGAGAAAATTGAGCATCACTAATGGGCGACAAACGAAGATTTGGACTCGGAAGATAACTTGGAGACATCAATCCCTCGTGATATGGAGTTCCCGTGACTGGTGAACGGGATGGTGTCATACCAAAATCCAGGCCATCTTCCATATAGCTGGGGAGCTGGAGTTCAATAGCTTGCTTCAACATCTCATCACTTAGGTACAAGGAAAAGTTTCCTGTACCAATGGGTGCAAGCTGACCCAACATAATATTCTCAGTAACGCCCCTCAAGTAATCCGTTTCAGCATAGGCTGCAGCATCAAGAAGAATGTCCACAGTTTCTTCAAATGAGCACCTCATTAGGGGCCCAGTATCATTCCGATTAATTCCATGACGGGTAATGGCCATCAAATGACCACGATAGGTCATGGTATCACACAAGATTGCCAGATGTCGGTAATTCACGTAAGATCCATCAAAAGATATAACAACTCGCAACTCATCCAACAATGACCGACGAACTGCCTCAATTCCAAAAACTTCAATAATTTCAATCAAGTGGTTACTTGTTGTCCTCCTTGCATCAACATCTTCATTACACATAACAGCTAGCAGATTGACACCTTCTGTATCCAGCATCCACTCAGTTTCTGACTTGAAACCTTCGTTCTCATCAAACTTGTTTACTTTGCCATTTTTTATAAACACCTTATTGATACCTGGGATACCTCGAAGAGCCATTTCTGTCAGCATATTACTCTCAATCTTCTTAAGGAAAACATCATCCTCGGCAGATTCAGCATGCAAATCTCCCTTGGGAGCTTCATCATTCATGATGCGAATACGAAGTATCAGCTTTTCAGCATTATCGTCATTGAATATGCAAGTTAAATCACCATCAAATTCAAGATTAATCTTCTCTGCAATGTCAGCCATGCTTAGCTTCTTATCCACCATCATTTCCCGGTTCAACTCTATGCGAAGCAACCAGGGAGAAATCTTCTCAAGGGCGATCTCTTCGTCTGGCATTTCATAATAGGATTTGACAAAGTCAACATCTTCTTCAATTATGGTGTTCATGGGATCTGGATCATACCATATTTCTGTAGCTTGAGTGACGCTCCGCAGAGTTGTGTATTCCAAAGCACACTGAACATTCTTGGCCTTTTCCCTTGTTTTTTTCAATTCGGGTGTCAGGTATACAGATAAAGAGGGTGTTTTAATTTTCTTTGCTACATTAATGATCTCCCTCAACCTTGGAACACCTAAAGTGACATTCTTGGCACTCACACCAGCATAGTGGAAAGTATTAAGAGTCATCTGAGTGGCAGGTTCACCGATAGACTGTGCAGCAACACAACCAATCATTTCCCCTGGGGCTACTAGTGACTGTAAGAAGCGAGACTCTATCTCACCAATAACCCACTCAAACGCTCCCCTACTAAGCCGGTAGTCCTTCAACACCCTTTTACTGGCCAATGTGCTACGAAGTAAGATGTTGAAGAAGAGGGTTGCATTCTTTTGAGCTTCCACACTAATCAAATCATCACCAGGAACAACCTTTAGCCTCTCTTGAAGTTTATCAACAGCTTCCACGACTTCCATTGGATGAAGATCAGAAGGCCTTCGAAAGTCAATCTTAAAGGTCTTTTGGGCATTCCAGATAAGCCTCCCAATGTTAACAGGCAATGGCCAAGAGTTATCACCTGTGGTTGCAATCTCTGTTCCAAGTTGGTATCTATCGGCTTCAAGTTTTTGAACTTCAGCATCAAACACATTGCGGAACTCCCGGATGGTTTTCAAATCCTCAACTGATTCTGGAGACATGTAATCTGGCTTCCAGTTTTCATCATTGATTTCATATCTGAAGGTCTTATCAAAATCTGATTTCTTCATTTTCAAAGAATCCAGCTTCTGTGATTCTATCCAAACGGCATCCATACCATCTTCCCCATAGAGAAACTGAATCACATCCCCCAATGAGTTCCTCACAGTCCCGTCATATTTGACCATAATGTCCTCCATAGCCTTCACCAGTCGCCTCTGAATGTACCCAGTTTCAGAAGTTTTCACTGCAGTATCTATAAGACCTTCCCTACCACCCATAGCATGAAAAAAGAATTCTTGTGGGGTCAATCCCCGTAGATATGAGTTCTCCACAAACCCCCGACTTTCTGGACCATAATCATCTTTGGTGAAATGGGGCAGTGTTCGACCTATGAATCCGAAAGGGATTCGCTTACCTTCAACATTTTGTTGCCCCACACAAGCAATCATCTGCGATATGTTGATGAAACTACCTTTAGATCCTGCAGTCACCATAGCCTTAAGATTGTTGCTCTCTGATAGGCTCTTTTGTGCACTACTTCCGGCATCATCACGAGCCTTGTTCAACACCTAAAAAGATGGCAGACTCTATCAGACCTCAACAAAGAAGACCAGTCAAAAAAGAGAAGAATGAAGACTAAACACTTGATTAAGTACCTGATTCACTCTGTTTTCAAATGACTCCATCGTAGTTCGTCCAGGTTCAGCCTCCAACTGATTTTCTTGGGCCGCCTTGATATGTACCTTCACTTCATTTTTTGCTTTAGAAATAGTTTTGTTAATTGTTTCCATAGTTTCAGCATCAGCAATTGTATCCCCAATCCCAATGCTAAAACCATTCTGCAAAAGCCAATAATTAACCAACCACTGCGTATGTCCCAAAAACTTGCGAGCCGCATCTGGACCAACCTCTTCCCTGTGTACAGTATACATCAGCGTGATTAAGAAAGGAAATAAAGTATAAAAAGGAGTGAGTTTGGAAGCACTGGCATCTTTAGTTTCATTGTTGTTCCCCATGATTTTAAATTTAGTATAACTAACATGAAATTTATCAAAATCATTTCAGTTCAGATAATACTTGGACAGAAGTCACAAAAGACGGTGAATTTGGGATAAAGTAACTAAATGAGTCTCTTTCTCTTGTAAATGGGCGCACTCCCCTTGGGCACTTTTTAATACAATTACACTTTACCTATTAAAAAAATAAATAAAGTAACCAAATTATTAGAATGTTGACAATATTGGGCTGCAAATATCTGCCACAATTTGGCAATTTTAGATGGCTAAATCCATGCATTAAGAATATAATTCACAAAACAGAAAGAATGTTGTCAACAAAAATGCATACCAAATTACATGTATAAGACTTCCGCCGGCTGTGCCAAGAGTCTTCTTGCATAGAGTGCCAGAAAGTAGCTCCCCTTTTTCTATTCGAACTTGAGTATCTCCAGGAGTAATTAACCCTGTTTCAGATTCTGAGTGCCAGGCTGAGTATCTCAGGAGATTTATCTGTTTTGGTATGATAAGATTAAAAACTTGTTTCCCAGTCCAAAGAGGCCGGGGCTTCAAAATCGCAGGAGCAGGTATTTTCCCATCAAAATCTTCCCACCACATCAAAATATTCATAAAAACATCCTGTAGAAATCAAAAACAGGATATACATCACATGAAAGCCATAATAATAGACAAAAGGAAATATCAATAACAACTCTGTCACCATCACCTTCTCTATAAATGTATCTCTTTTGGTAATTTTTCGGCATCCTAAAAGCGTATCTTGGACAATACCCATAACAGGCTTATTTGATTGAGGTGACACAACGCATTTAGGCACCATCATTAGCTCCAATACTTCTGCTCTAGTTTCAAATGACTGGGGAACATGCATGTTCATTTCATCCCCATCAAAATCAGCATTGTAAGGTGTAGTGACGGACAAATTCAAGCGAAAAGTTGAATACGGCATAATCTTGATCTTATGCCCCATAATAGACATTTTATGAAGGCTAGGCTGCCTATTGAAGAGGACATAGTCTCCATCATTCAAGTGCCGCTCAACCTGAATCAGTGATGACAAAGTTAGGAACTAGTGGTAAAAGATTCGATCATTAAGAAGCACTAGGAAGTTATAGAGATTACCTTGTATCCAAGTTCCAGATGGTGATCACTGCTTTTCTTCAAGTAACGAAGATCAAGCCTTTGTCCATCATCCCTTATGATATATTTGGCACCAGTTTTACCAGGAGGAGGATGAGGCCCATAATCAACGAGCTCCTTCAACCTATTAAAGAAGTTTCCAGTATTGACAAATAACATAAACAGTCGGCTAAAAGAATATCACAAAATAAAATTTGGAAACAGTATGAGACCTTTCAATATTATATGGAGTCACAGTTTCTGGATATGTGAGATTCAATGCAATACTCCATGGAACTCCCAGTTCATCAATGTTAATATTTGGATCCGGTGTGATCACTGTCCGCGCTGAAAAATCAACTCGTTTTCCCATTAAGTTACCTCTTATTCGCCCTTCCTTCGCCTTGAGCCTACTGGATATAGATTTGATAGGTCTACCCGATCGCTGTGTAGCCTGAAATGTGGAAAGGTACTTCAAGGATATGCCAGATCAAATGTCAAGAAGTTGGAAATTAGCAAATATAAGTGCAACCATACCCTTGGCTGCCCTGGCAGTTCATTATCGAAATATGTAGCTATATGAAACTGCAATAACTGAGCAAACTCTGAGATAATATGTGCAGGTGCCCCATTTCTCTCCTGTCTCTTCAAATTCTCATTGTGTCTAATGATCATCGCCAGCTGGTGAGTTAAATCATCCTGCATTAGGAGAAGGACAGGGAATAAGAACCAACTAATACATTTTTTAAAACTATAAACTATATATATATGTGTGTGTGTGTGTGTGTGTGTGTATTAAGCAACCAATTACTCCAAAAACTTAAGTCATTAGAGAATGGGCATATCAAGCTCTCAACACTCCTCCTCACGTGCAACCCCCGACTCGCACGTGAAAAGACAAATGAACTAATGACAAATACGAAGCATAATATAACAACTTTGCACAAACAAACCAAATGGGGAATAAATGCAAATGGAAATAATTGAACCTAACACACCTCTTATAACCAAGACTGAGATACCACGTTAAGCAACCAATTACTCAAGAAGCTTAAACTATTAAAGAATAAGTCAACAATGTATATCAAGCTCTCAACAATCGGTATTATAAACAAAAGGGGCGCATCCCATTTACAAGCAAAAATAGGAGACCGAAGAAGTCCCATATCTACAATTCAACTCGTCCAAAAAAACAATAAACATATACAAAGAAATATTGTATTTCTTCGAAACTCAAAAGTATAAAGACTAAAGATTAGAAACCTACCATTTAATATCTTTCATAGAGTGGAAGCCATCATGTACAAAGGACATATTACAAGCTAGAATTGACAATTCAAGACAGGTGTCCTTAAAAAATAAATAGCGCAACAGGAAAAGGCTTGCCTCACTCCTGGAAGAGGTATCCATCATGACAGAGGGTCTCAAGGGAGGTGGAGGAATTGGAAGGACTTGAAGAATCATCCAGTCCGGACGAGAATATTTTGGGTTCAAGCCTAACAATTGGCAGTCTTCATCACTTATCCTCTTCAGAACACTAAGAACCTGAAAAGCATGTGAAATGCAACAAAACATTAGCTTCACAAAACAAGTAATTCAGGATGAAGACTGAAGAAGGAACATCAAGCAAGGGACAGGATACCAAGAAGAATTTTCCATGTAAAATAAGTAACCTTTTCTGCAGAAAGAAGTTGTTTACGTTCAACAGGTTCAGGAAGCTGTTCCTGATCATCGTTTTTCTTCTTCTGAGCCTTGTATTCCGCAATCATTTTCATACCTTCAATAGTGAGCTTGGGTTGCTGAGCACCACAACCACCATGACTCTTTTTGAATGGTTCTTCAGAATCTTGACCATGGACATCAATTGCATCACCAGCTTCACATTTGGTTTTATTCTTGCATGCATCCAAAATCTTTTTAAGCCTATTTTTGGGGTTTCTGATTCTCAGAGCTTGCTTAAACTTGGGATCTTCCTACAAAACAATAATCAGATCATAGAGACTCCAGTTAATAATCAGCTGCAACATTTCTGCTCATTAGATTCACACTTATTATTCTTATTTTTTTTTGCTCTTCAAGCAACCAAAATCCCACAGTACAACACTTGTCCTGATTCAGCAAGTCCATCTATTTTGTCTACTTTCATTTTTATTTTTTTTTCTTAGAGGAGAATCTGTAGACATCTATCCCATGGAAAGCCTTAGAAATATTGTTGCGAATATATGTAATGGCCTTTGTTTCTTTTAATTTTTGTTAAGTAAAGAACAAACTATTCCGAATGTCGAAAAAACAATTATAACTAAATCGCTTTAAGAAAGGGCCGGGGGAGGTTGTATACCCAAGTTGAAAAAATTTAGTAATACTTGATTAGTGTCCCCGCAATTTTTTTTTTTATAGGTAAACCCCAAATATTAAAAAGCTGAATGTAAATGATTTTAGTTTCCCCTGCCACCAGAAAATACTTCTTAAACATAACCATAAACTTGCCTGATTAACAACAGCAAACCTAAGTTCCACAAAGCTTAAAATCCTAAGTTGGCAACATATGCAGTTGAAACCATAAAATATGTGTATACACAAGCAAATTACTTAACAAGGCTATGGTAATTACCTCATCTGCTAGTATTTTGGAACAATTGAAACAAACACATCGCATGATAGTGAGCAGAGTCTTCATAAACCCTATATGGAACATTGGCTTCGCGAGCTCGAGGTGGCCAAAATGCCCCGGACACTCGGCCATGTTCGCCATACAGGTCTCGCATTTCATCTTGCGATCGATGGTACCGAGCCGTGGGTCGCTTAGACCGCAAGGCTTCGGCTTCCCTCTCTCTGTCGTCTCGCTGTGCTCAATACGTACCACCGACATTTGCCTCTGCAAAAGCATTCAAGAAACGTTGCTCAAGCAGGCGAAATGCAAAATCACTAGAAAGAACTGAAAGATTTGGCATAAATCGAGAAAGGAGTGACGGTTGTATGAAATTACAATCTCGTCGGGACTAAGTATGCCGAACTGAACCACGCGCACTTTGGCAACCTCTGCGGGAGAGTGCGGAAACCGTATATCCATGGCGAAGGCCTCAAAATAAGAGAGAAAAGAAAAGAAAAAAAGAAACCTAGGGTTTCAGAAGTAGATAATCAAAACTGTTTCAGAGAATTAGAATTTCCAAATTGTTTGCTTGATAGTTTTTGAATTTCTGTTCTGTGTTTTTGCTTTCTTTCTTTCATTTTAAGTTTCTGTTAAAAGTCTTGTTGTTTTCGCAGACTTGGAGCTGCTGTCCTCTCTTCAGGCTTTCAGAGAATGAGAGGGAGTAGCTCGAAACAACTCAAACGTCCACCTTGAAAGGGTATTTATAGATAGAATCGCCGTTCTTGCCACGCAACATGCGAACCGACATAAACAAAACTATGATGCGCCGGGTGCGCATTGTACTTTCAGATTATTTTAACTGACGATATTACCCTTCTGTATTATTCTAATTTCAGATATTGTTTGGTTGCAGGATTAAGCTATCCCAACTCAAATCCAAATTTCACTATTTACGGGATGAAAATCAATGGGAAGAAAACAAAAAGAAAAAATCAAATAAATAGTCAAACTTTTTTTTATTACCGAATAAATTGTCAAACTTGAAGAATTTAAATTGATTAATTAATTAATTTCTATGACAATAAATTATTACTAAAATATTTATAATGTATTTAATATATATATATATTTATTCTTGATAACTGTGATATCTTACATTTCAAATAGATGGATTGCGAATAAAAACTTGATTTTTATTACTACTAATAATAAAATGCATATTAAATAACTAAAAAAAATCATTGTGAAAAATGAAAAAGGCAAAAAATCAAAAAAATAGTTTTTTTTATTACCAAATAAATTGTCCAACTTTAAAAAAATTTAAATTAATTAATTTATAACTTTTGTGGTAATATATTATTTGTAAAATATTTATAATGTATCTAAAGTACCATAAATAATTTAAAATTAACTATTAGTTTATTAAATTACTAATTTATTAGAAATATAAATGTTCAAAATTTACCCTGTTAATATGATGTCTTATATTTAAACAGATGGATTGAGACTAAAAATTCCGGTTTTTATTACTACTAATAATAAAATTTATATTAAATGACCCAAAAAGAATTCTATGTGAAGAATGAAAAGGAAAAATCAAATAAATAGTCAAACTCTTTTTTATTACCAAATAAATTTTCAAACTTGAAAAATATAAATTAATTAATTTATACTTTTTTATGATATTTGATTATTAGTAAAATATTTATAATATATTTAAATATTACTAGTAATTTAATATCACATAATTTAAAATGCAATATTTGATACTTAAAATTTGAAATAAATAATAATATTATTTTAGAATTAAACACATTTTATTTTTTTGTTGATACGATGACGAGAGAAAGAATAAAATTTATATCAATTATATAAAAAGTCTTATATTTTCTTTTATTAATGGTTAGAAATGAAAATCTTTTTAAGTTATTTAGTGTACTACGTGGTAATTTATCCTTTTTCCAAGGGTTATACATATTAGAATGACAATATTTATTGAAAAAGTTTAGTGATACAGTAATAATATACTACTGTTATTATGATGTGAGCATTGTAATGGAACTCACATGAATTTATAAAAGTGTATACAACACACTGACAATAACATAGTACGGCCATATCACTACACTCTTTTTTAATATCTTAAATATATTATATCTCACTATAAAACGTGGGTCATAATTACATGTGATACAAAATATCATTAAAATAATATATTGACACATTAATTAAAAAAATTATTGACCGGGATGTATAATAAGGTGGTATATATCAATCTAATAATATCTTATTATGTATAATATGACTCAATATTTTTAGTGAGATATAATATATATAATAAAAAATTATTAAAAATATAAATTATCATATTATATATAATATAATTAATATTTTTTAATATATATCATAAAATATTATTAAAGGGCACATTCAAATGCAGAACCCGCAAGAATACGTATTCAAAAGTTTTCCAATCATTTTAAAATTTGTACTCTCTCTCTCTCTGCTGATTGAAATTTCAATGCCTTAACCTTGACGGTAAGTCGGTAACACGCTTTTGAAACGCCTTCCATTGACTTCCTAGCCGCTTCCAATATCTTTATCAGACCCCTTTCTATCCTTTTGCGTTCAACAATGGCTTCGATCTATAGCTGTACGGAGTGCGGAACCAACCTGAACCTTCACACCAACCACCTCTTCCCGCCGGATTTCTACTTCGAGGCCGGCAATAAAGGCACTCTCTCTTTTTCTATGATCGACACTGCCAAGTTCAAATTCGAGAAAGAGGACAAGATCAGACCTTTCTTCGAGACTGTGAATTACTGGGGAATCCAAAGGAAGAGGACCCAGATCAAGTGCAACAGCTGTGGGCGTCAAGTGGGTTATGTGTACGATGATGGTCCGCCTCTCACAAACAGTCCTGGTCAGTTCCATTTAGGCCCAAGTCAGGTCATTCCTAGAGCTCCGAGGTACAGGTTCAAGACCAAGGCTCTTCGAATTTCTTCTGAAACTTAAAAAAGATTTTGGTTTACTTCAATTGGTCTTTTCTGTTGGGGTGGGTTTTGTGGGAATAATTAGGGTTAATGGGGTTTTGAATTTTTGTTCCTTGTTGTATGCTCTATGTAGATATACATGGACAGAGAATTCTATTTTACTGTTGTGATTGCTTGGTTCTTCATGTAATTATAAACTTTAATTGAATAAAAATAGCCCCTTTTCTGGTTAAGGTTGTTGATAAATTTTGATTGTTGGATAATATGAAGGCGATTAGTGTTGCTCACTTGGAATTCTTATGCAAATTGATTTATCTGATGATGTTATGTAGAATCACGCGCGTTTCCATTTCATGTGAATGGGAGTTATGTAGAATATTGCGACCATCACCACAAACGAGAGGGAAGATTTATTTATGAAATTATAAAACTGATCCCAAGTTGTATAACTGATTAATATATTGACATTTGAAATGGTAGCATTTCATGAAATTCTAATACTGTTCCTCTAATTTTGCATAGTGGATTTGTATGTTCAAATGCTGTGTATAAAAAGAATTTCCATGGAATGGCCAAATAAATGCACAACACACACACACTCACACACACACACACATATATTTGGGTGTTTTGGGGTGGGGGAATTGATATGTTTATTTTCTTTATAATTTATTTCAATTAATGCCTCCCGATGCTTCCCCCTCCCCCTTTCTTGTGTAGGTATGCCCATCAAACCAGAAGATAGTTAACATCTATAATTTTTAGAGCTGTTTTGTTTGTCCATCCCCTTTTGTTAAGTATGTGGTTCAAATGAAAACTTGATTTGTTTGTTGTTTGGAAATGCTTTTCTTGTAATGTAGCAACAAAAGCAACAAAATTTGGATTGTCAAATACTTTTTTGAAGCAATGCCTTTTAGTTGGAGACTTGGACCAAACTATATTTCTTTTTCCTTTCATAATTGGTGCACCACCACCACAACTGCTTCCTCTTCCACAAACATTTCAACTGCCATTATCAGTGCCTCTATGGCCAAACACCATTACAGAATCATTATCTCATTAGGACTTTAAACATTATCTCCTCCATCAGAAACTGTCACAAATGTTTTTGACACCACTAATTCTAGAACTCCATCACCACGACCTCCTTACCATCGCTTTTTATCAACAGACCGCATCATATTCTCATTACCACTCCATGATTGTCATCATTGCCACTGCTGCTAGCCAGATACTACCATTGCCATTGGCTCATTGTCAAGATCATGCCTTCATTTTATTTTTTTTTGTTTTCTTTCTTTCTTTTTTATTTAATTTTTCTTTAATGCAAAATACAAATATATTGATTTTCTTGCTTTTCCTAGGTACCCTTAAAATGCTAATGTGGAGGTTCTTTAATTTTTAATACTCTCAAGAATGGCAAAAGAGCAGCAATGGTGTTTAAAATCCTCTGGGGTATTTAACAAATTTATTCGATTGCTAAGCCTGGTTAGGCTAGTTTACTCCAATTTCACTTGATAAAATGGTGTCTTGAAACCCCTTTAGATAAATTTGAGTTCAGAAGGTTTGATACAAAAAAACCCACTTGCTTGCTATGTAGTTTCACTTTCTAACTGAAAGTAAGCCTTCTTAGAATATTTATATTTACCTAAAAAATAAAAATAAAATTATTGGAATATTATTAATGGCTTCCTTACCACAGCAGATGTTTCATTCCACTTCTAAGATTTTTTAGGTACTTTTTCCATGTTATTTGCTTGGGACTGAAAGGTATGAAGATCCTGGAAATGCACAGCTATGGGAAGAACTGGAATTGATCCAGGAAGTGCAAGCAATAGGGAGAACTGGAATTTCTGGAAGTTTCATTCATTCTTCTAAAGGAATTAAAGTTTGAGCTTTGTGCAATTAGAATAATAACTAGTGTTTTGTTCCTTTTTTGGGAATTGCAAAATATAAATAAGTAGAATTTTAAAAGAGCAGGGAAGAATGTGGAATTGAAGGCTGCTTGCGAAAAGTAGATAATCTACTTTGTCAGGTGTAATTTAAGAAAGCCCATTTTGTTTTATCTGTTTTTGTCTTCATTTTTTGGGTGTGATTGGAGAGCAGAGGAGTTAAGAAGTCAAGAACTAAGACAGTTACTAAGACTGGGGCCTGCTCTTTGTGTTATTTTGTTATATTTGTTGGTATAATTCTGTTGTTATTTGTAGGTTCTTGTGTTTTAAGATTCTTATGGTACTTCTTTGATAGGCTTCTGTGCTTGGTTACTGAAGAAGTATAGAGCAGGGTTTCTGGCAGATAAGTGGAATTTTTTCATCACTGTCTAATCCTTTAGTCTGGTTAATGATTATAAAATGTCATTCCACTTTGGAGTTTGGACATGTTGGAGAAAATAAATAAATAGAAAGCTTTGCTTTTTGAGAATTTATATCTACCCTGATATTTTCAAAGTCCATTGTAGAACTATTGGCAATGAAAGGCACTTCTCCAGGTAATAGTTTTGCTAGTTGCAGAAAACTGTAGATTGAACTTGTCATGAGGTTTGCATAGAAGGTGAAAGAACTGGATACTATCACGTTCATCTTCCTTAGGTGGAAGTGGAACTTCAAAGTCTATAGAAAAATTTGTGCTGGCTTGTGTGAAGAACCACCACACTCTTTTTGTCTTATGGAAAGTCATAAATTCATGTTTTTTTTTTTCCGGCAAGTAAATATTCTTTTTCAGGTAAGTGGGTCATAAATTCATCTTGTTGAAAGGATGTGGGTGAATACAAGGACATGTCCAAAAATCATCTTCTTAGTTGCAGAAAACCGGACTGAATTAGTCAGAAGGTCTGCATAGAAGACAAAAAAGCTGGATCCTTTCACATTCATCTTTCCTGTGAAGGTGGATCTTCAAAGTTTACAGAAAAATTTGTGGTGGGCTGTGTGAAGAGCCTCCATAACTGTGTTATAGAACATGTGGGATGTGGGTGGATGCAGGGCATCTCCAAAACCATTTTCCCACTTGCAAAACATCGGAGACTGAACTCGTCAAGAGGTTTGTAACCGAGATGACAGGAGCTGGATACTTTCAAATTCATTTCCCACTTGTTAGTGGAACTTTACTACAAAAGCTTACATAAATTTGTGAATTTTGTGGCGCCTATTGTGAATTACCACAACTCCTCTTTTTAGTGTTATGGAAAGTCCATAGTTTCAGACTATCCAACTTCAGAGATGTTATCCACCTGGGAATTGAATATGCTCTAGTCTGATTCTAACCAGTTTATGGGAATTGGAGATTGCTCAAGCTTGTGCAAATTTTGTAGCTTTTCATTTGTTATATTTCATATTTTGGGAGTACGAGGGGTTATATAATATTTTTGGTTATTTATCTTTTTAGCAAGGTTTCATATATTCATGTGGTGTTAAGATTTGAGACTGAATTATATGGCTCTTGCTTTAATCAACTGGCCACATTGGTGGTCACACACTGAATGTTGAAACTACCTGGTTTGGCTATTGGAGTATTTCATGAACCGATTATCTGCTGTTTCTAGACTGAAATAAAAACTTGAAACACTTTGGCTTTTGACAGACTCTTTCTAATTCTAACTCAAAATTTATTTGTCAGTCATGGCAAAAGTAGCATTTCTCCATTTATTGGGATATCCTTCCACGTCTTATGGTTAGACAGAGCAGGTCGAAGATTAAATATGGTAATAGAGTGAAAGATAATTAATTTCAGAACCATTTTATACAACCTCTGTCAGAATCCTTATGAACTGTAATTCAAGTTTTGACGAAAATTGATGCTACACTTTTTCGCACACAGTAGGTTATAGTGCATAATATTGTCTGCTTTGGGCTTGGGCTCGCATGGCACGACTTTGTTCTTTTAGGGAGAAAAGGCCTTGTGTAAGGAAGAGAACAACCTGTGGCTTATATATTTGATGTGAGATTTAAAGTGGCACAACAGCTACTCCCCCTAGTCGGGACTGGTGGTGCACAGGAACGAGACATGTGGCCCAAGCGTTCTCACAAACGGTGCCAAACTGAAGCTGCACTTTTCCGCATACAATAGGTTTCCGTGCACAATATTATTTGCTTTGGGCCGAGCCTGCACGGCTTTGTTCTTCCAGGGAGAAAAAAGACTTGTACAAGGAAGAGAGCAGACTGAAACTTGTAAGCGACACTAATTCTTGATTCCTATTCGACGTAGGACTCAAAGTGATACAACAAAATTTTGACAGAAACTCGGAAGGCTGTTCTCTATCATACATTGGCCCACCGGGTCATTTAGGAGATGTGACTGAAGAAAAGGATTTGGTGGTAGCCATGAGTTCGAAGGACTCTTTGGGCTTGATCTTCTAGGAGTTCCTGCAATATTGGTTGGTAACAATATCCATTACCTTCCTCTCCTGATTATGACATGGGATTCAGACTTGCATCTACCAGTCAGATTTCCCTCTGTCTTTCACGCTTCACATGCAAGAGACCTCGAGCATGTTGATATGTAAGTACTTTGACCTTATAAAAATCGATGCAATATATAGCTAGTACTGGAGGTCCAAACCATAAGTCATCTTTGAAAGTTAGGTTGGATTAGTAGCTCCATATGACTGGCATTTGGCGATGAATGTAGATCTCCATGACTTTGATCTTTATATGTCCTCTCATTTTCTAGTCTCTCACTTCTACTACTAATCAACCTTAGCAAAGCGAAGTTGGTTGAAGGTTTCTGAAGATGAAGCAAACCGCGGCAGCAGAAGCTGAAGGTGATTGTGCAAAATTACAACGGGGTACTCCGCCGCCGCCACCTCCACTGCCGCCCCGGTTCTGGGTTGCAACAAGAGCAGCAGCTAAGACAATAATAACGGCGAGTGTGACGAATCAGGAGATTGCTAAGTTCTGGAGGCAGAAGCGCATGGAGGAGGAAGATCACCTTCTTGCTGCTATCAAGGCTGCAGCTCGCATCAGAGCACGGAAACTCTCGGTAAGGTTTAATGACAACCAATTTCTGTAACACAACTTTCATTAGATTACCAAACTTCAATCTACCCTTTTTTGACAGAATCAGATCACAAGTTTCTGGTACAAATGCTTTTATGTTTTTAGCTAGATTGACTATTTAACACCTTCAAATTCAATCTAATTAGCTTTTCTTCTTGAAGGCCGAGGCTATTCACCCTCCACAAACAAAGGGTAAAATTATGAAATTATTCTTGATCAAAGACGAGTTTACAAGTATGTAAAGATAATTTAGAAATCTTATTGTATTAATGTGGAGTCCTTAGCAATATGGGGAGTGCGAATAACACCTCCTCTATTGAAATTGAACTGCCAAAATCAATTGTGCTTAGCTTTGATGTGTGAATCAGGCTATTTCAACAATGCCAAGATTTTCTCCCCCTTTAGTAATTAGGTATGTAAATGAGTTGAGTTGACTTGAGCCAAATAGTGAATTGTTTAAGTTTGACTCGTTAAAATAAACGAGTTTGAAATTATTTTCAAGTTCGGTTTGTTAATTTTTGAAGTCGATATATCATCTAATCAATTGTAAGTTGAACTCAAGTAGTTTGATTTTTTATATAATACGAGCCGAGTTTAAAAATTGAAGAGCCTCAAATATGTTTAAGCTTAAATTTGTTTATTTTACGAGTCAATATTGAACGAACCTATAACTAAACCGATCACGAATCGAGTTCGAATAACACAACTCATTTTACGACCGTATTAGTAGTGGTTTAAGGTAACTTTTGCCATATAAAAAGCTATTAGGATAAGATTAATGTACACTAGATTACTGTACCAAATTAGTTTATCCGATAGCATCATCTATTATAACTTTTTTTGAAAAAAATTAAATAAAAAGACAAAACATGTCAAATGTAACTTTCTAATAGCCAATGTAGCTTTCTAATTGCAAGATTTAATAGTTCCAATGAACCTTAGTATGTTTTTTTTTTTTTTATATAATACGAGCCGAGTTTAAAAATTAAAGAGCCTCAAATATGTTTAAGCTTAGACTTGTTTATTTTACGAGTCGATATTGAACGAACTTATAACTAAACCGATCACGAATCGAGTTCAAATAGCACAACTCGTTCTACGATCATATTAGTTGTGGTTCAAGGTAACTTTTGCCAAATAAAAAGCTATTATGATAAGAGTAGTGTTACGTACACTAGATTACTGTACCAAATTAGTTTATCCGATAGCATCATTTATTATAACTTTTTTGAAAAAAATTAAATAAAAAGACAAAACATGTCAAATGTAACTTTCTAATCACCAATGCAGCTTTCTAATTGCAAGATTTAATAGTTCCAATGAATCTTAGTATGTTTATTTTTTTTGAAAAAAAAAAATAAAGCCCTGATTTTCAACCCAATCAAGTTTGTGGCTTGTGACAAGAAATTCCATTTTTCTTTTAAAAAAGGGTATACTTGATTCACGGAATAGAGAGTGAACTCTTCTTTTTCTTTTTTTTTTTTTTTTTTCTACTTAAACAAAATTAGAAGTTATTTATTTTGAAAAAATGGGAAAAATCTAGAAAAAAGAAAAGGAAAATAATAGGTAAAATTAAAAAAACTCCTCCGTTTAGTCTTATATTTTCTTTATCATTTGTTTTTTTCATTGCAATTAAATAAGAAAAATAATTTTTTTCCTCATTAAATTTACAAACCAAACAGAGATGTTTAGGAATTAAAATAATAAAGAAATCAAGTTGGGAATATGAAATTTTGTATGCAAATTCTTGGATGTTTAGGAATATAGACAAAGACAAATGTTGGACCAATAGAATTTCATACAAAGTGATGTGGTAGTGATATATATATATATATATATATATAAATTTAATTATATTATTTTTAAATAATAGAATTCAAATAACACAGACACATACACACACACACACACATATATATATATATATATAAATTAAATTATCTTATTTTGAAATGATAGAATTCAAATAACTCAAATGAAAGTAGGTGATCCTCTAACTTATTATACTGATGTTGACTCTGGTTCAATAAGATCTACCAGTCACCTAGCTGGTCAACTTGTGGGTGATGCAACCACCATTCAATCAAAAACACTTTTAGTATTCAAGCTTCCACTGATTTGTGGCAGGAAGAAATTATTTTTCAGGAAATAATTTTTAATTTTTCCTTTACATAAAGATTTTCATTGGGTAGTTTAAATTCTAAGTGCTATTGCTCTTCAGTTTTTCATATTAATTATGCTACATTTGATCACGGGAGACTGTTTGATGAAGGAAAACATTTTGAACTTTTTTTTTTTTTATTGTCTTCGATATTTTGACCATTTTCATATCTTATGTTATAACCCGTATATATAAATATATTATTTTAAGATTCTGACTTAAGAGAATTAGAATTATTTAATCATCTGTACGTTTTTTCTCTTGTAATTTTTTCAATACATAGTGAATTAATCATCGTTACTAGTAAATGTAACTATCATACCGAACCATGAATATCCCGTGTCTTCTAGTGTGTTTAGTTTTATTTTGTGTTTGTTTTATATCGATTTATTATTTGATTTTATCAGTTCTACGCAGAACAAATGCAACTGACAAATCTCAAACTAAATCGAAACACTTTCAACATATGAATTCTCTTGCATTTAACTAACATACTGAATCTGTATCGCGTGTAGGAGGATGACTACAAGCGCTTTGTAGAGTCCTTGAAAGAGGACTGATGACAGTAAGGAGAACAATGGCAACGCCAACTCCAACTCCTCGGGCCAAAAAGATGAGAACTGACAAAGAATTGCGCGTAGGAATTAAGGACTGGTTAGTAAGAATTCTTCAATTTCTAATACTCCTGATGAATGGAAGAAATGAAGCTATGTTTTTTATATTGAATCCAGACAAATTAGTTTATAATGCTGATGGCAATGAGGCAATGTTATAAACAGAGGCTTTTCAATTTAACATATGCAGGTGGACAAAGAGCAAGTATGCTTATTTGAATCAGCCAGCCATTGAGTCCATGGATACACCCAAACGCCAAACCACCACTTATATTCCCAATTTTTGTAACTACAAGGCACCTCCCCCACCAACTACCTCATTTGGCATTTTTTAGGTAATTTGAGCTGCTCCAACTTGATACCATGGAAGCTTTATTTGCTGGGCATGATTTGGATGTTCTGGGTGTTATTCTTGTGTTCTTGTCAGACTTTGGAAATGGCATATCAGTTTGGGATTGGAATACTATTGCTTTTCAGCCCATGTTGGGTGGTATTTTTTATGTTCTTTTGAGACTTTGGAAATGGCCTCTCAGATTGGGATTGGAATATTGTTGGTTTACAGCCACTTTTTGGGAATGGTATGGTTTAGTGTATGCAAGTTTTACTGTATGCACTCATACACTCTCTAGCTGTGGCATTTTGTTGAAAATTGAAGCTGGACATGTTTTTTGCAACAGGGTGCAGATTTGAACATGAACAAGAAAATAAAACACCATATAATCTCAAGCACAGTTCATGCATTATTTCACTTGGTTAGGCATTGCTCTCAATTCCATTCTGTACAAACCCTCAACTTGTTAAGCTCCAAATCAACTAAAAAATTTATTCATATTGACATGGGTTCCGACAAGATTTGACATTGATTGTCATATACTTAACGCAACTCTCCTCCCTCTTTTATTCGAGCTTGACACTGATTGATATGATACTAAATTCAACTCAAACAAAATTTAAATCTACTAAAAAATTGATAGACAACTTAAATAGAAAGGGGCTAGCCTAGTGCACGACGGAACCTCTATTAGGTTCGGTGGACAATAACCCTCCCACACTCTGAAAAAAATTTATATATATAAAATTTTGATCATTTTCAAACGATTCTATCTCAAAATTTTGGCCCAATCTGATTTTTATCCATCATTTCTCGCCCAAAATTTTATGCCACCCTCTAGAATTTTGGCCAAATCCAATATTTACCCATCATTTCTTTCATTATTCATCTCAAAATTTTAATCTACCCCAAAATTTTCATTAAATTTTTCTTAATTTTTGTTTAGCTTGTCTAATTTTTTTTTTCTTGGTTCTGCCCTCAAGTGCATGAGGTTTCCAGCTACTACAAAATATGAAAATAGTTAAATGTACGCAGTCTTGTTTTTACAAACAAAAATATTGTTTTCACATCTCAAATCCATGACTTTCATATCACAATGGAACAATCTTCCTATTGTGTCAAATAGTGTTCTTAAAATCAATATTTTTCATTTGTTTTAAAATATCTCAAATGGTTAACCAAATTTTTAAAATTTAAATTCGAATAAAAATATCAAAAACAATGCTCTAATAATTTATTCAAATTCATATCAAATCTATTTTTACCTAAAATTGTAAAAAACTATTCATTTACTCAAATAACTGTTTACAACCAAATTTAATACATCGGGACAATATGAAAATTATCTATGTACTTACAATAAATTACACGATTAATATACTATTGTATCTAGTTGACTTATTCATTGGACTCTCAAATAAAACTACTCCTCTAATTTCAAGACCCCAATCTTGCCATGTAAAAGATTACCAACTCCCCATGAGCCTCATGCATTTGGATTCTTCTTTTTTTTTTGGCAACATTTGACTTTTTTTTAAAAAATAAAAAAATGCTAGCTTTTTTTTAAAATATAAATATGAGATATTATAACTAATCAATCAATTTTACTTAATTATAGAAGAATATATTATTTAATAATATAATTTTACTGAATAATATAATTATAAAAGAATATATTATTTAATAATTTAATAACAATAAATTTTTTTAAAATATTTAAATTAATTTTAAAAAAAAATTAAGACACGAACCCATCACATCCTTTCAATGAAAAGGACACTATTGCAATTTAACTAGCCCAGTTGGTTGTGGAATCTTCTTTTCTGCGATCTATTTTGGGTGTTTTAGACTGTGTCCTTCCTTTGAATATTAGTATTAAGACGAAGGTTCGGTGACATTCTTACAAGGGGTTGCTATTAAAATTTAGCAAGTACAGGGACAATACTGCAAAGAAAAAAGTCTGGAAAAAAAGAGGCAGAATTCAAACACAGACAATGGTTTTTGCGAGGGAAGCCCACCGTATCTCTAAAGTCTAAACACACAGATAGCGTTCAATTCTTTCTGTCTCTCGGGAAGTCGTCGCCAAGAGACAAACAATGGATTTTGCGAGGGAAGCCCACCGTATCTCTCATACACACAGACACTGCGAGACTCGGAGAAGGGAATTTAAAAGGAGCGCTCAATTCTTTCTTCTCTCTCACCGAGTCTTCAGATCTTGTTCTTCTTCGGAAACTAGGGATTTATATTGGATTGATACCGAAGAATTTTTGGTCGAACCTTCAACAACAATGGTGGTGAAATCGAGGCACTCGCGCTTTGCGTCTCGGAAATCGTCTCCGTCTACGATTGTTTTTTCTATGCTGATCATGTTCTCGTTTTTTATTCTCACTCTTCTAGCTCTCAGAATCCTCTGGATTTCGAGCAGTTCTGGTGATTCTCTGAAAGCGAATGATATCAGCTCAATCGTTCACAAAACTGTGGGGAGGTATGGTGCGTTGAACCGAGTTATAATTTTTTTTAATAATCTTGTCCAATTCGATTGTGATCTGGTTTTACTCTCCTTGATTTGGGGGAAATTTTGTTGCAGGAGTGATGGAGATGACCGGAGAGATCAGTGGGTTGAAGTGATCTCTTGGGAGCCAAGAGCCTCCATATATCATAATTTCTTGGTAAGTTTTTTTTTTTTTTGGTTTAAATGTTTCTATTTGTTCAATGAACTGTTGTCGTAAGTTATGCCTCAATGGTTGATTGGTTATATGTGTTATTAATGCACTTAAGTGTAGTGTATTTGTTGGAATAGTATTTGCATTTTTTTTTTTTTTTTAAATTTTGGATAATTTGAGTTCCCGAATATCATTCAGATCCGGTGAACAATCTATATCTTGTTGGATAAGATACACTGGGAACCTTGTTTAGTATATTTTGGGTCGAATAAAAAGAAAAACATCCACTGATGGAGCACTTGGTTGTGAAGCATATAGTTTTGAATGCACATTAACATTGGTGCTAGGACAAGAGTGCATTGCATACAAATGTACATGGAAAACTTTTGACCTCGTAGATGATCTAACGTTAGGATCTACATCTGAGGACAAATGGAACCTCAAGTGCCTAAGAATTTAGACTTTAATTTCTGTGGGATTTTCGATCCATGCTTTGGTACCATCTTTGAATCTCTCATGCTCTATTGTCAAAGTTTGTTACAATACTCTGTTTTATGTGTTAACCACACAGACCAGTTATTGTTATCAGTTGAGTTTGTGTGTGTGTGTATTATCGTGGGCTGAAGAATAGGATGCTAGGGTTTTATGTTTTCTAAGTATTTCATGTGGGCCCTAGGCCTCAGTTTGATGTTGTCTAAAGTGACCAAATATTGAATTTTCTTTTCATTTTTGTTGTGCAGTCCAAGGAAGAATGTGAACATCTAATCAGTCTCTCTAAGCCTCATATGCAAAAGTCAGCAGTTGTTGATAGCAAAACTGGCAAGGGTATAGATAGTAGGTAGGCATTTCCTGCCTCCCATCCCTCTTGGCTTTTAAATTAGATTTTGGAAGATGAAGCTCTATTTTTCATTTATTTCACCCTCCCTTATAGACTTATTTTGGAGACCTTTGACATATCCATTACACGCAGGGTACGTACGAGCTCTGGAATATTTCTGGCTAGAGGACGTGATAAAATAATACGGAACATTGAGAAAAGGATTGCAGATTTCACCTTCATACCTGTAGGTATGTGGTTGAGGAATTCCTTGTCAACCCTTCAGATTTTTGAATTTGCTTTTAGATATTCTTTTCATTTTTGGTGAGCTTATTTTTTCTTTCTGAATATTTTCATGTGCAAAAGAGAAGTCTTTTGATAAGTCATTAGTTTGCATGAAACTCATATATGAAGATAAACCAAGAAGCCTAAAGCCCAATCAGCTTTATGGATCAAATTGATCCTTCATGCCTGAAATTTTCTTTTGATTTGCTCTCAGCCTGACCTCAACACTCTGCAAATCGGTCTCAAGTTCCTGGAGGCCAATTGGTGGCAGGATAGGGGTGTGCTATGAACCTTGACAGCTGTTGGAGGGTAGGGGGATTTCCTATAATGGATATTCAATTTAAACTCATGTAGCAAAGGAGTAACTCTACATAATTTCTCTAGGCTAGGAAAGAGTTTAGATGAAGAGGGTAGAAGGCTCATTTTCATACTTGGAAGTGCATTATAAGATTCATCTCTTAAGACATTTGATCACCTAATCCATAAATCGTTTAGTTTCCTGGAGGCCAATTGGTGGCAGGATAGGGGTGTGCTATGAACCTTGACAGCTGTTGGAGGGTAGGGGGATTTCCTATATTGGATATTCAATTTAAACTCATGTAGCAAAGGAGTAACTCTACATAATTTCTCTAGGCTAGGAAAGAGTTTAGACGAAGAGGGTAGAAGGCTCATTTTCATACTTGAAAGTGCATTATAAGATTCATCTCTCAAGACATTTGATCACCTAATCCATAAATCATCTTTCTGACTTGGATTGATGTGATATAGCTTTTGGAGTGTAATAGCTGATATATTTAAACTAGTGGTTCTAGATGCTTTATCTATCAAAAGATTTAAATTAGCTGGTAATCGCTGTGATTCCTATGGCATATTAACCTTCAGCAAGTTTTGCACTTGTTTATTTTCTGATTTAAGTTGAAACATGTAATCTCTAAAGTGGGACTTTCGTCATGAACTTTGTTTGAAGACTTCTGCACCAATTTATTACTCAGTTAATCTATTCAGAACCTTAATAAATACCTACTATTTACAGGCAGCTTTTGCACGCTTGAAATTACTCTTTGTAGGGCTAATAGCACAAGATGCCTTTGTGACATTTTCCTTAGAACTCCTCTTTCTGATGCCACCACCTCCACTTTTACCTGCCCATTAATTAACTTTACTGCCATTAAATTTCAAAATAGAGCCGACCACAAATAGTTAGAATAAGGCTTTGTTGGGGAGAGTTTAAATTTGAAAATGGAAGTCTATTCAGCTGAATTAAAATCCACAGGCCAAATTTATTCCTTTCATCTTAGCACACCCTTGTAAGATGCTAAATTTTCTATTACTTTCTCTAGTCCTAAGAAGCATGGATACGGACAAGAGACACAAATACAACATGATACATTATTTCTTAAAAAAGTAGTACATGGACACATTAAACATATATAATTTTTATATGTTTTTTATATGACCATATAATAAAAATCTAATGTTATTTCAATTAAAATTAGCATAAACAACACAAATTTAAAAAATATTATTAAGATATTAAAATAACAAAGCCATTAAATAAAAATTAAAGAATTTCTTCATTTAATCATCAACATTCATGATTCAAGTATCCGGACATGTGTTTGGAAAGTGTCCGAGAGTGTTAGTGTCCGATACGAACACGTGAACCAAATTAGAGTGTCTGTGCTTCACAGCTCCAATGTACTTTTGGTGGGTAAATTCTGATCATTATTTGCTATGATGCAATCATTGGTTTTTATTTGAGTCAATGTCATAATTTACAGAGCATGGGGAAGGGCTTCAAGTTCTCCGCTATGAAGTGGGCCAAAAATACGATCCTCACTTTGACTACTTTAGTGATGAGTTTAACACCAAGAATGGGGGCCAGCGTTTTGCTACAGTTCTAATGTACCTGTAAGTGGCATATTTACCCACTTCTTTTTGAATGCTGTTGCTTTGTATAGTCTCCTCTCCTCTAATATGTTTTGCCACTTGTATCATGGTACAGCTCAGATGTTGAAGAAGGGGGCGAAACAGTATTCCCTTCTGCCAAAGGAAATCATAGTTCTGTGCCCTGGTGGAACGAGCTATCTGAATGTGGAAAAGGAGGACTTTCTGTAAAACCAAAGATGGGTGATGCATTGCTTTTCTGGAGCATGAAGCCTGACGCAACTCTAGATCCTTCAAGTTTGCATGGTTAGTTATGAACCTAATGGTTTATTATTTTATTGGCTGTTTAGAGTGTGTTAGTAAGATCTCAGTAATGAACATGGCAGACGTGTCACTAAGGAACAGATCTCTTTTTTTATGTTGTTTCGTAAACTTATCTACATTTTTTTATTATAAAAGTCTTATTAATTCATTGTTCATTGCCATCCACCCCCAAGTTTTTGAGTCATGCAACATTCAGATAATTTGAAGGTGCCAGCTTGCTTAGCTGCCCAAGGCATGTTGGTCTTTTGGTGATATAACCATATGCATGGTTCAAGTTTCACAAGGAGCTTGAACTCCAACTTCATCCTCCCATCCTCACTTATTCCAAAAACCTTGTGAATAATGTATGTATGAATCAAACTTTCTCCTGTCTTGTTTTAGGTGCCTGCCCTGTTATTAAAGGGGACAAGTGGTCATGTGCAAAATGGATGCGTGTCAATGAGTATAAGGTTTAATTTACCATGCTAGAGGTAATTTTCTGTACCTAGATGAAATTTTTTATGATACAAGTTACCACTATTAGTTGTTATAACTACTATTTCAGTATTGATTTTCTTGACATAAAGCATATTTTGTTTGCTTATATCTCATGATAATGTTATATAATAGCAACTCCATGGTTGTGGGACTTAGTTGCATCTGTATTGGGATGGGGTGACAAAAGATGAAGCTGACAGGTTGTTGGCAAGTCTATATGAAAGTCGACTTTTATGATTCGTGTTACATAAAAATGAGAGGTTCATGTGATGACAGCCTAAGTATAGGACAATAGCTTTGAGTTCTATGGCTACGCATTCCACATATGCTGGTTAAGATGTACATCTTAAGAAATGTGCACAGCATAAACGTGTTTTTGCATATTGGATTATGGATTTGACGCTCAGGCTAATGGTTCATTCTCACTTATCAATAAAAAAAAAAAAAAAGAGTTCATTCTCTCATATTTTTCCAAACAATATTACTGAAAATGTCTCTGCATAATTCTTTCTAAATTTTGTTTCAATATAAGCAATGCTACCTGATTTATTGTGACTGATCCACCATGGATGAAATGCTGATTTAGCCCCAGTTACAATCTCTGTTTGAACTTATCTGGGGTTTGATGTTTGTGGATCATCTATTTAAGTTCAGCAGGATAGGTATGGGTACAACATGTTAATATCTTTATTATTGCTGTTGTTGTTAATGATGAGAAATGAGCCTTTAACTCTAACCCTTTCTTTAAATGTCATGCTAGCACTTATCTACCGTACTACAATAACTTTAACTTTTATTAATTATTTTTTAAAAGTTCCTTTCACGTGATCTGTAACTGTGCTCATAATCTGCCAGCACATCACATTATTATACAATCACAGACTGTTCCACTCCAATGCTTTCGACACTTGTTAGGCACTTGTCCTACGGACTTTAGATGCATCCATAGTTTTTAATATTTTGTTTAGCTTTTAAAAAACTAAGTTGACACCTCAGGACATGACGTGGTAGGTTGCCATGTCGTTGCCTTTTTGTGCCCTCTTTCTTGTGTTGGTGCATCCTTGTCATGTTGAGTCTGTCTGTAGAGGATGGCTAATTTTTTTGGAACCTGTATGTTTATGTATATGTGTATGTATATAAGTATATTTATACAAGAATGTATGCATGTAGTACCAGCTGATGCTTGTGTTGAATAAGATTAGTCTGCAATTTGCATGTGCTTGGCCATTTTTTCTTTTTCAATCTAAACTACATTGGCATAGTTAACACATGCTAGAATGGTCTAGTAACCGGCTCCTGGCAGTCTGAACAATTCTAAAATGGAAGAAAGGGTGGCAGTCCAAAATAACTTACTGAAGAATTATTTAGCCCAACCTGGATTGCAATGAGAATATAGGATGTCCTTTTAAGGTTTTACATCGTTTACGAAAAAAAATTAAATTAAGCCTAACAAATAATGATAATAATAACGTCGTGAAATTTTAGCTAGGTGAACTTGCTATGCATCCTTTGAAGCAGTTTAGTTACTTCCCTAGTTTTTTTTTTTTGTAAGTCACTTCCCTGGTTAGTTGATGAAGCTTGCTGTTAATTGTTCCTCAAAGTAGGGGATGTCTTGACAATAGTGGATAGCCGTCCGGCAATTCAATATACCAGTTTTACAAACCCTGCCCAGGGAATAGGCGTTTTATATTACTTCTTGTTTTCTTTTTCTTTTGTTCACTTTTCCTTCCTTTCTCCTTCCAGTTCTAGTTCCCTGGGGCCAAGTTGCCCTTTATTTTTCTAGCTTTTTTCCCCATCTTTTATTTGCTATTATAGTTTTTTTTTAAACTTAGTGAAATAATACTCAACATAACTCAACTCAATAAAACATTATCCCAACTATTTGAGGTCAAAGGCATAAATAGTGTTGCCATTATGCTTTTTAGAAGGCTATTCCTAAATTAAACCACTTGCTATCATATTTTTGTTTGCTATCTCAACCAAAATTAATTTTGGTCTCTTTTTCCCTAAATGTGAATCTTATCACTCTCTTGGGATAATGTTGATATTTAGATTGTTCTTGTTCAAGTCTGGAAGTCCTCCATTGTTCTATCGTACTTCTTTTCGTTCTTGTGGAAATGGTTGTTCCGAAAGAAATTGTTAATGCATAAATACATGATTCACTGGAATTCTTCCAACTACTTTGATGATTTTCTTTTTCTTTTTGATTGGCAGGAAGTAGTTTTCGAGGGCTCATTGTTGTATTCTTTGTAACAAATGATATTTGAATTTGGGTTGGAGATCTTCAACCATTGGGCGTTGGCGTCGACTCTTATGATGTAACATTTTACCTGTTTCATGCTTCCTGCCATCAATTTTTATGTACAATTCTCTCTACCTGAACTTATACTGATGCCCAATTCGCAAAAGGAAAAGGAAAAGAAAAAGAAAATTTTTACATCTCACTGCCACTGAGCAAGATTTTTCATATGAACTTAAGCGGTAAAAAGATTAGGAGATTGACTTGTTGACTACCCATAAGTCATGCATCGAGGAAAATGTGAAACCAGAGGATATATATGAGCTGTTAAGAGCAAAAGGGTGGCAGCACATATTTAAAAATTGGAATACGCACTCGCACATAATATAGATAACTTTAACAAATAAAGTAGAATATGTACAAAATTTATCATCTTGTCAATTCTAATTTAGTCTTTTGAATTCAATTTGATTATGTTTAAATTCATAGTTATATAAGTAATATTATTCTTTAGTATCAAATTTTGCATCTCAAAATGATGATGTGGCATTAATTTATTGGTGGTGCTTTAGATGCATCATAAATATTTTGCCAATAATTTTTTGTTACATCATTTGAAATGCAAGATTTGATACAAAAATCAGGATGGCTGGGCACACTGAACATTTTGACATTACAACACATAATTCACATGTCAAACAATAGTACAAAGAAAGAAAGGCTTTCATTCCTGATCTACACTGGAAACAAAAAATTCAAAGATTCCTGAAAACCAATTGTTAAGAACATCGAAGTTCATACACCTGCATTATTTGTTTCTGAAATTGGTTGTATGCTTTATTCCAACTGTCAACAATTCCAAATAGCCATGATACATTGCCTCTCGTCCCTTGATTTCTCTGTATATATGGCTGATTGAATTTTGAATACTGAAACAGCGTCCATGATTAATTAGACACAATAGTTAAAAAAAAAAAAATTGGCACCATCCATTAAAGATCATGACCCACCTTGTTTCTAATTGAGATCAGACTGATCTAATGTTTTGCATTGATTAAGTTCCT
The DNA here is from genome assembly GCA_008638375.1 of Nyssa sinensis. Classification (NCBI taxonomy): domain Eukaryota; kingdom Viridiplantae; phylum Streptophyta; class Magnoliopsida; order Cornales; family Nyssaceae; genus Nyssa; species Nyssa sinensis. The sequence continues at coordinate 57,121,805 of CM018043.1, read as the reverse complement.
GATAGCGTATTGCAGAATGCCACCATGATCAAAATAAGCTAGTTCCACCTGCGTCAATGTAACCAGAGCTTACAAATGGAATAAATGAATTTTGTAAAGAGTTTTTTTTTTTTTTCCCCCAAGAAAAAGCCAATGACCAAAATGCGTATGATAAACAAGCCAGTTATTTTAAAGAGATGAAGTATGGTTGCATTATTTCTTTGTAACAAATGATTCATTAGAAATTAACAAGAGCTTTTCCGATAAACAAGACTTTTTATTCTAAGAGAAAGGCATGATTCAGTTATCCCCTTACCTCTGTGTCAAATCGTATAGTACATGCAAATGACTTGCCGTTGTCTGTCATGACTGTGATGTCTTGACCAGGTCTTATCTCACTCACATTGCTGGGGAGGTCAATAGTGTAGCGTTCATGGCCAGTCAAACCAAGAGTCTCAGCATCCTCCCCGGGTTTGAAGCATAGTGGGACAATTCCCATACCCACCAGATTACTCCGGTGAATTCTCTCAAAGCTCTTTGCTATCACTGCTTTTACACCCTGGGTCCAATTACAATTTAAGGTATTATTGCAACTGCCCAAATAAATAATTAAAAAAGAAATTAATCAAGGAATTAAATGGGACACTAGGCTTTCAAATAAAGTACCAGTAGCATCGGACCCTTGGCAGCCCAATCTCGAGAACTTCCACTCCCATATTCAGCACCAGCCAGAATAATGGTATCATAGCCTTCACTCTTGTACCTCTGTGAAGATAATAAATAGGGGAAAAAAAAGTTAATACCAAAAGAGATTGGGAAAAAAGAACACCATAATTTTCAGCACTAATGGAATCTTTGAAGAAACAAGTTCAATTATTTAGAAAGCAAAAAATCAACAAAATTTGCTTAGCGGGGAAACATAGAATTAAAAAAATAAAGATCAAATTTTACAACAGAAACCTCCTAGGTGACATTGGTCGATGTCCAGACTAACCTGACATGCAGACTATGGTGCAATGAATAAACCTGTCATTATGATATGCAAGAGAGGAAATCTCAAACTTCCTCTTGTTTTCTCATTGGCCACTATATTATATTGTACTATTTCTATCACCTAATTGAAATATTATGTCAGTTTTAAAGACACTACTTAGGCAGCGGCACAGATAACTTCCTGCCCACTGGTATGTTTTGAATTGCTCCAGGCTCAACTTTCATTAAATAGTTTGTTCACTGACAGATGCTTGTATCATGTTAATAACTCAAGGTGAAAAACTGGAAGAGTTTGAAAGACATTACCATTGCAGCATCAAACACAGATAGTTTCTCCCCACTGGGAATATGAATTGTTTTAGGCCCAACTTCTCCTTTCAATAGCTTATTCACAATGCGAATATTAGCGAAAGTGCCCCTGGCCATAACCTCATCATTACCACGACGACTTCCATAAGAATTGAAGTTTCTTCTATCAACCCCACGTTCCATGAGGTATTTGGCAGCAGGACTGTCTTTGTGGATGCTACCAGCTGGTGAGATGTGGTCAGTTGTAATACTGTCCCCAAAGTTGAGCAAGCAGTAAGCATCTTTCACTCCATGTGGGCCTGGAGGAGACATGCTCATGTTTTTAAAATAGGGTGGCTCATGTATGTAAGTTGATCTTGGATCCCACTCATAGAGAGTACTGGAAGGCACAGATAATTGGTTCCACATTGGGTTTCCTTTGGTAATTGCTTCATATGTAGCTTTAAACATATCAGGGCAGCACACTTGATTGTACAACCTGAATACAGTTCAAGAAGGAAAAAAATGTTAAAATCATTAATCTCTTATATCGAATCAAATCCATAATAAAGCACGTTTATGTGGCTCACATCTGCCACTTCTTCACTGGATGGCCAAATGTCCCTGAAATAAATCTTTTTCCCATCTTTCCCCAACCCAATGGGTTCTGTTTCAAAATCAATGTCAACCTGTAGAATAGTTCCATAATGAGCCAAAACAAACAACTCAAGAAGGTGCATGCCAAACATTCACATCGTATATATGTACATTCATGTTGTGCATGTGAACGGAGATCTGTAAGAGAATGTGCTTGGAAAGATTCCCATACCGTGCCAGCTAGAGCATAGGCAACCACAAGGGGAGGAGAAGCAAGATAATTGGCCCTTGTTAAAGGATGCACACGGCCCTCAAAATTTCGATTTCCGGACAATACAGCTGCAGCCACTATGTCTGGAAATGTACACAAGATTCAGAACTTATTCACAGAAAGGTTCTATTAAAAACAAACAATCCTAACAAAAACTACTATAAGAAGAAATAAGTTACCGTTTTCTGTAATAGCTGAGGCCACTGATTCATCGAGATCTCCAGAGTTCCCTATGCATGTCGTGCATCCATACCCAACAATATTAAACCCCAGCTGATTCAAATACTTCTGCATGCCACTGCAGGGCAAAATCTGACTCAATAATATATAATCAAAATAATACATATTTGAAAATACACATTGAAGAATATTAACAAGCACCTCTTTTGCAAATATTTGGTTACAACACCAGACCCAGGAGCAAGACTTGTCTTAATCCATGGTTTGACCTGGTACAAGATGAATAGAAAATTACTAATGCAGGCAATTAAAAGAAAGAAGGAAACAACTCAAATACTAAATACGGCACTATCATGATTATCCACTTGGAAACTCTGCATTTGAGAACATGGGGTCCATAATCTAGCTCGCTATTATCACGGGCCATAATTTAGCCCATGCTACTGCAAGAAAAAGTTTGACTAATTCCCTCATTTTTTTTTTTTGATAAGTAAATTCCTTCATTTTTAAGCAGAAAACAAAACAGGGAGTTCGTATTTTGAAGCTGATGGGTAACAGCATTTCAAAATCTCATGCCCACACATTTACCTTCATAAAACAGAACAAAGAAGTGAAAAGAAACCAAATTTTGAGTCAATATTCTCAGATTAAATGCTAGTCCAAATCAGATAAGATGGTCCCACAAAGGTACAACTCAACAAAGACTTGTCCCAACTATTTGACGTTGGCTACATAAATCCTATCTCACCATTTTGCTCTATCTAGGTCCATAACTTCAATTAAATCAATATAATTGCATACTAATGCTGAAATCTTACTAGATATATCAACCAAAACATCATTATGCCCTCAGAGAACAACAATTCTCATCAGAACTTCTCGTGTTTTTATTCATTATTTACCCTTGCCAGATGGACCAAAGAGAAGAATTCTAACCTCCAATCCCAAATCACATGCTTTCTTTGCAACCAAAGCAGCTCCAAGCATTACACTAGGATTTGAAGTATTTGTGCAACTAGTGATAGCTGCTATAACCACATCCCCGTGCCTAAGTTGTGCTGGAGTCCCATGGAATGTGAATTCTGCAACCTTACTTTGAGATTCTTTTGGTACAGCAAATCCCTAAAGAGTCAAATATGAGAGAGAGAGAGAGAGAGAGAGAGAGAGAGAGAGAGAGAGGTAACAATGATACAGAGATTAAAACTACAATTTTATTAAAAGCTATAGGATGAATAAAATCAAATGAAACAATTAACTTCAAAACAACCATGAGGTGTCATTGACTTAAAATCCAGCAAGCAGAAATGAACAGATACTTTTTCTACCACACCAAAAGAAAAGAAAAAGGAATAAAAAATAAAAGTAAAGAACACTTCAACATGCCTGAATCAGATGTGAAATCTCAAAAAGTCCTATACTGTAGAATAGGTAGTGTTAAGCCACAAAATAATTATTTTTATCATCATCATAAGTTGTGTATGTTTAACCAAAATCATTTGCCCAGTATATCAGTCAATTCTGCTACTTATAAATCACCTCGTACCACCACAAAATAATTCTTCAAATTTTATTTTTTTTTGTTCCTAAACCTTGAAGTTACAGGAATGAGGAACCATTAATGCAGAAGATATTTAGATGCATGATCATCAAACTTTCTTGCCCTGTGGCAATGTATAAGTAATTGCTCAATTTTTAAGGTAACAACACTGACATCTGCTCAAGTTTGACAAAAATACAAAAAACCACTCCTGTACTTTTAAAAGTTACAATGAACTACTCCCTTGAGGTTCCTGTTTTGATAACATTTTTTCCCCTTCCGTTAACGATTTTCAATTAATAAAGGTCAATGACTGAATTTTCTAATGCTAACAAATGAAACTTTAAAATACCGATTTTTATCTTTATAAGTGTCAAGTTGACTTTTCGTATAAAATATATGAGAAAATTACACTGATCTCCCTTATATAAATATTTAATGTTGGGGGTAATAAAGTAAATTAACACCTTCCATTAATGATGCTGGCCCTTGTATAAATATTTAATGTTAGGGATAATAAGGTAAATTAACACCTTCCATTAATGTTGTTGGCCCAATAGCTCTGACAGGGAGGTCTATATTTTTGGCAAACCTCCGGGACACAAGTGTAATTTGGCCCAATATTCAATCTGGGAAATGGGAATAACCTACTCAGAGGCCTATAACATATTATTCTTGCACAGCCTCCAAAGCATATTAAATAAATTTGGCCTGCTAACTCACCTTAAATCCAACTTTACTATCTAAGCATGAGTGCCAATCTGCTTTCATTTCTTTCAAAGGAACTCGATCATGAGGCCTGCAAGAAATATGATTTTGAGAAGCAAACCATGATGAAATTGAAAATAGCAGAAGGGTCTTTAAGCCAGTGAATAAAGTTAAAAAAAAAATGGCAGTTTGAACCATCTGAAAGTTTTTACCTCTTCGGCCCTGAAACACAGGGTTCCACATCCTGAAGATTTAATTCTAAACATGAGGAGTAGACTCTCTCAATCTGGGGCTGAGTTTATGAAATTTCCAGTCAGAAAACAGGCTTCTGGGCGTGTTAAATTTGAATACGCAAAAGGAAAATAAAATCACAGAAGGGGTAAAATTGTACCTGACTGTAATCCACAAACATCTTATTAGCCCGCAAATAGGATTCTATCATGCATATCTACGTGGTTCATAAGTTAGTATATGAAAAACAACCACCTAGATGAAATTAACTATGAATTAATGACTTACAGTGTCATCACTTCTGCCAGTCAGTTTCAGATACTGCAAAGTGACATGATCAACGGGAAAGAAGCCCATGGTTGCCCCATATTCAGGTGACATGTTGGCAATAGTGGCACGGTCTGCTAATGACAGTTCACTCATGCCTTCGCCTGCATATGATAATAAAAAGCCATAATTTGAAGTCAAATAAACAGCAAGACCAGAAGAAAGAAGCCAGATAAAGATGCAAGACGAAACAGCGGCAACTATAAAAGTTAGCAATATATCCAGAAAAAATATATTTTATCAGTGGGGTTACCATAGAACTCCACAAACTTTCCAACAACCCCATGTTTCCTGAGCATTTGCGTTACTGTCAAGACCAAGTCAGTAGCCGTCACTCCACTTCTTAATTTTCGAGATAGTTTAAACCCAACTACACCTGGTAGAACCATGCTCATGGGCTGTATGCCAACAGAAAAATGAATGGATTATAATTGACAAAAGACCACACAAGCATGCACAGTTTTTTCAGCAACTATGCCAATGTAGGTATTGAGAGAGTTAAAACCTTATCAAGAAGGCTGTGCAAAATAAAGAAATGTAAGATCATTAGAGACCCTAATCTAAAACCACCTTATTTTCCAGTCCCAAGAAGCAGTATCAGAGTTCCATTCGCAAATTCATTTACCTGCCCAAGCATTGCAGCTTCTGCTTCTATCCCACCCACTCCCCAACCAGCAACACCTAATCCATCTATCATAGTTGTGTGTGAATCTGTTCCAACAACACTATCGGGGTAAAGCACGCCATCTGTGTTAAACACAACTCTTCCAAGGTATTCCAAGTTCACCTGAAAATCAACATTTCAAAGTTTCAGTTGCCTAACGGCGTGGCATCTGCAATTGGAGGCTGTGAACAAAATAAAGTTGTGTTCCATGGAAAGGTAAAGCTTGTTGATTATAACTTTAACAGAATATACAGTATTTTTTGGGGTAATATATCAAGAGTATAATCATAGCATAATATGAATGTCATCGTTTAATACCTGGTGGACAATCCCAGATCCTGGAGGGACAACAAGCATGTTATGGAAAGCATTGGATCCCCATTTGAGAAAACCAAATCGTTCTTTGTTTCGTTGGAACTCCAGCTCCATATTAGCCTGCACTGCATTTTCTGATCTTGCCACATCAACCTGGACTGAATGATCAATGACAAGGTCGACAGGAACCTGCAAGCATGAAAAGTTTACATAAATGATTTGTGTACAGAAAATTTCCAAATTGCGCAACCAACGTGGTAGAGTCCACATCCGCTTGCATTAAATATTTATCTAAACAAATCAAAACTAGATAATGACCAGAGTACTAGATATGCCTCTTTGAATGAATTAATTTTTATTAACAACTAACCTTGCACATATCCGATATAGCTCATCAAATGTTCTAATTTTATTCAAATCAATTATAAGAACATTCGTATAAAGCTCACCAACGGGTTAATTTTATTTGAATCACCACCAAGCCTGTTCATAGCATCACGCATGCACGCAAGATCCACAACAGCTGGAACACCAGTAAAATCCTGAGGACCAGGGAACAATGGAATAAATGCAGATACCACACACACACAGAACAATCTTATGCCACAAAATTAAATTCATATACACAAATGCATATATACAATATATATATATATACAGAGAGAGAGAGAGAGAGAGAGAGAGAGAGAGAGAGGCAAACATACACACAAACAGATTGTGTACCTGAAGAAGCACTCTAGCAGGCTTAAATGGAATTTCAACTTGTTTGGGAGAAGTATTCTCCCAATCGAGAATCTTCTCAACGTCCTTAGTAGTAACTTGGAACTCATCGCAATTGCGAATTGCCGATTCCAGAAGTATCCTAATTGAATAAGGCAGCCTATCTGAAATATCCAAACACCATCAATAACCACACAAATCGAAGTTTTCAAATCTCTGCGGTTTCATGAAACCGATTCATCACTATAACAAAATTAGTGTTAAGAAACAAAAAGCACAAACCGATTCTCGGATCGTCGAGAGCCGTGAAGCTGTAGTACTTCCCGAATTCACCACCACCAGGCTTCTCAAGTGTCTTCAATATTTTCTCAAAAGCATTTCGAGTAGCTGAAATTCACCAAACAATCATAGATATTGAGATGTGAGAGCGAGCTAAGCCCTAGTTTGATTGCCGAGAACACAGAAGGAGAAAAAAAACGAGAGTAAAATATCGAATATGGTATTTCCATTTCCAGAAACTGAAAAGAACTCAATAACTAGAATTATATCAAGGTTAAATGAGCGCAGTTTTCGTAAAACAATCGAAAATCAAAATTCAATGTTATTTATACTTCACATTTTTTTTTCATTTTCTCGGCAACCAAACAGAACATCGAATTGCATAAAAAAAAAAAAAAACAGAACGTCGAATTAAAAATACGCACCCATAGAGATCAGGCTTGCAGTTGGATGAGAATCGAATCAATGATCTGTCAAGAGAGAGAGAGAGAGAGAGAGAGAGATGGTGGATATCAGCGACTATGCCCCGAAAGCACTGTGGCAGGTGGGAAGTTGCGTTTTAACATGGTGTATCTTCGTCGTAGATGAGGTCCGGATATCCTCTAAAATGGTGATTGTGAAAAATAATATGAGCTTGAAACATGGCACCATTTAATTGGCTGCAGTTGACACTAGTCACTAGTGCGCTTGGAGCGCATGTAATTATGGATATTCAATGCACATAAAAAAATTCACTAGTGTACGCGGAAAAAGGTTTGGTACCCGGGAGATTCATGCACCTGAGGAAAATTTACATGGTCGTCAGACCACCAATAAACTATGGTCTCTCCAATTAAATTTTAAATTTGTATTTCAAATGGTTTTAATATAATACTGTATTAATAATAATACTTTAAATTATAAAATTAATAACATTCTGTTATATTAATACCACATCATTTGAATTATAAAATTGAAATATAAATTTAAAAATATAATATTATTGATAGTTTAAATAATGTAATTAATATAGTTATTGACACATTATTTGAAATAAAAATTTAAGATACAAATTTTAAAAATATAATATTATTGATACTTTAAATAATTTAATTAATATCATTGTGCTATATTTATGACCCATCATTTAAAATAAATATTTATAATATAAATTTGAGAAATATAACATTATTGTTAACTTAATTGGTTAATTAAAACATGAATCATTACAATCAATCAGTTTTTTAATATATATATATATATGTGTGTGTGTGTGTGTGTGTGTGTGTGTGTGTATATATATCTGTGTGTTAAAAATTCATGGGTTTGATGAACAGTTGCGATTTTACACATTTTTTTTATTAAATAAAAAATTCACAATCAATTTTATGAAATTCATTCTCTAATAATCAATTTCTCTAAATGCAAAGCTCTCCCAAAACAGATCCTAAGTCTTTGAACATTGATAATATGTTTTTAAATTCAAGTGATAAATGCAATATATATATATATATATATATATTTTTACATATAAATGAGTGTATTTATTGATTTTTAAATTATGAAAAGATCAATTAAAAACAAGTAAAATTATATAGCCTCTCTCTCTCTCTCTCTCTATATATATATATATTATGTGGATTAATGAAAATAATATGATAAAAAAACAATTGTATTGCATTAGTTTCGTTATTTATTTTAACTCATCCTTTGAAGACATAAACAAGCGAAGAAAATCAAATTATTGAATCCAACATGCAAAAGCATTTTCCTTATGCTTTGAAGGATGTTGAGAATTGAGTTTTTATAGGACACAAGGTTTTTATCTTTTTCTCAATCTCTCACATGGCAACAGGGACAGGGGCTCTTGAGGAATCAATGGGGCCAACTGATAAAGGAGTTTTACAAGAAACTAATTGTATTTTGTTTAATTCAATAAATTTTAAAACACATGTTTTTAAGTTAAAATAAATTTTGTTTAATAAATTAAGTGTTTAGTTTAACTCATGAATCACACATTTTAAAATTACAATAAATTTAAAATCAAAAAAGTATTTTTTTAAATAGTATTTTTCTATTACTCATTAATCTAGCGTTAAAATAATAAAGATGCATTTGGATAGTGATTTAAAAATTTTGTAATATATTTAAATATGATAATCTAAATTTTAAAAAATTAAAAAATTTTAAAATAAAAAATTTAATTAAATACGTTATTCATATTTTAAAATTAAAAATTTATTTTTAAAAATATAAACAAAAGTCTTAATATAATTTAATCATTAAGAAGTAGGTAAATGATTGTTTTCTTTTTGTTCTGTGTTAGTATAAAAAAATTGGCTAATGATTACAAACCTCTACTAAGTCAAGCATATGGCACGTCTCGTTTGGGCACTTTCAAAGAGTGGGGCACCCATGTGCCGTCTTTTGACGACATTTACTTCACCCACCATTGTTGTAGGTTTTTAATTGGGATATTTTTTTTTATCGATGTCAACTATCACATGTTAACGTGTTATTTTAATTATATTTTATTATTTATTTATGTTTTAAAATACATATTATGATAATATTTAAAATACATAGGGTTACTAATGTTGCACTTTTTTGATTGGTGGACTCCAATTTCTTACAAATGTCAAACACTCAAAGAGAAAGATTAGAGAGCCAACCAGGTTGGCTCCGATGGTAGTAGCTCCAATAATTAAGTCAATAAACTGTATTGAAAGACTTTAATTAAATAAAAAAGAATCAACATCAGTTTGGCACCGTCTGTGAGAACGAGGCCTGCTTTTCCCCTGCTCCATCAATCCCGACTTGGGGAGCAGCTGATGTGCCCACTTTCTCCCACATTAGTTAGGAGTCGAGAACTGGTGTCGCTTATAATCCCCAGGCTGCTCTATTCCTAGCACAAGGCCTTTTTTCTCCCTGAAAAAACAAAACCGTGTGGGCCAAGGTCCAAAATGAATAATATTGTGCAAGGGAACCTACAGTGCACAGAAAAGTGTAGCATCAGTTACAATAGTATGTCAAGTGTATTCAATAATTTTCTCTCTCTACTCTTGAATTTAGTCTTTGTAAGTGGGAGGGGTAGTGTGTTTTTTTTTTTTTTTTTTTTTTTTGTGGGGGGGGTGGGGGTTATGAAAGTAAATACATTTTTTGGGGTAAGTAAATTAAGTACTACCTTACCTTTACAAATGATTTACCAAATTTTTAGGGGCAAAATGGGAAGGAATTAATTTGAAACATTTGAATTGATAAAGATTGTTGGTTTAAAATATGAGAATGCATAAACTCTTTGTTTAATAATTTTAAATTTTGTTGAATGTCATATTTGTATATTCACACATATAGATATTGAGATATATAAATGGTCTTAACTTAATTTACAAAAGTTTTAGTGCTCGAGTAACATTTCTTACATCTTTTTATAAGAGATGACACAATTTCAATCCCTCCGATATGGGGGTATGCGATGATTATTTACTTTCTCAGCATGAGTTCGGATTAGATGGTTATTGGTTTTTTAAAAACTTTGCAACTCCAGTATGGGGGTATGCGATGGTTATTTAATTTATCAGCATGACTTGAGCTTAGATGGTTGTTGGTTTTTTAAAAACCTTGCAATACACAAGCTCCTGGACTTTGTGAAATTCCTTTAACTCTGTAAGTCATACTTATACATAGCATTTCTTCTGTTGACAAAAAAAAAAATTCAAAATTTTTCAAAATTCATATTTGGGGTTCTAGTTAGAAACTGGGAAAAATTTAAAAGTTTTAGTGATTGAGTGATATTTCATATCAGTTTCCATAAAGGAGGTTACGGTTTCAATCCCTCCCATATGAGGTTATGTGGTGGTTATTTGATTTTCCAGCATGGGTCGGGCTTAGATGGTAGTTGGTTTCTTAAGAACTTCATAATACATAAATTCTTCGACTCTGTGAAATTCCTCGACTTTGTAAATTATATTTATAAATAGCATTTCTTCTATTGACAAAAAAAAAAAAAAGTTTCAAAATTTGCCAAAATTCATATTTGGGATTCTAATTAGAAATGAGGAATATTTGGATGGACAACTTAAAAGGTCTTGTATCTAATTACACAAGGCTCTCCACACTGGATACAAAATTTAAGAGTGAGAAAAATAAACAGCAATTGTAATTGCTCCAACTTGGTTGGGCCAAGGGGATTGCTCACATCTGATGCAGAAGAAGCCATCCAGGAGGCCCAAACTGTGACCCATCATCTGTTTGGGGCCCTTATTCAAGAGACTGCAGAGGTCTCAAGAGGAGTTGAAACTGTTCCATTGTTCATACTATGTAACTTAAGGGAATCTAGATTGCTGCCTTAGTGATTCTTTCTTGTAACTCAAAACATGTCTTTAAAACGAGATATGATATTCTTCCGTGGATCGTATACGACGGGGCAATATATATTTTTTTAATGATATTCAGTTATATTTATTATGTCTCACTAAAACAGATGAATTGTATTATATATAACAGAGTGTCAATGAAAGAGTACATTTTCATGTCATTGTACCAATCTTATTTAAGAATTTTTCCTTTAAAACCTTGAAGAAGGGGCAAGGGCCATGCCAGATACAATTTTCCAGCAGGAGACAACAGTTCCATTCACCAGAACAGAATTTTCAAAAAAATGGACCTATCTGTTTTTACAGTAATGCTATCCTAAATTTTTTTATTTGCTGACGTGGCTGTTCGGGTATTAGTCAATTAAGCTTTTGGGTATATACAGATACTAATCAATTAAGCCTCTTAGACTCACCTGACATGACTAGCACTAGGAGGCTGAATTCACTAGCACCAAGAACAGCCACATTAAGCAGGTAAATTTTTTTAGTAAAATGTTAAGATAAGAATAGTATTACTCCTGTTTTTAATTTGGGGTTTGAAATGGTTTGCTCAGGGCCTAGTTAAGTCTGGTTACATTGTAACAAATAGTGTTGCAAAATTATGGGGCATGGAGTAGACCGAACTTAACTATTTAACAATGGTTTATGTCACCTTATTCAAGAATCAATATAATAATGTTATTGGTGGAATAAATAACCTTTAACTACAATTTGGACGAATTAATCCGAGTCTAGTCTGAATTTTTTATAATTTAGATTTTATTTTTTATATTTCAGAATAGACTTGAACAAAAGAATTCAAACCCAATTTAAATTAAAGTTGGGCTTGAGTTGCGTTGAGAATTTATAAATCTGAGCCTAAACTTAATATTTTATATATTTTAGTTATACATCATTAGATTAGTAGAAATTTCTTACAAGCATTTCTATTTATAATTTTAATTTTTTTTTAATGTTTAACATTTTTTTCAAAATTAAATTATGTTGAAAGAATTATTTTAACTATTTTTTTTAAAGGAAAAATTATAAAAAATTATTGAAACTTTTAATGTATAATCAAAATAAAATAAAAAAGATAACAATTTATTGAAGAAATTATGAATAAAATTTGAAAATCGAAATTAATAATATAAGCTGCTGAAAATTTGTCAGGTTTTAGTTGAACTGATACTATTAAATTTTAATTCGAGTTGAGTTGCCTTAGTTCAAAGTTAAGTTTGAGTTCAGACTCGAATTAATTAATTTTGAGCTTGAATCAACTAGAACTTAGCCTGCCTGAATTACATCTAAGCACCATTTTACGAACAGGCAAAACTTACCTTTATGCTCGACAGCCTGAACATTATATCTTGTCCTCGCCACTGCCTGGCACGCAATAGGGGACTATTGCACCAAGTAATGTCTCTTGATTTTTGAGTATTATATGTTAACAATTCAATAGACAACTTTTTATTATATTAATTTAAGGTATTATCTTCTAAAAACTTAAATTTTGAGAGGATGTGTCAACAATTTAGATTAATTTATTTTAACATCTTCTTCACGTGCAAGAGTGACGGAAGTATAATGTGTCGAGAGTGGAACAGAATACAACGTCTTGTACGTGAACCGAAACCGGAAGATATTTGAACTCAAGATCTCTACATATTAGAAGTATGTTATAGATAAAAGAAAAGTATAGAGAAAAAATAGGAGAATGTTATTAGACTATATTGATTAATTAATTTGTACAAGTCAAACAGCCAAAACTTGATAACAAGAAAGCAACTACATGAAGTGTTTTTCTGCAAGGAAAGAAAATAGGAGAGAATATTCCAATATCACACTGATAAGGGTCATATGAAAAAACACTGCCATTACTGAAATGTATGGGAAAAGAAAGAAAGACTCGTGCAGATTTTCTAGCCAACCTAGGATCTGTGTGAGTGTCAAAAACTAACAAAGCTACATTCCTCTTGGCTTAGTACAAGTTTCAACAACTACCCAAAGGAAAAAGACCTAAAACATTGATGAAATCAAAGGCCAACAATCCCCAAAAGATATTGTTAGTTAAAATATAATGAATTGTTGACTAGCACTTTTGTCACACACATTGCCGACTCTTAGCATCAATGCAAAATGAAAAACTTAATCACCTGTATCAACATCCCAACTAGCCATGCCACCCACTCTTAGATAATATGGTTGGGAACTATAAACCCTAATGATTTTAACCGTATGTAGCTAGAGTTCAATCTCAAAGCAAGGTTACACATAAAATGTCCGTTTGTTTACAGGTCAATGAAATCAACTTATTATGTTTATTTGAAAAATTAAGCGTTTAACTCAAAATAAACCGTTTGAATGAATTAATTTGAAATCAACTTATAAAATTTTTAAAGCTGAAATTAGCTTATTTCAATAAGTTGCTCTTTGTTACTTAATTAATTGGTTAGGTAGAAAGCAAGTTAATTTGTATATTTGTATATTGTCCTGTGGGCTTGAACTGCTGGAGCAAGTTGTTTGACTTGCTGCATTGCATTGCAAGATACTGCAAACCATGAGATTGCATGTGGGTTGTTATTTAGCTCACCTACCAAGAAGGAAGAGAAAAAGAAAATTAGTAAAATATCACATACATCTAAATTTTGACATGGTACTGATTTATCATGGTACAAAAATTGACTAAATTCATTATATATTTTGACAGCAACTGTTTATGTAATGGGAGGGGAAGGTAACGTCACACGCACACACACACATATATATAGCAGCAGTTTATTTAATGGGAGGGGAAAGGGTAACGTCACACACACACACACACATATATATACACAGATATATAGCAGCAGTTTATTTAATGGGAGGGGAAAGGGTAACGTCACACACACACACACATATATATACACAGATATATAGCAGCAGTTTATTTAATGGGAGGGGAAAGGGTAACGCCACACACACACATATAAATATATATATAATATGGAGGTTTCAGATGAAGAAAACTAGGGTCACAATTGCACAAAGTTTGTGTTCATGGCTGCTGGAACATGAGAAATGATGTCTGTAAATTGCTTAGAATTTATGTATTTCAACATTAAACGTGGAGTGCATGCATTTGTCTTTCAACGTGAAAAACCACAAAAATATGGATTAATTAGCAGAACTTTGTTTGTATATGGTTGTTTTTTTAGGCCATTTTAAATGTCAAGGCCCACAAAATGTCACCTAACTTAGGGGGGAATGGATGGGTGCCTTGTGTTATCCTTAATTGCTTGCTTCATTGTTAAGATAACGACACGTTAATAGAGGATAACTAGACAAATGTTTCCATCACTTAGTCTCTAATTATTACGTTTATCATTTTAATAATCTTGAGTGAAATTTTGATTCATGATGACCAAGTGCAGAATATATAACTTTAAATGGTTGTTGTTGAGACTATTTATTTTTTCATATAAAAAATAATAAGTTGATTTTTGTTTCAAATATACCTTAGAGCGCCCTCTCTATCTCTCTCTAAAATGATATTTTTTTTACCAAGGTGTTAAAAATTGCAGTTGATCAGTCAGTTGGGCTGTAGTAACAAAAAAGGAAAGGAAAATTTACACACACACACACACACACATATATATATATCTTATAAAAATCAACAACCACACAATATATGTTGAAATATTTTTATTAAATTTATTTAAAATTATTCAATATTTTTTTGATACAGTGATAAGTTATTCTATAATCCTATTACAAAAATTGACATTTGTTATTGACCAAATGATAATGAGAATTCTGATACTAATATATTTCAGGCTGACACCATAAATTCGAGTTATTATTTATTGATATTAGGTACAGTGTATCTGAATCAATGAATATCTATTATAACTATACATCATTTATATATTTTATATGTATAATAAATATTTATTAACTCGAATACAATAAAGAAATTTTGCACAAACTCTGAACCAACCGAACTTTGGGTCCGACTGGTTCACATTTTCCAGGAATTAAAAATGGTTAGGCTCACCGTTTCATGGAATTGCCGTGATAGAATTTGACACTAAAGGAAATGGGACTCGTGATGGAAGAGACACCAACATTTATTGTTTGTTAGGCCAAGCGAGCTTAAACCTTTTTTTTTTCTTTCCTTTTTTTTGATGAATTATTTTTTTATTTTTAATGAATTGATAAAGACAATCGGAGGTTAGCCAAGAGAGCTTAAATTTGAAAAAGAACAAATTAAAAACATTAAAACTCTGTTAGCTTACATTTTCAAAAACAGTTTTTTAATTTCAAAACATAAAATATGCGTTTTTAAAATAAATTTTTTTAATTTTTTAAAATTTAGATTATCATATTCAAATGTATTTTCATAATTTTTAAAAAATTAATTACAAAATTTTGAAATATATTTCAAAAAATTATATCTAAATTACTATTCAAACGAAACTTAATTCTTTTGATTATTCTTCCTAATTCTGTGTATAATGTATCTAAATCAATAAATATTTATTACATCAATATATAATGTACATATTTATATATATTACAAGTATTTATTGACTCGATTACACTATACTCAAATACATTGTACCGAAAACAATAAAGAAATTTTGCATAAGCTCTGAACCAGCCCAACTTTGGGTCCCACTGGTTCACATTTTCCAGGAATTAAAAATGGTTAGGCTCGACCGTTTCATGGAATTGCCGTGATAGAATTTGACACTAACACTATGTTTGGATGGAAGGAATTGGAAAGAAAGGGAAGGGAAGGATAAGGAAGGAGAGCTTATATCATGTTTGTTTTAAAAATTAAGAAGGAAAGGGAGGGAAAGGGAGGGAAAGGGAGGGAGAGCTTAACCCCCTTTTTAACTATTTTGTTATCCTTGCAAAAGTGGACGGAAAGGGAGAGAAAGGAAAGAAGGATTTAATGAATTTTTAATAATACCAGTATTACCCTTAAAATTATAAAAGACAAAATAAAAATGACACCTCTATCCTAGAGCATCTAAATACACATTGTTTGTATATAATAGTAAAATAATATAAAATTTTTTATTTTCCTTTCTCTCCTTTATCATTCCCAAACAAGATGAAAAGATTACCTCTGCTTTCTTTTCATTAATTATCCAAACATAAACAAGGGATTACCCTCTCCTCTCCATTCCTTTCCTTTCCCTCATAATTAATACTTTTCTCTCCATTCTTTTCCCTTCTACTTATCCAAACAAACTGTAAGGGAAATGGAACTCGTGAATTGAAGAGACACCGACATTAATTGTTTGTTAGGCCAAGGAGCTTAAACCTTTTTTTTTTTTATTTTTGATGAACCGGTAAAGAATATCTTGAGTGCAGTATCTACGTATCAAATTACGATTTTTTATTTGTAATAATCAAATTTATATTTTAAATTTTAAAAAACTTAAATTTGAAATACTTAGATTTTATTTTTAATATCTTTATTGCTCTCCTTCTGGCTTAGCCAAAAGAGCTTAAATTTGAAAAAGAACAAATTAAAAACATTAATTCTTTTTTATTATTCTTCCTAATTCATTTATTTTTTACTTTGAAGGATGAGATAGTTGAAGAAAAAAAAAATTTAGAAATTCATATTCAAGTTTGAGTTGGAAATATCTGAGCCAATTAAATCAAGTTAGTATAATTTAATAAGAATTATATAATTTATATATGTGTAGACATGAGAAGTGAGCTCAAGCCGCAAGCCAAAAAAATGGGAAGTTTGTGCCGTGAGGGGGTCTGTCAACAAAAGAAAGACAAAAACTGAATGTAAGGCTGTGGGAGTTTTTTTCCTTCAATAAGATTTTAATTACACGGTTTACAAGGTATCACTTAACTTTGAATTTCCTTTTCGTTTGTTTTTGTTTTTGTTTTTGTTTTTTAATCCTCTTACATCATTATTTCAATTAAATAACTAGTATAGTATTTTAGATCTAACAAAATATCTCAATTTTAATTAAAATGAATATTTTATATTTCTCTTATAAGTAGATGAGATTCATATGTTAAAATAATAATAATTTTTAAATTTTAAAAATGATTTTGTGAAAAAAATAAAGAACATTCATTTCACTTGAAATAAAAACACTCCAAACCCCAAATTTCGGAGTCTTGTATTTGTCTTCAGTTTACTCTTTTTAGTATTCTGAGTATACATTAAATAATTGTCCTTTTTTTAATTAAAAAACCTTTCTGACCTTTTCTTCTTGCAATTTTGTTGGGTAATGGGATTGATATATGTTATTTAAATAGTCTTGAGTGTGAGTATCTCAAAAGACAAATTCATCTCTTGTCTTGTAAATTTCTCTTTCTTCAAGAAAGCAAGCATCTCACATTAGAAAGGTCAGAAAACTTTTGTGAGCTTATATATACTTTCACTTTACGTGCTGGATAAATAGATGCAAGACATCAACAAGTCTGCACCTCGAGCTTGGAGCAAGCACACAGAGGCGAAAATAACTTTTAAAAATAGTGTTTCATACACGTCTCAATCATTTCGATAAGTATCATCTTCTTAATTCTATTTTTCCTTCCATTACCTTTTCCACTAGTAATACTAGGATTACAAGTTTTTTTATTGAAACCAGTTAGATTTGGTGGAATAACGTACAACAAACAAGAAATAGAAAAGAAAGAAAAAAGAGAAAAACAGAAAAAACTCAAAAGATTACATTATATTAGACTGAATTCACATACCTAAACTAAACAAGAGAGCTCCTTTATATAGGAGGGTTATGAGGTAGAACAAGGAAAGTAGAAATAAATGAAACAAACTATAAACCCTAATCCTACTAACATTCCACAATAATATATACGTGGCGGCGAACCCTAACCCTAACCCTAGTATCACAATAATATACCCTAATATACTTCTAATACCCTCCCTCAAACTCAAGGTGGGAAGTAGACCAACTTGAGTTTGCAAACAAAGTCTGAATGTGGGGGAGGCTGTTGTTGAGACAAAACTAGAGGTGCGATTGAGACAAAACCAGTGCTGCGATTTATTGAGACGGTGGAATAGACGATGATGAGAATGCCGAGGCCACGTGTGGGGCAGAACGGTGACGGTGAAGAAGGCTAGGGATGAACTGCTGCTGAGACGGAATCAGTACTACGTCTGCTGAGACGAAATCAGTACTGCAGCTGCTGAGACAGAATCAGTACTGTGGCTGCTGAGATAGAGAACGAATGAGACAAATCGAGAGGTTGAGGGTTCGATGTAGAAACAAAAACAGAAACAGAGAGGTTACGGAATTAAATCAGAGAAAAATTAGACCAAGGAAGGAGAGGCTCTAATACCATGTTAGATTGGGTGGAATAACGTAAAACATACAAGAAATGGAAAAGAAAGAGAGAAGAGAGAAAATGAAAAAAACCCAAAAGACTGCATTGTATTAGATTGAATTCATATACCTAAACTAAACAAGAGAGCTCTTTTATATAGGAGGGTTATGAGGTAGAACAAGGAAAGTAGAAATAAAGAAACAAACAATAAAACCCTAATCCCACTAACATTCCACAATAATATATACGCGGCTAACCTTAACCCTAGTATTACAGTAATATATCCTAATATACTTCTAACACATCAACTAAATATATGTTTTGCAGGAGTATTAAAAAAAAAAAACAGCAGCACCACAGCAATACTAAAATTTTCTTATGCAAATTAACAGGATTTTAGAATCCATTCATTTCTTCTTCTTAGAGAATTCTCCTCATGAATAATAACATACATAGCTAAAATACATATACAAGAAGATAAATGAAACTAACATTGAGTTAAAAAAAGAAAATGAGGTCAAGTTGCATAGGCATTCTGAATAACAAACACACACACACAAAGAGCATGAACATAAATGTGTCTGCCACGTTTCTAGTATAAGGGCAATGCAGAAACATCCTTTAACTTGTTTAGTTAATGAACTCAAATATAGTTGATTTAGTTACCAACTTATCAATACACTGGTCCAGTTGGCGACCTATGACTCTTCCAAAACAACAGGTGACTGAGCAAATATTCAAATTGGAACAATTAAGAGAGTTAGATAAACAACAACACCAGTGTATTGTAAATTTGAAGGTCGTTCATTCAAAATTTTACATTTTTTGTGATTTACTGGTGCACGATTTGAAATTGTTTCGTGTATCTTTGGATATAATTAATTTGTTTCATAGACTTGGAATATCCCATGTAGAAAAAAAAAGTATATGGACAAATGACATATCATCTAACTATTGAAATTAATGAAACCATTCAATATACGAGTTTAAATCTCACTCTTCTCAAGAAGATGTGAGAATAATTTATCTCATATAATTATGACATTAGACTGGACTTGTCTATTACGAAACTGATATTAGAATACGTACGTGGTTGTAATAATAGTTAAAATTGTTATTATATTTATATTAGAGAAAAAAAAAATTAAAACTATTAATTATTAATGGATTGGATGTATTCCTTTAATTTGTTATTAGTAATGCCACCTTTTTTTTGGGCCTATCTCACAACCTTGTTTATCATCTTCTCGAGTAAGTGAGACTCCTTACTAATGAGATTTTGTCAGTGGTACATACTAATCTGAGAAATTAATAAATAAATGTTATAAAAAGAATGGAAAGAATAACATTATTAGGTGTAATATGAACCTGTATTTCATAATACATAAAATAAGAATAAGAATAATTATATTTATTATTTTTTGTTAAAATTATAGAAAATATGAATTTACTATTTTATTCTTATGAATAATTATATTAACCTTCCATATAATAATTGCTGAAATATTTCATATGATCTTTAAAAGATAGAAAAGATTGTGTAATATAAAAAGATGTTTTAATCATATAAAAAAGATTTGATGTCATCCGATATATATATATATATATATATATATATATATATATATTAGAAGTGTCAATTCGTGTTATCGTGTCGTGTTTGGGTCGTGTCAAGGCATACATGTTCAAAAATATGTGTCAATCCTAACCCGACACTATTAACTAATCGTGTCAAGTTTCAAAACCCAAACCCAACTCATTTATTAAACATGTTACACGTGTCAACACACTTAACCCGTTTATTTTAATTTCTTATTTTTTAAATAAAAAAATTTACCTAGCTTTTGATATGTATAAATAATTTTTAAGTTTAATAACTTTAGATATAGGTCAAATAAAGTAGAAACCTCTTTTATAAATAAAAAATTTTAAAACCTTGATAAATATTTGATGTGAGACACATTACCTTAACTCTTAATATATTTTATGATTAACCGTGTTAAGTCGTGTTAAATGGGTTGACACTAGTAAAACCTAAACACGACCTGTTTATTAATCGTGTTATACGTGTTAACCTGTTTATGACTCAAACTCATTTATGCTAAACCCAAACCCATTAACTTCGTATCGTGTTCGAGTCGTGTCGTTATGTCGTGTTAAAAATTGACACCCCTAATATATATATACTCCCTTTGTCCCAAATTAAGGAACCCTTTTTGAAATTTCAATTTTTTAAGAGAGGTTATTTTATTGTTTGAAAATTATTTAAATTTCTAATGATACCCCCATTTAACTTCCAATAGGTTATTTTATATATTATAATAATGGGTAGCTTAAAAAATTTATATGTTAAAGTACATTGACTTTTCAAATAGGACTCTTAAATTAGGACATTTCAAAATAGAATAAAGGACTGTTAAAATGGAACGGAGAGAGTATTAGTTATTTGCCCGTGATTCGCACAAGTTATGCAAAAAAATATTATATGTATAAAGATGATGGTTCTGATTTTTTATCTTCATGTGCTTCTACTTCATCAAATTTAATACCAATGCTATTAGAACTTTAAAAAAAATGGATTTATCATATAATAATGCATAAAAACCTTAAAATAAGAGAAAAAAAAAATCAAATAGTTATACAGGATTGGCGTCATGTAATGGACTTCTCTATTAACACCTATGAATGGCAATATTATAAATAAAACATGAAAAAATGTGACACTGAAACACACCTAAGTAGGCACATGCACGTGTCTACTACAATGATACAAATCATTCAAAAGAACACAATCAAATGAAAACTAAGAAATATCTGAATGCAATGCAATTTAATAGTCAGATGTTCACCGCCTTAAACTAAGAGAGGCAACTAAACAGGTGAAGCACTTAAAATTGTGGTATATTACACCGCCTTAACCTGTTTAAAGGAATCTTAAATGCAAACAGTCTCATTAGTTAAAATGACAGTGTAGCCCACTGCCTAAGCTAACTTCAGCCACCAATAACAAAGAAAAAACAATAACTGAAATTTTACTAAATTACTTTTTCTCAAACAATTTATAGTAAATGTACATGATAGTTAATTTATTGTAAGACTCAATGTGGGATTTACAACTTAACAAGTGAAACGCAAATTGTTAGACCAAAAAATAATTTTACGACCCATCGTAACATTTTTTTATGGATCTAATATATCATGTGATAATATATTTTTTCAATCATACTTTGTCACATATATTATGTCTTACTTAAAAAATAATTTATATTACATATAAGAGAATTTTATTAAAAAGACACATTAGTATATTACTATATTGATTCATTAAAAAAAATTATCTATCCTGATCAACAAAAACACAAATTACTAATGAAAAGAATAAATTATAACATATATGCATAAAGGCTATCTAACAATTATCTTATCACATTATGACCACTCCTGAAATCTATCCCTAAATAATAAAACAGCTTAAATTGCTAAAACACTTGAAGAAGATGGCGGAAACTCTCACTTCTATATTTGGTTATAACCTAATACATGGTATGAAAGGAGAGAACATTTAGCCTCACCTTATATGTATAGCCTTACCTTATATGTATATATACACTTCAGGTCATACCGGCGCGTATATAATTAATTGGGAAATGGGTCCCACCAAAGAAAAATATCTTTAGACAAAAATTATTTAATAAATCCATCCTCTCAATATTCTCTTTTCAACAATAGAAAACAAAAGTGCTGGAAAATTGAAACTTTGCCTGTGATCATTTGTGGACGGCTTAAACCCTGCACGTTCAAATCTGACCTAAGAAGCTTCTTTTTCTCTCTCGCGTCTTTGGAAAAAAAAAAAAATTAACAAAAAAGATTATTCAACTTAAATTTTCTTTGATCCACAAGAGAGAAAAAGAGCTATAAATGCGAGCTGGGTTGTGTGGTTTCTTTTAACCTTCTCTTACCGACTAAGCGTACATGCACTCCTAACCTCCTTTCTTTTATAACTATATTTTCTTGTATTATATATCTATATATGTGTGTGTTTTGTCCGTGAAACTACTTCAGACAGATCCTAAATTTGTGTAATAATCGATGGAGTTCTACGCATACCCATCTCATTCCTTGCCTTCATCATCATCGTCACCAGCCTCTTCGTTTTCTTTTGGGCATTTGGTCGATAAGGTTAAAGACTTTTTCAGCTTTGCGGTTTCTGAAATTATTGGGAACATATTGTCTGCAATCTTTACCTTCTTCTTCGCATTAGGTATGTATTGTATTGTTTCTTGTTTCTTTCAATTTTTTGTCCGTGTTATTTTTCTTTTATCCTTTTTCCCCTTTCTTTATTATGAATTTTGTGGCTTTCTTGATCAAGTGCCAATTGATTCTTTTATCTATTTTTGTTTTCTGACATTGGTTTGCACAAGTTGGAATTGGGTTTTTTGTGTTTCTCTTCCATTTATGTATGTATATATTGGGGTTTGATAATTTATGGTGTTGTCCAATTTAGGGGCAGTATATTCTGGAAACAGAATTGATTTTCTTGGGGTTTCGAAGATACAAGGGGTTGTCATTGTTTTATTGGATTTGAATATGGTGTCTGAGAGGTTTGCAGATGAAGAAGGGGTTCGGGTTTGTCATCATTTTGTTCTTCAAATATACATATAGAATTGGGGGAGATCTTGTTTGATTCCTTGGAACTTGAAATTTATATAGTAGCTGCATTTTCATGGGACCATATGTTTGTCTTGAAGATGAAACTAATAAGAAATTGGTAATGTTGCTTGCAGTGGGTACCCTGTTAGGAGCCATGACTGGAGCTTTAATTGGCCAGGAGACTGAGAGCGGGTTTGTTCGAGGGGCAGCAGTTGGAGCCATTTCTGGAGCAGTTTTTTCTATTGAGGTCTTTGAATCTTCACTTGTTCTCTGGCAATCAGACGAATCCGGAATTGGGTGTCTCCTCTATTTGGTGAGCAATTCAGCTTCTCGCCCTGTTCATTATATGTTTGGATTTGAGTTTATAGGTTCATTACTTCTGAATTCTGGTGAAAGAAAGAGATGGATGAACAATTGTTTGATCCTTAGTGCTAACTTGGTGAATCTGAAATTCAAGTTTCAAATTGATTTGCAAATTTTTCCCATATACCCAATTTATGATATCTTTTGAATTGTGCAGATTGATGTTATTGCAAGTCTTCTAAGTGGTAGACTTGTTCGTGAGCGAATTGGTCCAGCCATGCTAAGTGCAGTCCAAAGTCAGGTATTTTGGAACTCAATTACCAGCTGTTCAAAGCCTAGATAACAATACCAGATCAAACTTCCATTTGCTAACAATTTCAGTGTGTATAATCAGATGGGTGCTGTTGAAACAAACTTTGAGGAGGTCCAGAATATCTTTGACACCGGTGGGGCAAAGGGTTTGCCCGGAGATTCAGTTGAAAAGATCCCAAAGATTGAAATCACTAGGGATAACAATGTAGATGCATCTGGAGAGAGAGTCTCTTGTTCAGTGTGCCTTCAGGTAATGACTTAGTTTTTCTTCTAATTGATCTCTCTTCATTTTATAGCCTTGAGGAAATCTAATTGATTGTGAATCAGTTAATCTAATCAACATTTGTTATTTTATACATTCAGGACTTTCAGCTTGGCGAGACTGTTAGAAGTTTGCCTCAGTGTCATCACATGTTTCACCTACCTTGCATTGATAAGTGGTTGGTGAGGCACGCCTCTTGCCCGCTTTGCCGAAGAGACCTGTAATGTATTTCTGTATATTACTAGATGAGAAGAGTTATTTTATTGTTTCTTAGTATTAACCATTAGGTTTTCTTTATTTTGTTCTTCTAAATAGTCATACCATTTTTCCAGACAGCCTTGTGTAATTAGCTCCAGTGTGTCATATCGTCAACTGGGACACTGTATTTGGTTAGCATTCTGTATAAAAATTTTGAGTTATGATATATTCTACTTCTTCTGTTTTATTTTTGTTTCTTTTTCGTTTTTCTTTTTATTGCTAATCTGTCCTATTGTGATCAAAATGATTGAATCTTTTCAGAAGCAATGGGACTTCACCTTTAAAGCATGTATAGGAATAAAGAACACTTGAAACTCATTCAGTGTAGGTGTTTCTAGCTTTTTTCCAAAGACCAGAATTTGATCCTTACCTGCCCTTGAAACACAGCTTTAGGCTCGAAACATCCAGTTAGTGGAGTTACAAGCTATAAAAGGGCTAGCCTAATGCAAGAGGCTGTTGCCACTGCAGACTTTGAGTAGGGTTAGGATTAAATGTAAGCACTCTTACTCCCATGAGAAGAAATGCTGTTTTCACGGCTCAAACTCGTGACTTTCAGGTTACAATGGAACAACTTTACTGTTGCACCAAGGCCCACCCCCTATTACAAGCTATAAGTTGGCCATATTTATCTTTTTCTGATTTTATATCCCCTCCCTTATCTCTTAGAACTGAATTAATTTTTCATCTGCAAATGGTTTGGAGGTTTCCACTTGATATAACTAAAATTGGTAAACTTTTACGGCATTCTTGACAACCATAGTTTGGTCTACTTAGCTTCCCCATCTGATCTTTGTTGGCCTCACCATCAAGCTCCAGATTTGTTGGTATCTCCTCCACCTCTCCATACGAGAGGTCGAGGGTTTAAGTCCTCTTGAGTACAAAGTGTCTTTGTGTGTTAGGGTTGTAAAACAAATCAAGTTACTCAAGCTCAAGTCGATTAGAAGTTCCTTTGAGTTTGGCTCGCAAGATAAACAAGTCAAATTTAAACATATTTCGAAACTTGTTTATTTATTGAACTGAGTTTATAAACTCAGTTCGATAAGCTAATAAGTAATCTAATACTATATAAAATATCAAGTTACCCGAGTTCGACTTGATTAGAGGCTTATTTGAGAAATAAACAAGTCAAGTTTAATCACAATTTGAAGGTCGTTTATTTAACTTGTACAATTTACTGCTCGGCTCAGCCCTACTCTGGGTGTGTGTGTGTGTTTTTTTACCTATTAAAAAAAATTCTTTGTTGGCCTCAGCCGTACTCTGTGTGTTGTGTGTTTTTTTTACCTATTAAAAAAAAATTCTTTGTTGGCCTGGTATAATTTCTACTTGGTGGAGTGTGTCCCTTAAAATGTCTATTGAAATCTCAGCCTTCATAACTTCCATTAATTGTGGCAGAACGTTTCTGCTCTTACTTCTTGAATTATCTACTCTTCCCACTGCAGTGCTCATCCATTGCACAAAAGAATTATGAACCCATGGGGCCACGTGAGTTGGCTGGACGTTTGCATTCAATTGGGTTTGCAGGACAAGAAATGGTTAATATATATATATATATATATGGATGATAAGGGTGAAGAGAGATTGGTTGATTGATTCAAACTGAGACCCTTGGATTCCAAATGATGTGAATCTGACATCTGACTTGTACCAAAGCTTTGTTGAGCTTTGCTGGGTCACGAGCAAAAAGAAGGATAGGTTTCCAACCACACAGTTAAGGTAGATGAAAAACTAGGACAGTGAACTACAAAGAATCACTTCTAACAAGTACACCAGAAACTCAATCTCAGCCATGAAAATTCAGATTAAGAGAGTTGAGAACCAAAAAAAAAAAAAAAAAATTTGTAAAAGAAATTTTTTTTTTAATGTGATATGTGAGTTTGTCTGTCTCAGGCATATAACGGTCCATGAACTTGATCTATAATATCGTTTTGATAAATTATTTAGTTTTTTAAAAAACACAAAAGTATTACCATGCTAACGTGTCAAAACGTGATGGGTAAAGTTTATATAATCAGGCCAATAAAATCGGTTCATGATATGTGATTAGTAATACGATACTTACCTGGCAAAAGTTTTCCCGTGTTAGAGTGATATGTGGGTTTAAGATATTCTTGTACTCGAAAATATTATATATTTGATGTAATGCAATTGCTGTAATTAAGAAAAATATTATTTAATTAGCATGAAAACAAGGGAGAAAATTAAGGAAAATTTTGTAAACCTGTTATTTCCCTCTCTCTCTCTCTCTCTTATTATTATTATTATTATTGATTCTCTATTATTTTTAAATTTAATTGTATTTTCATTTCCCTCACTAAATGCTATGCCTGTGGAAGGAAGGAATGAAGGCAGTTATTGTCCTTTTGCTCAGTGGTTATGTTAAGCTTTTCTTTAATTTGCTTTGACAGTTGCAACAGAATCAGTTTTTTCATCGACTCACCAAGAAAACCATCAAATTTTCCACCTAAATTTTAATTACAGCTTTGATATTTGATGATCAGACAATTAAACCATTAAGAAAACACACTAATTGTAAATGAAATCTGCAATAAGCATCCACTAAGTATGATTTGTTGGATGATTTGAAGAAATAACAATCAGGTAGTGCAACCCACTTCTATTCAGTTCAGTGGGTCACAACATTTTCAAAACCTCATCACTTTTGAGATACAAAATTTAATGTTTCTGCAATTACCTTTCAGCTACCACACATTAAATAGCAATGAAGACTCAGAACCTACTTTTCTTAATGGAGACTATGTAGTTGGAAAAATGTCCGAAGAAGGTCGATTGTGTTATGTTCGGATCGTGTAAAGTCATACGTATTTGAAAAAAAATTGTGTCAATCTTAACAACGATATTAATTATGTCAAGTTTTAAAATTTAAACCTAATTTATTTATTAAACATGTTACATGTATATCATATCAAGTTTCAAAACTTATATCTAATCTATTTATTAAACGGGTTATACGTATCGAAACAGTTAATCCGTTTTTTTTAATTTTTAATTTTTTAAATAAAAAAGTTACTATAGATAATTTTCAAGCTTAATAAATTATGAAAATGAGCCAAATCAAAATATAAATCTCTTTTATAAGTAAAAAATTTTAAATCTTAATAAACTTTTAATGTGATACGAATTACTTTAACTCATGTACGTGTTAACATTACTAAAACTCAAACACTATATGTTTCTTAATTATGTTATTCGTGTCAACTTGTTTATGACTCAAACACATTTATGCTTAACCCAAACTCATTAACTGTGTAGTGTTCGAGTCGTGACAAAAATCGACACATCTAATCTCAACACGTGATAGTACATGCAAATTTGAATATTTTGCCGAACGCGAGTAATCCCGCATAAATATGAACAAAATTCTTGGTACGAGACCTTCTCACAAAACTTTTTTTTCCCTATAGAATGCCTATTTGATCTGTAATGTTGATATAATGATGCCACACCAGGAATTATCAAATGTGAAATAAGTGATAATACTCTTATAATTTGAACCATACAAAAAATTTAATTAGATTGATGATTTCATTAGAAAAATAGATTATGTTCCAACCAAATAAGTGAACTTTATGAAGTAATGAATGATCGAATCCAAATATAGGATTTTTATTATAAAAATAAGACATTGATATATATTTGCAAAGGTGATAAATATTTTTATTAAAAACTATATAATATATCTAATTTGAATTATAATAAAATCTTAATCTCTTTTTTATTGCTAAAAATATAATATTACTAAAAAAATTTCTATAATACATATATATAATAAGCATATGTATTTTTTAGTCCGATAATTAAAATTATAAAGAAAAAGTTTCAAAAGATTATTATTTATTAAATAATAAAATTATTGATTATCCAACAAGAAAGTTGGTTCTGGAAAAAAAATTATTAATTAATAGAGTTCTAATTTATTGAATATTAATCATTAGTTATTAATTAATTTGAATCAAATTAGTTTTTTTTTTTTGTAGCTAGCTTACTATCAATTCCAATCAATTATAAAAGACCCTGATTTTGTAGTGTCAAACACAACATTAGCAATTTTTCCAAGTGCTTCTGCTTAGATCATCGGTTGTTACAAAAGTTTAAGTTATTTGAAAATAGATTAACAATATATATATCAAGCAAATACTCTCAGTCACAAGAAATTATTGGGTGAGAGCGTCACTGTCACGACCCGAAACTCACCCTATGCGGATCTCGTGTCGCGGGACCGACCCGAAGGCCGTCCCTACTTTTTACCATTCCTGTATCATAGTACTAATATGCAATGTACTAAAAATCTTAAACAATGAACAGCGGAAGTCTTTATCAATTACAGTAATCCAGCAGAAGTCTTTTAAATAATTTAAACAGTGGAAGTCTATTAAATACATGATATAGTTCTACATAAGACAAAATGAGAACTAAACGTAACCAGCACCTGGGGGTGGTGAATACATGGGAGAACTAACATAGACTGATACCGTACTTCAAATGTCCCCCTACGCTCTCAGACTCCTACTGGGGTCTCGCAGCGTCATCACCTGAAATGGGGGTAAGTGGGGTGGAATGAGCTACAAAGCTCAGTAAGTAAATGCAGATCTCCAACACTGGTATCGATGATCAATGAATCTATGAATAAGATTATGATAGCCAATCATAAGAATAAGATACTGTGATAGCCAATGGAAACAATTGCCACGAGGGCCAATGAACAGTAATCACAATACACAATCAGAAGTATTGGGTATAATATCAATGTGAAGAAATTCAATGATAATATAACAACAATGAAGTACTGCCACAATGAACCGATCACAATCAAATCAATCAATGCAAGTCTTTCGGGACTTGAAGAATCATAAGGAATAGTGCCATTCAACAATCAAGTTCTGTCAGTCATAAGAGATGCTTTTATTCTGTAACATGCCAGTGAAATTGCAAATGAAATGCCAGTGGAAATGCAATGAAATGCCAGTGATCATGCCAGTCAATTGTCGGTGGAAAGCCTTCGAGGAATTCATTCCTGCCACCTGTCCATTCATGGACTTGACCCTTAGGTCTCCAGTCAATACAGAAGCATCGGATGGATGTTGTGACTGAGCACAAATCCGGTATTCATAACATATCATGATCATTCATGATTCCATAGAAGTATAAAATGGAATGTCATAGATTCAATGAAAGCATAACAGTACGCCTTTCAAGGCATGGTTCAACATGATAACAATGATACAACAGTCAATCAATGTCCACAAGATAGAACAATATCACATTGTGGATAGCAATAACATGAGGTACTTTCAAGGCACAGTGAAACATGATAACAATGATACATCAGTCAATCAAATGTCCACAAGATAGGAAAATATCGAATTGTGGACACAAGGATATCAATACATTCAAGAGTACGAGTTTGGCAGTAAAAGAATGAACTTGGCTTGTGGAAACACCACATGTAAGAGAGAGTGATCCACTTACCTCTATCGTGATCAGAAACCCGTGAGTGTACCCTTGCCTTTCGAGTTTCCTATATATCAGTGAATACGTTTTAGAATAAATGTTATTCATAAAATTTTATGCCTTTCTATCATAAGTATTTCAAATACTAATTTAGACTTTACCATTGTGTCCGGAATGCCGAAGAAAGTCGGTTTGGGCTTTCGCGGAATTCCATTTGGACCTTTTTACTAAAAAGGGCAAAATGGTCATTTTGTACTTTTACGGTATTTTATCCTTCGGGGTCTCATCTCGTAAAATGGACCCCACCATTGGCTCAGAACGTCCGACATAATAAATTTTGACTATTCATTTACCCCGTTTGGACTTCGTTTGACCCACATTTGAAATAGGGGTATTTTTGTAAAATTAACATTTTATTAATTTCCTGTTTGGGCCTTAGTGGGATTTCTTAAAACATTTGGGGTCAAAGTGCAATTTCCCTAAGTTCCGGTCTGAACTAGTCGGCTCACGGCTAGAAACCCTAAACCGGTCCGGTCCTCCCCTGAACCAAACGGTTCAGTTTAATTCAAGAACCGGATTCCAATAACCCAGTCCCTATCCTTATCCGTGGTTGGAATAAGCCCAAACCCAATTTCCATTTCCTATCTCCATAGCCAAACAAGCCCAATTCATTTAAATTTCAAACATAAAACGACACAGTATTGTTCCCGTTTCATTTCTGGTCGGGTCCCGACCCGACCCGATCCGAACCCGGACCCGTTTTAGTTTTGACCCGATAGCCCCCACGACATTCCGGTCGTCTTCCCCACCACTCCGGTAGGGTTCCGGTGGTGAACAGTCGTCTTCTCCGGCGACTGTCACCAATTTTCGATCATTTTTCAACCCGTTTTGAATGCCATTCTCTTCCCCTTTCCTCAAGGACCTCAACCATATCCTTTATTTCCATTAAACCCCTTCCAATCCCCACGAATATAGGGAATAATAGCTCCGGCCGGTTTTCCGGCCAGATCTTCATTTCCATTTTTTTGTGACTTCCAAGCCACGGTTTTTACCCCATTTTCATTCTAAATGTTTTCTGCACCTTTATAGATCATTTTTCAAGACTCAAAACAAGCTTTAACCAAGATTTTTCATGAAACCCGAAATTATCCTAAGGCCTGTAACTCCATTTTTCTACCAGGTTTCTCAACCATTTTACATGGTTCTTTTTGCATTAATTTCCTACTTTCATAGTCTACAAGACCCTAGTATTAAACCAAGGTTTCATGCTCTGAATTTATAAAACAGAAACGTGATTGCTTACCTGGGTTTTCTTGTTTTTAGCTCACTGTGACCCCTTCAAGCCCTTCTGTTTCTGAATCAATCTTTCTCTCTTCTTCTCCCCTTCAGTTCCTGATCTTTCCTTTTCTCCCGAGAGTGAGAGACCACATGCATCTAATAAGCCTTTCCTTTTTCTCTCTCTCTCTCTCTCTCTCTCTAGTCAGACCCAACCATGCCCTGAGACCTCCTTACACACTCCATCACCCACTTCTGTCACCACTACTCCTTATTGAGTGTTATACACTCAACTTACTACACACACACATACAACCGTTCACACACACTTTTTGATACATATATATATATAGGTCTTCACCCACTCACACACTCACGGCTGTCCTTGGTAGCCCACTTGCCCATTTTCTTTCTTTCCCTTTTTCTTTTCCTTTTTTATTTCTTTTACATATACATATATACATAATATATGTATAATACATTATATTATACATGTATACGTTTACACATAAAATACATGTTTTATACATGTATATATATATATATATATTCATGTGTAAGGGTACAAATCCGTTTTTAATCATATTTACATACATTCATTTTTATCGAGCTACTCATCTATGTTCACGTATGCATGCATGGGAATACGTGCGTGCACGCATTATGATGCAATGCCCTGTGGTGCTCGGGTGTTACCCAGCCTTGGTTATTCAGTTCCATCATTTACAGTTTTCAGTCATACGTTTCCATGAAATACCATGATATACATATCTTACCATTCAAGTTACACTATATAACCGACTTACCTTGGTATACATGACGTATCCCGGGTCGGGATATTACAGTCACTCTCAATCATTATACGACGTGGAGTGACTGTTTTTTACAAACTCTATTACCTATTTTGTATTTTAGGCAAAAAAATCCCTGTAATTTAAGAAAAATGTTAGTATCCATGAGAGGCCGTCATCAAATAATGATGTGGACTGACAGTTACATTGAAAAACTTCTCCTCTGTCACGTGTAATTTCATCTTACACATGAAAAGTGACGGAATAGGAGTGTGACGTGTTGCATGTAGAGAAGGGAA
The DNA here is from genome assembly GCA_008638375.1 of Nyssa sinensis. Lineage (NCBI taxonomy): Eukaryota > Viridiplantae > Streptophyta > Magnoliopsida > Cornales > Nyssaceae > Nyssa > Nyssa sinensis. The sequence goes on along the minus strand of CM018043.1, from coordinate 57,089,452 downwards.
TAGGAGGCAAAGTCTTGCACATAGACGGGGAGAAAGTGAGACTTGAACCCAATATTTCTTCGAACTAGAACTCTGATATTTTATTAAATCATTGTTTGCTCTAAAAATTTAAATTATTATGAAATAAGTCAACAATATATATATATATATATATCACACTAACACTCCTGAAAAAATATATTGAAACGTGGAATCATCAAATAGGAGTTATTTCTTTTTCTTTTTTCTAATATATGATCCAAACATATATGAAATGGAGTGATCCAAATTGATGCCAAAACAAACTTGGTTGACCAATTCTCCAATATTAATGTACAATTAGCAGACAAAACATCAATTAACTTGTATTAATGAGAATCTTCCGCGCCAAGACAAAAATGGATGACTAATGCATGCATTCAATTTAAATTGATGTATTGATTATGAATAATTAAATGGAGAGAGAGCAATAGATATCATATGGCAGGATTGAGGTGTATAGAGCTCCACAGCTGCATATTTATCTGCAGTTTAATTTGAAATATTATCTTATGATTAAAGAGGATTAATCATTATCTTAAGAATGAATATTCTACTAATAGAGGTGATTTTCATCACTTGGTCCTCAATACAACACTATAATCATGGTTAGTTGTCCGGCTTGTACTATTTATAGACTATGCTTTGCTTCAAATCAAGTAAGAAAAACATCTTCTTATTTATGTACGTGTCACAATCATAATTTGTCACATATACAATTCATATGTATTTTGTAATATTATTTAATTTTTATTTTTTAGTTAAAACTAAATAATCACATAATATAGATGTAATTGCATTCATAACTGGATTTGCTGGTTCTTCGTTTTTGTTGCACTTGCATGTCATGGATGCCTTTCTATACTATCACTCATGTATCAGAGATGCCTTTCTATACTATGTTCTCTTGATTAGAAGAGCATTTTTTAAAGGACAAATTTGCATTACATAGGCTTTTTTTGTCCACCCTGATGAGCAGGTCTTAATATATGTGCATGATATATGTATACATGTTTCCTTGGCCATATGTGCCGTCCGAAGAGAAGACCAAGTCTCCTCGTCACTTTGAGAAATGGCCTTGGAATATAAATAAATAAATATATATATATATATATATATATATAAATTGTATACATATTCCCTCCCCAATCAAGCAGCTTCATGCAAAGGAGGTGTATTTGGAAAGGCCTAAGAGATATAGAAGAAGAGAGAATGAAGTGGGGATGATAGTTGATTCAAACAAATCATTTCGTTTCTATCACTGGGTGAATTCAAAGTCACAATGGCAAGTAGAAACTCTTTTGCAGCAACCTCACCAGCATTAGCTCCTCCAGCATCACATCAACAAAGTTCCAGTCTTGCCCATAAACAGACATGGGAAGTACTATTCATCGTGGTCTCAATGTCCTTGATTGGTGCTTTGCTATATTTATGTGTCAAGAGGAAGCTCTTTTCGAGTTGCAGGCAGCGTTGGAAGCGAAAAGGTCAGTCTCTATACTATCATACAGGATTATTTGGGGACAATTATTAGGAAGAATGACTCAAATGGACAATGAAAATGGTCTCCATAAAGAATTGTAAATGTCTCTTTTATTTTGCAAAAGAAACTAAAATGGCGAAGTTAAAAGCATTTTAATTCAAGTCTTCAACTCAATCTCTCATTCAGCACCCAAACTTAACTTCAAAAAACTTGTCCCGTCATTGAAGAGTTGGGGTCTTGGAATTGAAATTGAAATCAAGTTAGTTTAAATTTTGGTCTTATGTCCAATTCTCCCACAATTCCACAGTGCCAAACATAGCACTAAAACTGTCTTCAAATAAATCAGAAGCTAAGGAATCTTCCTCATATATTGTTGTATTCTAAATACTTCTATGTATTTGTCGTCTTCAAGAATTAACTGATTTCCGTGGAAATATTAGGAAGTTTGGATGCTGGGAAAATGTTCTTGAGGCGGTTCCAGTTGGAAGAATTAGAGAAGGCCACCAACAACTTCAGCCAAGATTGCTTGGTGGGGTCTGGTGCATTTGGAAATGTCTACAGAGGAACGTTCCAAGCTGAAGGAACTTTGGCAATCAAGAAAGCCCGGGCTGATTCTTACACTAGCACTGAAGAATTCAGAAATGGTAAGCCTTGGTAACTCACATTTCAGTGCTGGCCAAAAGGTGTAAGTAAAATATTTAGAGTTGCTGATTTGGCTGTAGCTTTTTTGAAACAGAGGTGAGGTTACTTTCAAAAGTAAAGCACGGGAACCTTGTAAGTTTGGTGGGATTCTGTGAAGAAGTGGGTATGTTGATCATACATTTGATTATTCATAGACAACAATGATAGGAAAATAGTGATAGCCTGCTGTATATACACACACACACATGTATATAGACATGTGGCTATCAATACAGGCTTTCGGCCATCTAGTTATGTGTTACCTACACCAATTTGTTCATAAGAATGCAGCAAATTTCTCTCTTAATAATTTGGGTAGATTTGGCTTTGAACAGGGCCAAAAGGGGCAAAAATATTGGTCTATGAATACGTATCAAATGGTTCACTACTTGACTATATTATGGGTAAGTTTCAACTTGTTAACTCAACCTTTTTTAATGCAAGGAATTCACTGAAATAATTTAAACAGAGTTCCCTGGAGAATGAACTCCGGAAAGGTAGAGTAGAAATTAATATGATAAAGTAGTCAAAATAAATAAACATGTTCAATCAAAAAAGATTTCTTTTTTTTCTTACGACGCGACAATCAAACCTGGATTCTTGGATTTTTCAAACAAAACACCAATCTCCGTTTGAGTTCGGATTGGAATTGAGTTTTGATTATGGTTTGTCATTTTTTTATGATAATGACTGCATAGGAAGGGGAGGGAGGAGCTTAACTTGGAGGCAAAGAGTAAGCATAGCCATTGGAGCAGCTAAAGGTAGGGGATTTTTTTTTCAGATTGTAATCACCAGTGCGTAACAAAACAATACAAAGATTGTTCAATGATACTACTTCAAAATTATTGCAGGCATAGCTCATTTGCATGAAGGGATCGAGCCGGGCATAATCCATAGGGATATAAAACCAAGTAACATCTTGGTAGGAGAAGGTTTTGAGGCTAAGGTTTCAGATTTTGGGCTAGTGAAATCAGGTCCCACCGGTGATCAATCGCATGTTAGCAGCCAAATCAAAGGGACACCAGGGTACCTTGACCCTGCCTACTGTTCAAGCTTTCATTTGACTCCATTTAGTGATGTATATAGCTTTGGGGTCATACTTCTGCAACTTGTTGCTGGCCGGCCTGCAGTTGATACAACTAGAAGTCGCTCTAATTATCACATTATTGAGTGGGTAAGCATTGTGTTTTCATTCGAATTCTAAATAGAGCCACTAGGAGCCATCACTATAACTACTTGAAATCATTATTTGTTGAGATGCAGGCAAGGCCTAGCTTGGAGAGATGCAGTGTGGAGGAAATCTTAGATGCTAATCTTCTACTTGAGCCATGCAACATGTACATCATGCTAAAGATGGGACAACTGGGTCTAAGATGCGTGGTGAAAGTGCCGAATGAGCGGCCTACAATGACTGAAATATGGAGAGAATTAGAGGCAGGCCTCTATTCAGCAGGGCACTGCATTTACAAACAACCTTCTAGGGGTTCCCGGAGATCAATTGGCACATCTAGTCGATCAATAGATCACGATTGTTCTCAAAGCTCTGTAAGCATCGATGGTGTTGGACTCCAAAGATTTCATGTAGAGATGGATAGCCTCTCTTTTCAAAGCGCAAGCTTGAGATGTTTAGAGGACAGTAGCGTAAGCATCGACACAGATAAGTACAACTTGAGAGGAATAAGTGAGGAAATGAGTGTGAGTTTGGATGAAGATTTCAGCATACCGCGTGATTAATTGTTTTTGGTACTATTATGAAGTGCATCTGAGCTTATTGCTAAAACAACATACAACTGTAAAACTAGTTCACTAAATCTCTTTAGCTAATTTCAACTATTTTCTCAATATATTCATGTCATTTCCATGCTTGTTTTGACTTAGTATGATTAAATGTATATAGGTAGCTCGATAAAATCATTCACATAAATCCAAACACTACACAACTCAATTTGCCAAATTTGGGCAAGAGAACTTGGAGAAATCAGGGTCTTCAGTCCCTTGGACAAAAATGGCGGGCAAGTGTTGTATTTGGCCACAGATGAACAATTAGTTGCCCTGCTTACCTACAATAGCTAACTTTAAATACATTTGTCTCAGCAAGTTGCTTCGACTCAGCTAAATATACAACTATAATCTCTAGGAAACCCCAGGATTCTGGGAAAAAAAAATAATACCTGATGTGCCTAAGATCCTGGCTAATTTTCCATTTTCCATCCGTTATTGGCTTCAACTTGAGACTCTGTCCCTCCAATGAAAGATGGATGGTCACCATTCTTGTCCCCCATCTTAGCACTTTCAGAGTATGCCTGTGCCACAAGGTCAGCATACATCTTTACAGAAGCCTTTGAAAACTCTGTCAAGGACTCAAAAACTGAAGAAAATCCTGTCTGGAATCCATTTAAGGTGATTCTCTGTGTTTGTTGCATGCTATCCTGATGCTTTACCTTCTCTGCGTCGAGTCTCTTTCTGAACATATCCAACAGAGATTTCCTCTCTGCCAAGTACTCAGCCCAATGCCTGATATCTACCTCTGTCTTCTGATCAGAAAGTTTTGACTCCAGAATTTTGCATTCCTCCCTCTGAAATGCAAGAACCCTCCTGTCAAGTTCTTTTGCAAGTTCATTAACCTTTCTCTTCTGTTGCTGCTCCTCTCCTTGCTGAGCCCACAAAGCTCGAATATCCTTCCCAAAACTTTTCATGGAATTCATTACTAACTTATCAGGCAACTTCTCCACGGTAGCTAACCAATCATGACAAGTCACAAGCATTGGAGGCCCATTGTTTTTATATGGCGGGAGTGAAGACTTACCAGAGAATTCAACTTGTGGAGTGATGAACTTTGATAACCATCCACTCAGAGCTTCAACATATGCTTTTTGAGCAGAAACATATCCAACAAAACAAGCACGCCAATTTTGAAGTTCTGCCTCAAGTTGTAGAGTGGCAAGACGATGAGAATCATTGCAGAACTTCCCATAAGCAGCACAGGTGAAAGATTTCACTTCAAACATGGTTCGTTTTTGGGTTTCGTATGATTCCAACATTATCTTCCAAGTTCTCATTAGACTGTGCAAGTGATGAAAATTGGGAATTAGACATACAATTAAATTTGAATTTTAATGCTTATCAAATCATCCCAACAAGTTTCCTCCTGTTTTCTTACCCATGAAACAACTCAACTAGTTGTGGCTGCAACTCATCATCTCTCAGTTTCTGAATTCTTTTGGAGATTGATTCAGCACTTCGTAGTGCAACCAAGATTCTGGAATGCAGATCTCTTACTTCATCTCCAGTTTTGTCCACAGAACTGAGCCCCTGTCCGCCAGCATCCTTATTTCTTAACTGTGAACATTTTCGTTCATAAATTTTTCTGGTCTGCTCTCCAACCTGAATGCATGGTCAATAATATGTTTAAAAAAATTAAATAAAAAAAAAACAAGATTTGAGAGATCTCACATTAATGTATTTTCAGTGCTGGAATGTTGACATGCATACACTATAACAATAAAACAAACTAGTTACGATCATTATGCCCAACAAAAAATTAAAATCATTATGATCCATACCCCAACAACATTTATTCCATGACTATGAATATTTTGTATAACGAATACAACCTACATGCATACAAACATATGTCTGTATGTAAAAAAATATTTAAAAAAAAAAAAGCCCAATTCTTTTAAACAATAATCACTTTTATTAGGCTTGTTTGTGACATGATGTTGCAAAAAGATTCCTACCATATCAGATATATTATTACTTGATCATGTTCAGTCATCGAAAAACATTCATAGTTGTGGATAATACGAGCATCTGAGTGATTGAGGGGATTATGGACAAAAACCCTTTTTCAGTTATTTTTTATTTTATTTATTTATTTGAAACTTGTGAAACTTAGGCAACAGTTTAATGAAGACAATGAAGTTAGCAAGGTTTTCCACTCTATAGGTATGATAAAATATGTTTCTTTAGACTAGTTGGCCTCGCGAAGAAAACTTAGCAAGGGTTTAATGAAGACAGCAAGGTTTTCCACTCTATAGGGCATGATAAAATATGCTTTTTTTTCAGATTAGTTGCCAGGTGCCTTCAGCATGTGGAGGGCATAAGGCAACTGGTATTCAAGCTTGTAACAAGCATAATAGAAATATATACCATAAAATTGTTAAGGATTGGACTCAATTGGGAATATAGAATGCCATTCATTATCCAGTATGTAGTCATGCTGCAAGCCTGCAACCTAAGAAGCACAGACACTCTATTTTGGCTCATGTGTCCGTGTCAGACACTTCCTGGACACGTGTCCGGATACTTGAATCATGGATGTTGATAATTAAATGAAGAAATTCTTTAATTTTTATTTAATGGCTTCGTTATTTTAATATCCTAATAATATTTTTTAAATTTGTGTGTTTTTATGCCAAATTTAATTGAAAAAACATTAGATTTTTATTATTTGGTCATATAAAAAATATAAAAATTTATAGATATTCAACGTGTCCGTGTCCTATTTTTTTAAGAAATAATGTGTCTACGTGTCTATGTCGTATCCATGCTTCTTAGCCTGCAAGAAATGGACTAAACTGATTTGGTAGAGGCTTCGCATGTTACAAACTTCCAAACATTGGAATAATAACTTCACAGTAGATCATCTCATGATAGCACAGGAAAATCCTAGTAACTTTGATATGATAGAACAGAGTTCAAGAAAAATTAAATGATTCCATCTTCAAATCAAATCAATTCTTACCATTTTTTTTTCTGATAAGTGAAATCGATCCTAACATTTAATTCTACACTCTGACCTATAAAACTCCCTATAAATTGTCTTGCAATGACATCATATATCATTGGCAGTTTGTAATAAATAAAAAACCTGTCTAAATTGCACCAGACATACCGTATGTCCATATGACATTCCAGGCACTCAATTCACTCTTCACGGGCAGCCTGATTGGCATTAGCTGATGCAATTTTTATTTTTTAGCTTCCCATTTCAGCTTATTCAGATCTAATTCGTAATCCTCTAAGCTAGCAAGCAGCATACCCTCATGATCTCACCTGATTGGGACAAGAAGTGCTTCAAAATCAACTGAAAGGAGATAAAGGGGGAAAATAGAGTGAGGGGAGAAGAAGAGTAGGAAGGAACAGTGAGAAATCATTAAGCCCTCAACTCTGCATTGTCTATCTCTTCTTGCCATTTATTTAATTTTTCTCTCTACTCTCTCTCTCTTATTAATTGACATTAATGCCCTTAAGGACCCTCCAAACCTCTATGCTATCTATTGAGGGTTTTCTAGTAATTTGCAAAATCATTGTTACTCTATGAATCTCCTCCAATTATGCCTATGCCAGGACCTCAAAGAGGCGCCCCAATTTTCTTTTTATATAACTTATTAAATATAGATAACTGGTTTAGAGGTATGGAATAATCTAAATTACCATATGAACATCAACCATAAGAAGTAAAATTAGTTGATGTTTACTACTTGTATAACGTATAACAAAGTCACTACAAGTTTCTGCCGATCCTAAAACAGATAGCAAAGCAGATACAAAGTGTATTTATCACCTGACTTCTAATACATAGACAATCCAATTCTGAAGAAAATTGGGTTTGGTGGTAAGAGAAAGTCATGAAGATAATAGGGAAAGGATTCATATTACCTTCACCTCTTCGTAGAGCTTTTTTTCCCAAGCATATAACCTTCCCAGCTGTTGACGAATGGCTTCCCGATTCCATTCCTCCATATTCATCAAAAAGGTCATTCTTGAATTCTGTCCATGTTGAGGAACTTTTGGAGCTCGATGCAAGAAAGCTCTTACAGGATGAAGAGCGAGATGAAGTGGATCTGCGCCATGTGATCGATTGGACGAGCTTATTTGGACTCTCTGTATCCAAATGGAATGAATAATCAATAAATAGACAATTACATTACATTCTGTATATGCAACAAAATATGGTGATCAAGTATATTATTTACTGCAGAGAAAAGATATAGTAGTGTAAGGTTAAAGCTCCATTTTTTGCGTGGTCAGAGGCTTGGGGTGCGATTCTTACAGCAAAAAATCTTCAAAGGAGAGGCTATCATCTTCCGAGTCGGTGCATCATGTGCAAGGAAGAGGAAGAGACAGTGGACACCTTTTCGTGCATTGTAGGATGGCTAGGGAGATGTAGAACTTACTTTTTGTTATTTTTGGTCGTGCATGGGTTATGCCAGCTTCTTTTAAGGAAGTTCTTGCAGGGTAGTAGTGTAAGAGAATTCGGAGAGAGTTGAAAATTGCATGGAGGATGGCTCCTATTTGTCTTCTGTAGAGCCTGTGGTGGGGAAGGAATCAAAGAACGTTTGAAGGGGTAGAGCTTCCTTAAAGGAGAGTCAAAGACTTTTTTTTGTGCTCTTTTCCTTTGGATTAAAGAAGAATATCCAATGAATTTAAATAAATTTATAGTCTTTTGGGGGATCTTAGGTTTGATTTTTGTAGCCAGACCCGAAGTTTTTTGTACATTTCGGTTTGCCCTCCTCGGGCAAACCTTCCAAATATTAATATAGTGATACTTTACTGATCAAACAAAATGTTAGTATATAAGTTGGGGACCATTAGTGATGCAAATCAAGAGGAATTTTTTTAAGGAAAAGAAAACCTTTTTTTGGTTTATAGGAAAGGACGTGACAGCCCAGTTGATCCCATGTTGCACATATAATTTAATTGCATAACTTACTGACATTTCAGTCACAATAATGTGTAGCTTTCCACCATCATGGACCAATTCTTTTACATAGAAACAAACAAGCCAAAATTCTTCCAAAAAAGAAATGGACTGAAATAAAGCACATAAAAGAAAATGCAGGGCATGATATGAACTCACAATTGAAATATTTAAATAAAAAAAAAAAGCAAAAAGAAAGAGAAGCCACCTTTAATTTCCTCAAAATCAGATTGGAGATGAACCATACTGGTCTCTAGCATCTTAGAAACATCCACACCAGAATCATAAGCCCTAATAAAATGATTCTCCACATACCCCAATGCTTCCAATAATTCCCTCCCATTTGTAGGACGATCAATCACTTTAAGCCCCTTGTGCTCCCCCTGGCTCACATTAGCATCACCTACAGTGTCCAAACCCTCAACCCCATCCTCATCCTCATCCTGCCCCACACCACCACCATCCGCCATCACAGCCTCTCTCTCTCTAAAACTCTCTCTCTCTTCATCCTCCTCCTCCTCCAGCTCTGGTATCCCCTCTGCCTCCCTCACAGCCCTCAGATCATCATCAGAGCTTTGACCAATACCGTTGACCACCTCTGTTCTTCTCACCCCATCAATCGAATAAAAAAAGTCCCACCCAAAATCATTCTTCGGTGATGGCATTTGTGGGTCAACCCCATCATAAAAATGGTCACAAACTTCTCTTTCTTCTTCACAATCATCGTCAGTCATCATCCTCCTCCTCTTCCTCTTTTTCTCTGACTACGGTTTTCTCTCTCCTAGATTTGGGGAGTGAGAAGAAACTGTACCCAGAGACGCTTTACATGCAATGGCTTCGTGGGTTGTCGACTCAGATGGCCTCTGTTGAAGGTACATGGGGTTGGAAACTACATTATCGCTAGTGGGCTCAGAGGGTTGAGGGAAGGTGATGAGGAAGGGTGACGATGGAGAAGAATGACGAACTACGAACAACCTTATGGCCAATGCTACTGCATAGAGCGACTGATTGTACTTACAGTGAGCATCGGCGAACGCATGTCGACACTCTACAGCTGATTTGATCAAGCGTTTTCTCTCTCTACAGAGAGACACGACGTCGTCCTCTTCATCACTTGACTTGGAAACAGCACAACCCATCTCTCTGTTTTCTCTGCTATATTTACCTAAAAATGGGGGTAATCGAACCACATAGCAGAGCAAAAAAAAAAAAAGGGTGAAGAGAGATGCCGAGATGGTGAGGGTAGTAGAGGGATGGTGCGCTCGAAAAGAGAGGCAGTTGGTGGAAAAGCTGGCGAGTGATGTCAAAACATGAAAGTGAAAAAGAAGATGGGGGTTTTGGGGAAAAGGAAGAGCAGACTCAGGGGGGTAGAATCAATGAAGACAACACGGACAAGCAGGTAGGGGTTGTTTTTGTCTTGAGCCTCCCTCCGTGAACCTAATAGCTTTCTTTGTGCTTTTGTCTGGTTCAAGAGTTAGGCCCAGTATGCAGAGAGAGTGAGCTGTTTTCGCTCATGGAGTCTGGTCTGGGAGTACAAAAACAGAGCATCTGATTTCCTATCCTCCCCCACCAAAAATAGGGATCTTTTTGTCAGATTTAGCAGAGATTTTAGCGGGTGACAGCCAAGAGAGCAAAGTGAGAGAATCCAGGACAATGTAAAGGAGTCAATCAAGATGGTTGTTTTTGCTTTAATGTTTAATATTATTTTTTCTTAAATTTTTATTTTCAATAATATAGCACAAATGTAACGTCACATTAAATTATTTTTAAATCGTATAATTAATATAAATTAATTTTATTATATCTTAAATTAATTTTATGTATTTGGATGTATATGTTTTAAAACTGATGATGATTATATAATTGATTATTTAATATTTGGTAAAAAATTATTCAAAAGTAATTTTGATATATTGAATATTTTATTCTTTTATTATTTAGTGTTATTTGATCACATATTATAAAATTAATTTACAAATTATTAACTCAATAAATAATATGTTTTAAGTAAAAATAAATAATTATATAAATTTAAATACCTTATATAAATATTAAATTTATAAAATAATATGTCATATTTTTATTATATAAAATCACTTGTTTGTATTTAGAATTGACAAAATTTATTTAGAAAATTTGTTATTCATAATATTTTTTAAATTATTTTTTATGTAATTTCTTTCTAAAATATATTTAAAGCAACTTTAAATATTCACTTATTACGTAATTAAGCACGCGTAACATTCTTCGAATGATATTGTAGCAATTATATTATTTTTTTTAAAAGATTTTTAAAATTACATTATTTTTTTTATTTTACTTAATAAATTATAAATATTTTTTTTAGTTATTTTTTTAAAATGACAAAATTATACTGTATTTTTTTATGTCATTTTGTTATATTTTTTATTTTTAAATAAATATTGATTAAAATTATAATTTTTTTAAAATAAAAAATAAAAAATTATCAAAATTTTAAAAAAATATTAAAAAATAGTATTTATAATATGTCGGCACAAATAAAAGAAATCATTATAATTTAAAATTTAAAAACAAAAATTAATATAATTATCAAATAATTTATCTAAAAAAAATATGGATATTTAATGTTGCGGATTTGTCTGCGTTACTAAACGAGGTAACCGAAGATTTAGGTTGTCGGTCCCAAAAGTCATAATTACCCTTACTTTTTATGCAAATGGACATTAATCTCCTTGGCCTGTTGAAGAGCTGTCCTTGGAAGGTAAACCCAATCTCTTTTGTTAACGTCACATTAGATTTTGGCCGACGTAAGGATCTTTCTTCACAACCGTTGGATTTGATAGATCCTCAAGATCATGTGATGATAGATGATGAAAGAGCAAAAGTCTCAAAAGGCAATGATTTGGGTACCTGAAATGATCAGGTCACTGTAGACTCGTTTGGTTGTCAAGAATACTGAAAGAAAGATACAGAGAAAAAGAAAAGTAATGATGAATAAGAAAGCTATTTTATAAAACTTGTCTTTTATATAAATAATTTATTTTTTATGTTATATAAAAAATAAAAATAAGTTAATAATTATTACAAAATAAAAAATAAAAATATATTATAAATAAATAATAAAAGAATAATTTTATTATTTTTTAAAAAAATTGATTGAAAAATATTCGTAATTTATTAAATAAAATAAAAAAAATTTAATATAATTTTAAAAGTTTTAAAAAAATAAAGAAAGAAAGAAGTGACAGAGGGTCCGAGGGCATACTTGTCATTTTAGCAATTTGTATGCTATTTAATCACGCGTTTAGTGGGGGCGGCTATGCCACCAAAAAAACAAAGGATGATTAGTGGTATGTCGGAGGATTGAGCAGAAGAGTTTGACTAGTGATTATTACTAATTTTTTTTATTAGTCTTGAAAATTGTGGAGTCAAAAAGGGGGAGAAGGGAAAATTAAAAAAGTGATTGAAGGGAAAGGGAGAATTAAGTGTGGTCTGTCATGGGTGAGTGTGAATATGCTCTGGCAGGCTCTGTGCTGTTTGGCCTGTGGCCTGTGGGTCATCTCTATCTCTTTCTTTCAATTAATTACTCTATGTCTTGTGACTCTAATCCGGTCACTAATGTTATGATTATTTAATAATCGCTTCTCTAATTAACACAAGTCTTTGTCGTTTCATTATTCAATAAATTATGTTGCCGGCTACTGTTAACCGTTAAAAGTTTTTCAAATTATGTGTAGAATTTTAATCATAACAATAAATTATACGATTTAATGTTATGTTCTAAAATTTTGTTTCAATTTTAAATAAGATTTTTAATTATCAATTATAATAATTTATTTTTTAAATTTTTAATTTTATTTTAATTAAGACCAATTACAAATGACGATCATTTCAAATATTTAACGACAATCGTTTATGCATTAAAATTATATTATTTTTTTTTCTAAATTTATATAAAATTATAAGAACTTATTTAAAATTCGTATATAATTATAATGTATTTGACGTAGCGGAAGCTTGTGAAGAAATAAGGATACCGCTTGTTTCTTGAAAAATCGTCCGAATCGACGAACAAAGGTAACACACTTGAATCCACTGAGTACAAAGAATAAGATCTCAGAAAGAAAAATATTTTTATTGAATCAAAAGTTAACCTTATAATAAAAAGAATAGCCTTTATATAGGCAACAAAACCTAATTAAACTAGGACTAGGAAAACAATAATTAAAATAAAGAAAAATATAAAAAATTTCAAAAATAGAAATATTCTAATTAAAAGCATAAATCAAAAACCCTAAACTTAAACGGTAGTCTGCCAAAAGGACAACTTCCAAACGTCAACTGTAGTTCCTGAAATTAAGCCGCACATTATTACCATAAATAGCAAAAAATACGAAAATGTGCTTTTGAAGTCCACAATAAAAGAATTTGCCCGAAAAACGGCATAGGTCATAGCAAAGCAATGAGTACTGATCAACATATCGATTCCAAGCAACCCACCGAATTTCATCCAATTCTGACCACATTGACGTTGAATGCAATCCTATGCTAAGAATCCTGATGCACTAGGAATTCTTCTGCAATCTGTTCTACATCAATATTTTTTTAAATTTATATAAAATTACTGAGTACTAAAAGATAATTAATTTGGAATGATTGTTTGTAATTAGACTTAAATGAAATAAGATTAAGAAATTAAATTATTATAATTATTAATCGATAATCTTATTTAAAATTGAAAACAAAACTTGTGTAACAATTTTTTTTTAATTTTTTAGAGTCGCTACTTTAGTCTTAAAATTTGGTTGGCAAACGTGTCAATGGATATTAAATAGATGTCCAATCATAATACTGGCTATACATGTCTTAGCCCAAACACGTCAAAGCCCAAGGCATGCACCAATTCAATAGTTAACTTCTGTTCCACCGAGCCACTTGCATGCCAAGTTGCACCCATTCCTTGCCAACACAACCCAACTGAGCTATATTTAGTCAACAGTCCTTCCAACTCAATCTAATATCGACTCATTGAGTCAGCCACGAAGTGCCATCGAGTTATCCACAAAATCTTCGAGTTAGCCCCATGATCCATACCAACATCTATAACCAACCAAGAGTCTTGAGCATATTATATACACACACACACACATACATCATGTGCTAATCTTTAATATACATACATATCAGATGCAAATATATATAAACATACATCAAGAACTAATCTTTAATATACATACATCGGGTGCTCATATATATATATATATATATAATGAAAATGTATTATATTAATATATTTATAGAAATGTTTTTTAGAGAGAGAAATAAATAATAAATTCAGTATTTATTCACAAACAAAAAAATATTTAACATTTTTGGTCAAATAAAATCTGATTCAACTCAACGCGAAAATATTCTGATCGATTCTATTCATAACTTCAACTTCAATTTGAATTCTTAATTTTTTTTTTTTAAATAATTCAAGAATAGGATCAGTTCTAATTTTTTATTAACTCGACTCAATTCAACACATGTACAGTCTCATAACCAAGACCCACCGAAAGGTCCTTGGGACTAGTGCAAGGTTGCGAAATCTCTAAACTGGTAACAGTAAACCTCGCCTCAAATTCTGACGGGGGAGCTCACCCGTCCCTGTACATGCAAATCAAAAATTTCAACACCGACAGGATGAGGCATCAACTTCGCTCAAAACCCACGTGCCTATTTTTTATCATTGCCACTAGCCACCAAAAGTTACGTCAATATACCATGTTTTGATGCAAAGTGCCACCAAAACATGTCACGTGCCATCGAATCTGGCTAGGGTCTGACAGCAACCATCTATGGCTATACCCATGAGGACCACCATTCTTGCGATTGCCGTCCAAAAACATCACTACAGCCAACGAAATCATCATTACCTATGCTGACCACTTCGCCGTAGTCCATGGGTATGGTTACTGTTAGTGAGTTTGTTTTCGATCAGAAAAAGAGGAGAGGAAAGATAACGGGTTTGCGCTGGTTCATTGTTGTTAGATGTTGGTGGGATTTGGATGAGAAATGAAGATAAGGCAGAGAGAAATAAGATATTCATTGAATCTAGTATATTATATAATAATATATTATTTTAATAATACTTTATCGTTTATACTTATAATTTACCAAAAAAATAGATGACATTGTTATGTCATTATACTAGATTTCTTTAAAAATTTTCGAGAGAGGAGATAGAGTTGTATAATGAGATGACACAATAGATTTGAACATGGTGGCATTGCCTGAGTTTAAGAGAGGTGTGTGTGTGTGTGTGTGTTGTGTGTGTGTTGTGTGTGTGAGAGAGAGAGAGAGAGAGGGTAGTGGGTTCATTAGGAAATTGGTCGGTCAGTCTGAATCCACAGGGGTTTATTATGATGCAACAGAACAAATTTGCAGATAATTCAAATTTGTGTTCTAAGATGGAATGATCTATAACTCATCAATGAAATTACATTTTACCAACAGTCAAACAGTTTTTAGGGATATCACACCCAAGTTTGGTTTTTCCATCAATGGAAGTAAGATCTGTCTACTTGTTGGAGAGAGACAAAGGAAAGGCCATTCATTTTGACGCCAGCTGGCATTTTTATGTCAAAGAAAACAATTTGCTAGTTTTCAATTATAAGGGCATTATAGACATTTTAAAGGGTCAAACACTCCGACACTCAATTGCAAACCGCAAGGTCCCCCTGCCCCGAGGAGTAATTTTATGAGAGACCGTCACACTGCAGCCTAATGGAATAATTTCTGCCGCCATAGACTGTTTAAGGAAACAGAGTGAATCTAAATGACATTTCCACCCCCAAATAACCATTTCTTTTTTCCCTGCTCAGAACTAAATAAGTAGCTGTCCCAAGTTAATGTTACATTGTACATTAAAGAATTAATTATGGCTGGCACCTCCTTATATCTCTCTTGAATCTACCCACCAGAAGGTATCACAAGAAGAATAGTGCCCTAGACTGATACAATGGAAGAAAAATTCACTTTCATCAAGTGGTACCAATTTCCATGGGCGTGGCACAGGGGGCTAAAGTTTTTGCAGGGAGGTTGACACCACCTCCTCTCACAGACAAACTAGGGCCTTTCACGGAGCTGGCTCTGCTCACAAGATTTGGATCGAGAAATACGACCATGACTGTGATGTCGTCGTGGAAATGCCGGCGTACCCCACGGTCAATCTTCTTCAAATCAGAGTACCTCATTTCTCTCTTTTTAGCTGCTTCCTGCAGTGCAACTTTCACTAGCCTCCGAGCACTTCCCTGAAAAGTCAAAATCAGATAAATGTCATTCATCTATCTTTTTTATGATTTCGGGGTCCAACAAATCACATCTGTAGATGTCATCATCCCAAATCATACATGTGCTTTGATCATTGATCCACATCCACCACTCTAAAATTACAACTCAATTCATATGGTTCCCATTCATAACCCCAACCTTAACACAGAATGAAGGGGAACATCTGCTAGTGAGTCAGTGACGATCAATACATGGACAGCATGAGAGGAAATAAAAGAAGTGCAAGACGGATTACTTAATGCTGGCACAACAATACAAACAAACTTGCAAACTAGTTCACAAAAAGTCCAGTACTTGAATAATTCAAATTTTAGTTTGATGCAATTCTCACCCATGATGCAACAACGAAAAATTGAAACCCTAGTTGGTGATACATGCACAAATGCACATATGGGATGTATACAACATCATTATTAAAGTCACCAACCATGCTGAATTTTCAAAAAAAAAAAGTACCAGAAAATCAAGCAGGAAAAATTCATATTTATGGTTGCATTAACAAAAAAAATTGGAGATCATGCAACTATAAGAACCCACATTACTCACTATTGGAGGATCGTGTTGCTATAAGAACCTACATTACTTTAAACAATAAGCAAAAATATGGGCAAATATCTGATATGCAAGTCAAAATATTCTATGGATAACCCAAAGAACAGTTCCAGGCATATTAAAATGAAATAGTTTCACACCGTCAACCTCCAGAATATAGGTGGAGATTAGTACTGGTAACCAATTGACAATATTGATAACCCAAAACCAAAACTAGCTCGGTGGTGTATAATTTAGTGTACAGAATAACTCATCTATCCTAAGATCAAGTTCCACAAAATCTTACTAGTAGGTTGAAAATCCAAGTTCTATAAATAGATGGTAATTATCCCAAAAACCACATTAACCGGAGTAGTTATCAATATTTAGTGCCAAGAGGAACATCTTACACTGCGGGGGTGATTTTGTACTATATCTACTGCCTCCTGATTGCTAAGGTGCTCCCATAGTCCATCAGAAGCAAATATGAGAAATTGATCGTGTGGTTGGAGTTCATGCACAGAAACTGACGGTTCAGAACTCAGTATCGGCCTTCTAAATGGTTCACGAAGTCGGAACTTAGCATACAAAGGCTCCTTGTTAAATTCAGCCTTTTTCAGATATACGTCACCAATAGATCTAGAAACCTGCACAATGAAAACTCCACTGTAAGAAAAGATATACTTAATGTGTCATGCAGTGTAGAAAGCTGCATAACAGAAAAAATATTAACAAACAAACCCTATAAAAGTTCACATCCCTAGTCAAAGAAATATCAATCACCAGAACATCTTCATCAAATTACATAAATTCTTCTTTATTTGGTATGCAATATCAAAATCATATGCCAGCAATCACAGGAAATAACTGCCTGTTTGGTTGCCTTGACTTGAATAATCTCATTCACTTCTACATAAAATTTTAAGGTAAAAGATCCATCATTTGGAATGGATTCACTCAAAAAAACAATTTGATTGTCATATCAGAGATGATGTGTAAAACCATGAATTTGGTCATTTCAAGGAAACTGGAAAAAAAAAAATGTGTAGGACTAATTATGGTGAGGTTTCCTATTTTTGCATATGGTTTCATTCCAGATGATGGATTTCCGTATTAAAATGCAATGTAAATTGTTAATATATTCGGGTTAACTATTAGGGCCTATATGGACATCTCTTAATTTTTTTCTATAAAAAGGGACATGACAGAATAAAAGAAGTGCCAATATGTTCAAACCCTGAAAAAGTTGGCCACAAACACTAGGAGGACATGACAAAATACAAATGGACCTTAGAAATAATAATTAGCAATGCGGCAGAAAGAAGTCTAAAATTTAATTTTCTTTGCTACTATTTGACTGTAGAACAGAAAGGAGCTAGTGCATTAGGAGATCTAAGATCACGGTACATTTCATCTAACAGTTGGGAAAAGGGATTGCCCAAATGCTGCACCAACTACCAAGGCAAACATTACAACAATGGTGTCAGAATTCTCATAAGAGTCGATACATCATAATGTTAACATAATATTCTATTGTATGTTGTACTAAAAGCCGGCAATACACTTCTCAGATTTGCACAAAGTTTTTGAACAAATAGACTATATACATTCCAACTTCCCAGAATATATAGTTGAAGAAGAAACAAAAAATTAGGTTGATAAAAAATTATGACAGAGTAACCAATCAAATCATAGGGAAGTCACAAAATGCAACTATAATTAATCCCCACAACACTTTATCCCACTACTAGGATGGGCTGCAGATATCTGTATTTGCCCCCAAAAAACAATCAGGTTATGTATTTTGTTGAATCATAAGCCATTGCAGCTTCCGCATATTCTAGGCCCAAATTCATCTTCGTCTTACTTTTGTCCCTATAGTGCCTTCAATTCAATTTGTACCAATAACACTTCCATTCCTAGTGCAACCATTGGTCTTTGTAACATATGACAACCAAGTCATCTGAGGCAATTTCCACTTCTTGTACTCAGATAGAACTAAACACATGCATATGCATTCATTTCCAATCGTACCTTTTTCTTGAATTAACAATCATTCATTTCAACAGTTTCATTATGTTAAGCCCATTCA
Source organism: Nyssa sinensis (assembly GCA_008638375.1). NCBI lineage: Eukaryota > Viridiplantae > Streptophyta > Magnoliopsida > Cornales > Nyssaceae > Nyssa > Nyssa sinensis. The sequence goes on along the minus strand of CM018043.1, from coordinate 57,070,627 downwards.
GGTTGATTGCTTAACATCCTATAAAATAAAGCATGAATGGCCTTAGAGCTGCCTACTATGATTTCTTCCTTTATTTGATAATTACCTTTTTATCATGACAGCCACCTCCACTTATTCATTCCTCTCCAATTCTATAGGCATTGCCTTCTCCAATCTCACCCTCCTTATGGATGATGAACAAGGAAATGAGAACAGCCAAACTCCAGAGATATTCTAGCCTAGCCATTAATTTTCACTATTCCCCAATCCTATTATAAAGCTTTACGGAAAAAAAGGAGGGAAAAACTCTGTGCTACATCAATCTAGAAAATTCAGAATAATATTGTTAATATGTTACCTATGTGTAGTAATTTACCTAAAGAAACTGATGCAAGAACTCAGGCGCTACAATTAAAAAGAAGGAGAAAAAGCTCCCCAGAACCCACCTTTTTTCATCTGGCATCAGCCCGGACTTAGTTCAAACACAATCAACCTCCAGATCATAATTATTAGCGAGCCCTAGAAGTCAAAATTTTCAAAACACCAACTAGGATTCGTTCTTCCAAATGCAGAATCCTGGTTAGATAATTTATAGAACAGATAAAATCATTACGAGGCCTACCCAAAAAAAAAAAAATCATTACGAGATACAGATGGCTCTGGAAATCATGTGACATTTTTACCTATTTTTTGGTCCGTTAAAAATAGAGAGAGAGAGAGAGAGAGAGAGAGAGAGAGAGAGAGAGAGAGAGAATAGCAACAGAAGTCAAGAGTTGATGGAGAAAAGGAATCCTTCCACTTGCATTTCAACTTTCAGTTGATTTACTACAAGCTTAAATTAGCAACATAAGTCAAGAGTTGATAGAGAAAAGGAATCCGTTAAAAGAAAGAGAGAAAAAATAGCAACAGAAGTCGACAGTTGATAGAGAAAAGGAATCCTTCCACTTGCATTTCAACTTTCAGTTGATTTACTACAAGCTTAAATTAGCAAAAAGATTTGCTAACTGTGAACACTAGATATCAGGACAGCCCAATGTTACCTAGAATACGGATCATTATAGTACACGGTTTAATATCATTAAAGTATTCAAGTTTTTCGTATAGTTGTGGAAACTTATTAAAATGAAACATGTAAAAGAGTTGAAGTTGAACTAAGTGCACCTATTTATGGTAATCTCTTGATTTGTGTTGGTCGTTTCCTATTACTTTTTTCTTAAAAGAGAACATTAAGTAAAGATCTGAGAAGAAATTTCTCGAATTGCTAAATTTAGTATTTTGAAACGTAAGTATGCCGTATTTGGGAACATGCAAACCAAATTGGAAATCACCAGGGTGCGATAAGTACTGGGACAGCCACAAAACAATATATTAGACTGACATCTTTTTATTTTGACACCCAAAAAAAAAAAGAAAAAAAAAAAAGAGAGAACCTGAAGATGCACAACCAACTGCATCCACTACAGGAAGGCAATTTCACTTTTTATAGTCAATGGCTAAATTCTACAAACTCTAAATTAGACATATCATAATAACAAGGTTTGCCTTCTGAAAACAAAGTAACAAAATACCAGCAATAACAAAAACTAAATAAATTTAAGCAGAGAACTGAGTTCAATTAGAACATCAATTCCTTTAGTCATCCAAAGAACTTACCTGTATTAGTCCCTTTACACGCCATACATTGTGCTTTAAAACTACAATCTGCGAGTCATCGGGATGCAAAGAATGCAGTTCCTCTCTGACAGACTCTATGCTCGCATTATGCTCTGTTGACAGCTGGATAGCAAGAACCTCCCCAGTTGCCTTGACGAGTCTCCCCAAAACAGCACGGGAATCGCCAAGGTTGGCTATGTAAAGGGTCCCACCACAGATCACACCAACTAGGCAGCAGGATCCAACAGCTGCAATTTGGGGTTTCATAGGCCACTGTTTTGTAACAAGAGAGAGAAACCCCTCTTCTGTTGCTTGAAATGCTTTCCGCATCACATCAACTGACATGGACTGCTGCTCTGAGGCAAACCCTGTGAAAGTCCAATTACAACTGGATCATCAGGCTATGAAAACTTGATCCACGTCTTCACCACCCCATAGTGAAAAATATGAGTAATAAAAACAGCCATTGGAATATATCCTTGATTTCGTACAACAATTGGATTTATAAATTCCAATGGTATCTAACAATTGACAGTGAGTAAGATAATGCAGCATGCTGTTAAAAAGTCCAATTACGTTCAGGTGTAGATCACTTACTCTTGAGATGCTGAAAAAGGTGATCATTGATGTAGCGCGATGTCTCAGGGCCACCATGACCATCATATATTCCAACAAAGGTCCCATATGGTCCAGAATCGAGCAAACTCAAGGAGCCCGACTCAATCTGACTCTGATCCTCAAGCAAATTGTTGGCCTGGACAACAGCCATTGAAAATTCTCCATTCAAGTGTTGCCCAGCGTCTTTGTACCAAAGAAGCCCATCTTGCCGGCCAGCTGAGTCTGAAACCGTGTGCACAGAATGGTCCGATGATGGCTGCCAGCAGGCCCTCAGAAAGTTTATCAACCTTGATAACATCCCTCATCTCACCCAGGCCGACCTCTAATTCCTCAACATCCCAAACGGATGCAAAGAGCACTCCAAACAAAAAACCCCACCACCAGCCTCCTCCCCTGCAACCCAGAAATTATACTACAATAAATATCAATAAATTACAATAATACAACCACAACAATATGGATGATTGGATCATATAACTAACGCTAGATATTAGCTTTCTTTGCAAATTCAGCCCAAAACATCTCTAATTGAAAAGCAAAATGGCCTGAAATCTTATACCAATCAAATTATACTATAAAATTAAAAGGAAAAAAATTATGACCCGAATTCAAATAATCCCTAATATTTTGAAGAAACAGCAAAAACAAAATAGAGTTCTCCTAGAAGCAGTGGTCAAAACTACCTCTGCAGTCCACACTTGAATCAGACAACTATTTAGTCACACACCAAATACCAAGTATATTTAAAAGCTAAAACAGAAACTAATAACAAAATAAAAAACTATAAGACAATATCAATCACATAAATTTCACAATTATTTTCTGTACTAAAAAGGAAGCACTCACAGTATGATTAGGCGTTTTTTGTTGTGTTTCAGGTCGGCTACTACACGATACCAAATGAAAACGACGGAGATCTGACAGAATTACAGCAATACATGTGGTTGTGAAAGCGCTAGATCTGTAGATCCATCAAATCACACTCTACATAGACATGAATAGGGTTTTTTTTTTGTTTGACGGTGCCTCTATCTTCTCTCCTCTTGTTTTTCTTGTGGGTGATAAAGAGAGAGTAGATGAAGAAGTTAGAGACAGCGGACGAAGACCATATAGATAATTGAAGAGTAAGAGGGGAGAAAAAGGGCGTTTTCACATCCAGGATGTTGATTAAACGGAACTCAAAACTCTTCTCTCTCTCTTTAGTCTTTCTCAGTAGACAAACCCTATAAAAGAAAACGAACAAATCGATGGCTAAAAGCCAGCAATGCAAACGGGTAGCCATGGGCTCCACATATAAACCAGAGAAATATATATATATATATATATATATACATATATTATAAATACACATATATATATATATATGTGTGTGTGTGTGTGTGTGTGAATTAGAGGAGGAAAGTTGATACAAAGTTTCTATTAGAAACCAAAAACTGAATGTGTGTGTATATATATAAGATATATATATATATATATATATATATTTTGACAAAACACCCATGTTGTATTGCTAGATTTTAGGGGGGAGGTGTCATCTGAGTAGTTTAATTGTTTATTTTTATGTAATTAATGTGAATTTGATTCTATTTTTTATATTATTGTATAAAATAAATAAAAATTTTATTTGACTAAGAATTATTTAATAAAATTGTTATATAACATTGTTGCAGGACAATTTTTTACAAAAAATTAATTTTTCTATGATTTATGAAAATAAATATTTTTCTAAATTTAAAATATAAATGTCAAATTTTATATGAAAAATTGTCACAAAATTATATGACGTAATTATTTATCTAAATAATTTTTTCTATCTCAACAACCCAAATTAATACATCGAAATAACAAATCAAACATGGTACGTTGTAATTAAAATTTTTTTAATGATTTCAATGATCACATACTATTTATATGTATATGTATTTATCGTATAAGTTACACATTTGACTCTTAAAAACATATTGTTAATAAATTATCGAATAATTGTTTATAATAAAATTTTTATAATTAATTATAATTTCATAAAAAAATGTTTATACTTTGATACGTCATAGATACACTTTACTTAATTCAGACAACTTGAATGTGTTCCGAAAAGCTAGTTTTTCTTACTTACTACGGGGAAGGTATACCGAGGTTTACCTCGGTATACCGAGCTCGGAACAATTGAGTAAATCGACAAAAAGAATGACGAAAGTCTCATGATTATACTGCTATAGCCTGACAGGCGGTGAGACCTAGTCCTGTCAAAAGTAGCTACAGGCTTGGAAAACCATTCTTGCACGTACACGTGTAAAGGGAGCCATAAATTATATGAAAACGATGTCCACCGCTTGTCAGACAAGTTAAACCGCCTCTTCAACACTATACATAGAAAAAAGCAGGTATGAAAAAAGGGGAGATCATCTGAGATATTAAGTGATAAAAGAGTCAAAACTTTTGATCACAGAGAAAGAATACTAATTTAACCATCGGAGAGGTTACCACCGGAACCTTTCCCGGTGGCTTTTTATTAATCATCTCTTTTCAGGTTCACAGTGACGGATTATTCCATGACGAGCCCAAATTAGCTGCATCAGCTTGGCGCCGTCTGTGGGAACGTTTAACGTTCTTCTCTATCTTCTCTTCTTCGCTTAAAGTGTTTGGTAGTCATGGCTTCCAACCGTCGCTCTGCACCACTATCCGCTCAACCGCTCGCTCAGGATGAAGAAGTTGCAACTTCTGATCCTGTGCAGCAACAGCTGGATCAAATTCGAGCTCAGATGCAGAAACAAGCTGATCAAACGCAGGCTCAGCTCTTTGCCATATCTCAAGTCTTGGCTTCTTTGACACAAAATCCATCAGTTCTTCCTCACTCTGGAGTGCCTGAAAGCGGATATCCATTAGTGTATCCTCCACAACGGAGGCAATATGAGGAGGGTGGCCCTAGTGCTCGTCCCTTCTCTCCCCAGGGCGTAACTCCAGTTCGATATGACGTTCCGGAGGGTGTACCCAACATGCAACCTAATAACGTTAATTATAGCAGGGGCCATGTTGTTAGCCCTGCGAATTCTGGCGCTAACTTGGTGCAATCCGGACTACCATTTCAACCGGCACCGGCGTCCAATCAAAGACAGCCCGAGCATGCAATCCCCAGCCCGAACAATCCTCAACCTACTGGGCTTGAGGGTGGCATACCAGGATTTCAGCACTCTGCCCCATCCAGAGTACCGCTACGATCAGAAGAAGTGGCAGATTCCATTGGACAAGCAGTTCCTGCTCGAGAAGGACTTCCACCTCCTCAACAGGACGAAATAGCAAAGCTTCTCGGAAGATTTACGACTCCGTTTACCCCAGCTATATTGGCCGAGGAGCGTCCTCGTAAGTTCATTGTCCCAAAATTCACCCCGTATGAAGGATTGGATGATCCTGGCGATCATCTTTCAAATTACCAGCATACCATGGCCCTTCACGGCGCCACGGACGCATTTCTATGTCGCACCTTTGTGACGAGTCTCAAAGGGGCAGCCCTTCGATGGTTCCATAATCTCCCTCCAAATTCAGTCCCCAGCTTCTACGAGCTCAGCAGGCGTTTCCTTGATCGCTTTCTAACCAGCAGGCGGCTCAGAAAGGGACCAGAATTTCTCTTGTCCATAAAACAACGAAAGGGAGAATCCCTCAGGGATTATATCGCTCGCTTTAATGCCGAACTGACCGAGATCACTGATTGTGGCGCGGCCTTCTTGGTGGCCGCCTTACATGCTGGACTCTGGCCAGGGCGTTTTCATGATTCCCTGACGAAAAATCCTCCTGCCGATATGGCGTCATTAATGGAGAGGGCAAGAAAACACATAAACTTGGAAGACACCAGAACATCCCTCCGTCTTGCCAAAGAACAAGTACAACATGAGGGAAAATCACAAACGCAGAATGCTGGCAATACCAGCAAGCGGCAGAGAAGTCCTGAGACGAAAACATCCCGAGGTCAAAATCAGACAACCTCGGGACGTTTCAGATCATACGCACCTCTGAGTGTGCCATTGCCACCCTTGACTGCTTCTATATCTGAGATTTATCATCAGGTCAAGACACAGGAAAATTTCAAGCGTCCAGATCCATTATATGCTGATCCGGACCACCGAGATCGTAGTAAGTATTGTGAATTTCACCGAGACCACGGACATACTACGGAAACATGCCGACATCTTCAACAGGAGATTGAGCAGCTAATTCGAAGGGGACGATTGAAAGAATTCGTTCAACGGGAATCTGGATCAAATAATCAGACTCAGAAACCCCAACAACCTCGGCAGGAGCCTAAGTCTCAGCTACCAAGACAAGATCAGGGGTCTACTCTTGGGACTAATCAGCCATCACAAGCCAACGCTCATGTCATCCTCGTTCTCCATGCCACTAATTCTCTTTCTGGCACTTCAAATCGGGCGAGGAAGCGTTATGCGCGAGAAGCAAAAATGGCACCAATTCCGGTTCAAATCATGACTCTGGAGAAAAAGCTGAAACTCTCACCACAAATCCAATTCTCCGAACTGGATCTAGTTGGCATACATCACCCGCATACCGATGCGTTGGTCATTACTCTTCGTGTCGCCAACTTCGACATCTCTAGAGTATTAGTGGACACCGGCAGTTCCACTAATATTTTATTTTTTGAGCCTTTCCAAAAGATGAAGTTGAACGTGTCTGACCTCAAAGACACCTCGGCAGTAATGGCTGGTTTCGATGGACATCTAAGTTCTCCTATGGGCGGTATTGACTTCCCAACAACTATTGGGGTTGGCGACGAACAAAAAACGGTCTTATCTGAATATGTGATTGTGGACTGCCGATCTCCCTACAACGTGATCATGGGAAGACCATGGTTACATCAAATAGGAGCTGTCACGTCTACCCTTCACCAGTGTCTCAAATATGTACAGAACGATCAAATCTGCACTATTCGAGGTTCCCAATCATCATCTCGGGAATGCCATGTTGTTGCACTCAAAGGTGACAAACAGCAATAGCAATTACAGACATCTCGGAGGCAAATGATTCTCGACCTGTCTGACCGAGGTGAAGATGCGTGTTGTCCTACCAAGATTGATGCGCCTTTAAGTCCGCGTGGCATAGATAGCATGGCTGCTCCGGTCCAAGATCCACTGAAGATCTCGGTAGGACATGAGGAAGAAGGACGGTATTTACAGGTGGGCGCTGACTTATCTCCACCAGAACAAGAAGTGATAATTGAGTTTCTGAAAACTCAGTTATCAACATTTGCATGGGAAACTAAGGACATGGAAGGTATCGACCCCTCATGTATTTGCCATAAACTAACGACAAATCCTGAGTACCACCCTGTAAGGCAGAAGAGACGAACATTTGCTCCCGAGAGACATAAGATCATCAATGATGAAGTCCAGCGATTACTAGATGCACAGTTAATCAGGGAGGTATTTTACCCAGAATGGCTTGCTAACACAGTCCTGGTTAAAAAGAAAAATGGGAAATGGCGAGTATGTGTTGATTATACCGACCTTAACAAAGCTTGCCCGAAGGATAGTTTCCCCATTCCCAGAATTGATCAACTCGTTGACGCAACTGCTGGTTACGAGTTGATGAGCTTCATGGATGCATACTCAGGATACAACCAAATTCAGATATATCCTCCCGATCAAGAAAAGACCTCTTTCATCTCTGAACGAGGCTTGTATTGCTACAAAGTGATGCCTTTTGGTCTTAAAAATGCTGGAGCCACCTATCAACGTTTGGTCAACAAAATGTTTGCATCTCTGATCGGTGATACGATGGAGGTGTATATCGATGACATGCTGGTCAAGAGTCAGCAGAAGAAGGATCACGTTGAACATTTAAAAAAGACCTTCGACATCCTGAACAAACATAAGATGAAGTTAAATCCATCTAAATGTATCTTTGGGGTGAGCCGTGGTAAGTTTCTGGGTTTTCTTGTCTCACAACGAGGCATTGAAGCCGATCCATCCCAAATCAAAGCTTTGGCAGAACTCGAGCCTCCGAGGTCTAGGAAGGAGATACAGACTTTGAATGGCCGGATTGCGGCCCTGAATCGCTTCATATCAAGGTCTACGGACCGCTGTCTTCCCTTCTTCAAAGCTCTACGGGGAAATAAGACCTTGGAATGGACCTCTGAATGCGACAAAGCTTTTCTGGAGCTTAAAAAATATATGGCATCTCCAGAATTGTTATCTACGCCAATAAAAGGAGAGAAGCTGCTTTTATACCTCGCGGTATCTGAAAATGCCGTAAGCTCTACATTACTCCGAGAAGACCAAGGGGTTCAAAAACCCATATTCTACGTGAGTAAAGCACTTCTTGGATCAGAACAAAGATATCCCGAGATAGAAAAGCTAGCCTTCGCACTCGTCATATCGGCCAGAAAACTCAGGCCTTATTTTCAGTCTCATTCAATTATAGTCCCAACTTCATACCCCTTAAAAGCCGTACTACATAAACCTGAAATTTCAGGTCGTCTCGTGAAATGGTCAATAGAGCTGGGAGAATTCGATATCACCTATACACCTCGGACTGCTATTAAAGCGCAAGCTTTGGCAGATTTTATTGCCGAATTCACCCCAGCACTAAAACAGAAGTTGGACGCTAACCCAACCATGGCCACGTGGCATTTATATGTGGATGGCTCTTCCACTGATAAAGGGTCCGGAGTTGGTCTTATCCTCCGATCTCCCGATGGTATTTCTACAGAGAAAGCAGTTACTTTGGGATTTAGGGCTTCAAACAATGAGGCTGAATATGAAGCATTAATCCTTGGCATGCAACTAGCCCGAGAACATGAAGCTCACAACCTCGAAGCCTTCTCTGATTCTCAATTAGTGGTGGGCCAAGTTCTGGGTGAATTTGCTGTGAAAGATGATAGAATGATCAAATATGCCGAAATGGTAAGTTTTCTACAAAAATCATTTGCCACTTTCCGTATTCATAAAATAGAGAGAAAACAGAACACAAGGGCAGATGCATTAGCAAATATGGCTTCTCATCTCGGTACCAAAGGGAATTCAGAATTAATTATCTCTTCCCAAGATCACCCCAGTATTGACAAAGTTCAAAAAATTCACCTCTTAGAACAATGTCAAGACTGGAGAGCTCCTATTTTCAGATACCTAAAAGAAGGAAAACTCCCGGAAGATAGGAGTCAAGCACGTAAACTACGGATCAGAGCAGCTCGGTATTTGATTTTAAATGAGCAACTCTACCGTAGGTCCTACACCCAACCTTTACTGAGGTGCCTATCTCCAGAAGAATCGGGGTATGTACTAGCCGAGATTCATGAAGGGATATGCGGCAATCATAATGGTGGCAGGACCATATCCCATCGGGCGTTGACCCATGGTTATTACTGGCCCGGTATGCTGATTCAAGCCAGGGAGTATGTAAAGAGATGTGACAAATGTCAGCGTTTTGCTTCTTATCAACATCTACCACAACAAGAGCTTGTACCCATTGTCAGTCCCTGGCCTTTTGCCCAATGGGGGATGGATATTGTTGGACCTTTGCCCAAAGCTCCTCAAAATAGGAAGTATTTGTTGATCGCTATTGATTACTTCTCCAAATGGGCGGAAGCAGAACCACTGACTCACATTACCGAGGTGGATGTAAAAAATTTCACATGGAGAAATATCGTTTGCAGGTTTGGAGTGCCACGAACTATCGTATCAGATAATGGCACCCAGTTTTCAGGAAAAGTATTTAGAAAATTCTGTGACGATCTCCATATCAGCCATCATTTTTCCTCGCCAGGACATCCACAGGCAAACGGACAGGCCGAGGTGACTAACCGGACTATATTAAGTGGTATCAAAAAGAGGCTGGAACGAGCAAAAGGAAAATGGACAGAAGAACTTCCTGGAGTACTCTGGGCTTACCGAACAACGAGGAGCAGTGCTACCCAGGAAACACCATTCTCACTCACATATGGTTCTGAGGCGGTCATTCCCGTAGAAATCGGTATGCCCACATGGAGAACAGAAGCCTTCAATCCGGAAACAAATCCGCTTCAGTTAATCGAGAACCTCGACTTACTCGAAGGAAAAAGAGAACAGGCTTCAATTCGAATGGAAGAATGTCAACGAAGGATGGCCAAAAGCTTTAATAAAAAGGTCAAAGGTAGAAACTTTGACTTAGGTGATCTGGTTCTACGAAGAATCTTCCCAAATACCAAGGAACCTACGATGGGAAAGTTGTCCCCAAATTGGGAAGGACCTTACCGAATTATAAAGATTAACAGGCCAACAACCTACTGGTTGGAAGACATGGAGGGAAAACTGATTCCCAGACCATGGAACATCGAGCACCTAAGACAGTATTATCAATAAAATTATTTCTACCTTTCAGGTGATATATCTTCTCAACACGGAAAATCTACCAACTTGTTCTGCAACAAAGGCCCCTACAAGCCTAAGCGCTGTAGGTATGGCTCCAAGAAAAGATACTGGTCTACCGACCTGATCTTGAAATCACCAAGGCCCCTACAAGCCTAAGCGCTGTAGGTATGGCTCCAAGAAAAGATACTGGTCTACCGACCTGATCTTGAAATCACAAAGGCCCCTACAAGCCTAAGCGCTGTAGGTATGGCTCCAAGAAAAGATACTGGTCTACCGACCTGATCTTGAAATCACCAAGGCCCCTACAAGCCAAGGTGCTGTAGGTATGGCTCCAAGAAAAGAGACTGGTCCACAGGCCTGATATCTAGCTCAGCAAGGCCTCTGCTAGCTACGTACTATGGGTATGACTACAAGTAAATATACCGGTCTACCGACCTGGTTTCAGAAAAACATAAGATCCTTATCGACTTGGTTCACTTCAGATGACCACCAGGTTAGATTCAGATACTTGTGATAAATGAGAATATATTTGTTCTATCTTTGATCTATATTCTTTGATTTATGTCCGAACAAAATAAATTTATTGTTATCTGCTTATTAAAACGAATTGATTCGGTATTAAGTATGAAAGGCATTCAGAGCTAGATTAAAACAAAATGAAAGTCAAAATAGAGAACTGTTGTTTTTCATTTCATAAAATGACCAAGTACAAAAAATAATAATCCGGCTAAACAGTAAAATTTCATATATATAAATCAAAGAAATACAAATATTTTTTACAAAATATTATCTACTTCGACTTCGGAGGGATAGAGGAGATAGGAGGGACCGTTTCAACAAAACCTTCCACATCGGGAGGATTGGGAGAGCTCGGTAGCGACTCAACTTCGACATCGTCTAGACGAGAAATGTCCAAGTTTGGGTACAACTTTTGAATTTTCTTCCTACAAAGGAGGTAACCAGAATCCACCAGCTCTCTTCCCATAGAGTTCACTAAATCCATCATTCCAGCCTTGGTAGCTTCTTGGGTAGCAACCTTAACTTCTTCAAGTTTTGTAGCCGCCGCCATCTCGGTATCTTTAACCTTTTTCTTTTGCTCCTCCATCTTCTGACGAAACGCATCCCGTTGATCAAGCATGGTTCCTAGCTTCTGGGTTAAGACTATGTTTTCCGACTCAACAGCTTTGCACTTAGTCTCCAGAGACTTGACCCTGGCTTGAGCCGCCCCAAGTTCGGCATCAGAAACCATCAATTTGGTTTCTGCATGAGTCAGATTCGATTTGGCCAAAGTAAGTTCCGTCTTCGTATCCTTCACTTCAGTTTTGGCCGTACTCAATTCGGCCTTTACTTTCTTCAGTTCCTCCTGAAGTTTCGTTGCCTTCTGGGCTTCATCGAAACGATCCATTAACAATCCCATCGCTCCAACACCCTACCGACCAAACAAAATACTTAAAAAAAAAAAAAAAAAAAGAGAGAGGAAAAGAAAGGAAGCTTTACCCTCACATAACCCGTCATCAGTTCGCCCATAATCTGCCTTGTATCTTTCTTGTGAAAACCAGAGGGCAGTCCCATCTTTAGAGCCGCTTTTATAGCCTCTGAACCATTGGGTGCCGCGGCAGGATTGGGTGGTCCTGAGCTTGACCCCCCTTGAGCATTGGGCGGGCGGGAAGAGGTGGTTACAGGAATAGTGGGGGCGGCTTCGGCCTATGGGGGTTGAATCTCAGCGGGCTGCGACGGTTTGGTCTGAGTTGTCTTGCTGGCCTCTTGAGCCGAAGTCTCAACAGCCTCCCGAGCAGCCCTCGACACTACCCGCCTTTTCTTTTGAACAGGCCTCGGTACTTCCGATGACGTCGGAATCTCAGCTGGCTCCGGTATTGAGGAGGTTGAACCTCCCACCTTCGACTTGGAGGATGGGACGTAACCGGCCAAAATAGACTTTTTTACTTTAGCAGCATCATCCTTGGTCAGTCCAGCCGCCATCAGATTTGCCGGCGAAAGAATCTGTAAATGATGTCGGTAGGGGGGTTGAAGAAGTTGTGTGAACTTTCTCTCTAGTTCGGGCGAGAAAGGTGCCCTTCTCCACCTCTGCTTATCTGTAGAAAGATCATAAAACAACGTAAAATTGTAAATTTGAAGAGCAAGAAATTAACATATTATGATTTAACTGAGATCTAACAAGACTCACCAATGGGGCCGGTTTGCCGAGGAAAAAGACTCAGGTCGCCTTCATAGTCTTCTCGCTCCCAACCTCCCCCTACGAAAAAATACCATTTCTTCCATGTTTTATTGGAAGAGGGTACCGCTGTCAGAGGTCGGTACCTCTGATCAAAACAGGTATAATAAAGTCCCTCTGTAGAGAGGAACTTCATATCCATTTTACTACGAACAAGCTCCAGATCTACCGGAACTTTATTCAAATGACCTAAAACGATAAAACCTAAAAGCTGCCTCCAACTATTGACGTTTAAATCGGCAGGACAGATGTTAAAATAAATAAAAAACTCTCTAAGCAAAGGATGTAAAGGAAGGCGTACGCCTAATTCAAACCATTCTAAATAAACACAAATTTCCCCCCTTTTAACATCGGAGGGACGATCTGATGGTTTGGGAACTCTGCATGATACGTTCTTGGGAAACTGAAATTGCCTCCTAAGGTTAAAAAGCATCCCCTTAGTTACATGGCTCTCACCCTCTTCCCTCTGAGGTTTTTTAATTTCCCCCTCGATAGATTCATGGGCGGAATCATAAGAAGAAAAAGATGAAGTAGAAGATGAAGACAATGGATCTTCTTCCCCCCTCATTTCTGACTCAACCCTTACTTCACTCAGGTTGGGATTAGACATAATCGATTCGCGATACAGAGTGATTACGAAGAAAGAATAAGAAGAAGAAGAAATTAGAATATTACCGGTCACAAATTTCCAAAATTCGATTTGGAGTCACCGGAAGTCGCCCTGAAACTTACTGGAAATAACGCTTGCAGAAATTTGGAGATTATGCTTGCCGAAATTCCTAAATACTGTGAAGATATTCTTCAAAGATATAAACGGGTCTAATAAAAATAAACCCTCATTTCACTTCAAAAACGTACCAGTTTACCCCTTTCGAGAACCGGGAAAGTGAATATTTAAAATTCTCGAGAAACTCGACATCAAAACGGCTGACATAATAAATGGTATCGATTTTCAAAACACTAAAACTGCGCATTAATTGTACCATGACGGCTATGTCTTTTCAAAATATAAAATCAATTAAATACACGCGTGTTTTCAATATACACGTAACCTTACCTAAACCACAGCCTTAGTTTGAATACATGTGTTTTTAGCACTAAGGCTTAGGGGGGGAGTAACTGATACGTCATAGATACACTTTACTTAATTCAGACAACTTGAATGTGTTCCGAAAAGCTAGTTTTTCTTACTTACTACGGGGAAGGTATACCGAGGTTTACCTCGGTATACCGAGCTCGGAACAATTGAGTAAATCGACAAAAAGAATGACGAAAGTCTCATGATTATACTGCTATAGCCTGACAGGCGGTGAGACCTAGTCCTGTCAAAAGTAGCTACAGGCTTGGAAAACCATTCTTGCACGTACACGTGTAAAGGGAGCCATAAATTATATGAAAACGATGTCCACCGCTTGTCAGACAAGTTAAACCGCCTCTTCAACACTATACATAGAAAAAAGCAGGTATGAAAAAAGGGGAGATCATCTGAGATATTAAGTGATAAAAGAGTCAAAACTTTTGATCACAGAGAAAGAATACTAATTTAACCATCGGAGAGGTTACTACCGGAACCTTTCCCGGTGGCTTTTTATTAATCATCTCTTTTCAGGTTCACAGTGACGGATTATTCCATGACGAGCCCAAATTAGCTGCATCATACTTTTTGTTTTTTTTTTTCTTTTCATTTAGTTATTTTTTTGGGGTCAACTATTGCATCTATTTATGATTTTAAAAGAAGTAAAATATCATACTTAATTCAACGTTCAAATTGTAGAAAATGGCATAATACAAAAGCCGTATTTACATTGTTAACTAGATTATGACTTAGAACTCAAGTAAAGATTGACAATGAAGTGTAAGAAATTTTCTTTTGTTTTCTCCGTTCCATTGCTTTTGGCATCCAAAGGCCGTCGTCTCTCTCAAGGTCAAGCAGACTAACGCTTGTTTGGATAAGAATGAGGAAAAGAAAATGAGAAGAAGTGAGAGCAGATGATAACTTTTCCTTTATGTTTGAATAATTAAGAAAGGAAATGACAGAAAAAATTAATCTAATTCTTTCATTTTGTTTGAGAATGATAAATGAGAAAAAGAAAATGAAAGAATTTTATATTATTTTACTATTATACCCTTTTAAATTAAACATACTAATAATTAGTAATTTAACTGTAGTTAAACAAAATAATTATAATTATAACATGTGTTCCACAAATTTTCTCTTTTAGAAAAAACAATTGCACAATAGAACTTTCATTATATATATATAATATTAAGAACAAATATAATTTATTGTATCTATAAAAATATACTACTACTATTTTAACTATTATAATATAATAAAATCTAATATATATTTATATATTTGTGTGTGTGTTGTACAGGATTGAATAAGAGAGAAATTGAACTGAAAGCAAAGTGAGAACATGCGCAGCAATAGCAACAGGAACGAACAAAACAGGAACGAACAAAGTTGTATATAGAAAAAAAGAAAAAGAAAAAAAGGAAACAATGTGTATTTGGATGTCCTAGGATAGATGTGTTATTTTTATTTTGACTTTTACAATTTTAAGGGTAATATTGGTATTATTAAAAATTTATTAAATCCTTATTTCATTTCCCTCCATTTCCTCTCACTTTTGGAGGAATAACAAAATTGTTTAAATAAAAGTTAAACTCTTCTTCCCTCTCGCTCTCTTTCCCTCTCTCTTTCCTTCCTAATTTTTAAAACAAATATGATATAAGTTCATATTTATTTTCCTTTCTCTTACATTTCTTTTCAATTCCTTCTATCCAAACATAAGTTAAAAGTTAAGCAATAATTAAGTTGGTCTTATCTGAGAGAAAAACCGAGAGGTTGGGATTGAAAGAAAATATAAAATTATTATTTTATTCTTAACAATAATACTCCTACTAGTCTTCCTCTGATCTTTAAAAATATAATAAAAATTAATGTATGATGTGAAAAAATTTTAGTCATATAAAAAAAATTAATTTAAATTTTAATATTATTAATGACAAATTTTGTATAAATAAAAAAATCTATATATCTTTGAAATAATAGAGAAGAGATCAGATTTATTTCAAAAAACATAAAAAAAAAATCCTATAATTATAAAATAATTTGAGAGATAAAATGTTTTTTTTTTTTTAATGAAGTTACGATGTATAATAATATATAAATTATAATTAATCAATCAATTAAATATTAGCATATTAGAAGTAAGAACTAACCAACGTGATTAAACTTAAATTCTAATTAAAACCCTTTAAATATGGGCCCAAAAAAGGAGATGAAGTGTAATTAATCCTAAAAATTAAGCAACTATTCAGATCCATTGACTTGCTTATAAGAATATTTACTAAAAAAAAAACAAAGGCCCATAGAAATATATTGGTTAGAGCAAGCACTAATCAATGTTCAAGCCAACCGAGCGGTGTACTGGTGTTCATGTACTTGACTATGGGTTTTAGGGGTAAAAATATAAAGAATAAAAATTAAGGGAGTTTTTTTGAAAAGAAAAAATTAGGATGGAAATTTTTAATTTAATTTAATTTTTATAAAAAACAAGTTTAAAAAATTTGAGAAGGCTATTGCTCTCTCAACATCCACGTGGCTCCACCACGGCTTATTATGTGGCAGTGACCATAATTAGGATACACTCCATATATAATTTTGAAATACATATACATTAAAAGTATATTTTTAATTTAACCATCTAGTACACGAAATAAACATATCTTGTATTATACTTTATAATAATTATTTTATTTTATAAGAATTTTACTTTTTATTTGTCATGCTCACTTTATTTAAAGTAAGGGTGTAATTTCGATGAGTTGAGTTCAAGTTGAGTCATGTTAAAGTTTAATTTAAATTTTAAAATAATTCATCCGAACCCGGTTCGAACATGATTTTTAATTCTAAATTTTAGATTTTATTTACGATTTCGTTTTTCTTATTTTGATTATACACTTTCCAATAATTTCTCACAATTTCTCTTTTTAAAAGAAATCAAAAAGCGTTAAAATAACTCTTTCAAGAAAATTTAATTTTGAAAAAATATTAATGTAAACAAGTTTTTGAAATTATAAAAATATAAATAATAATTATGGTAAGAAATTCTTATTAATCTAATGGTGAATAACTAAAATATAAAAAACATAATTTATAAAATATTAAATTCAGAGTTAGACTCGAGTTTTCAAAGTTTCAATTTAATCTTAATTTGGATCGGATTTGAGTTCTTTTACCAAAATTCAATTCAAAGTATAAAAAATAAAACTCATGCCCACAAAATTTTGAGTTGAGTTCGAATTGGTCAGCTCAAATTGCACACCTAATTTAAACAAGTTATATATATATATATATATATATATATCAACTGTATGTCGATATCAGAATTTTTTTTTTAAATTGATAAATATTAAATTAGTTATGGAATGGGCCAAACCCTCCATAGTCCTCAATGGGCTGAGCCTACAGAAAAAGGGCCTTTGTTTGTTGCTTCCGCGACAAGTTGATACGAAGAGTTCGGTAATTTTATTACATTAACAAGGGTGGAAACGACATCGCTGGCGAGATCGATTCCACAGCTCTCGCGGTCTCGCCTTTCTATCTCTCTCTCTCTCTCTCTCTCTCTCCCCTTCTGCAATTCTGCGAATCTTCCACTAAACCCCAAACCTAACCCTAGACGAAGAATTAATTTGTTCTCTTCGACTTCACGCATCTCAATTGACAGTGTAGAAATAAAAAACTATGATGTATGTAAGCCCTAGATTGCTGGTTCCCGTTTACTCACCTCAATCATCGTCAATTATGGCACCTTTAGCTTCAATTATTATGAATTACAGTATCTCTCCTCCGCCGTCTCCGTCCGGCGACGATGCCGATGGCGAGTTCGAGACGGCGTGGTACGGCAACATGCAGTACTTGCTCAACATCTCTGCAATCGGTGCATTCACCTGCGTCCTAATTTTCTTCCTCGTCAAGCTACGCAGCGACCACCGCCGCATGCCCGGCCCCACCGCCATCGCTTCCAAGCTCCTCGCCGTGTGGCATGCCACCAGCCGAGAGATCGCCCGCCACTGCGGTGCAGACGCGGCCCAATTCCTCTTCATCGAGGGCGGCAGCTGTGCTGTTCTCTTAGCCATGGCAATTCTCTCTATGTCGGTCATGCTTCCTCTCAATTTTTACGCGGGAAGCGCTGCTATGGACGACCAGTTCTCGAAGACAACCGCGAATCACATTACAAAAGGTTCACCTCTACTGTGGATTCACTTCGTGTTTGTTATCATTGTTGTCGTTTTGGTACATTTTGGTATAAATGCAATTGAAGAACGATTGAGAATTACTAGGTTTAGAGACGGGTATGGAAATATTAGTGATCCTAATGCGAATTCAACTGCAATTTTCACTATAATGGTGCAGGGGGTACCAAAATCTTTAGGTTTTGATAGGACGCCCTTAATAGAGTATATCCAACATAAGTATCCGGGGAAGGTCTATAGGGTTATTCTGCCAATGGACTTGTGCGCGTTGGATGATTTAGTTACGGAATTGGTGAAGGTTAGGGAAGACATTACTCGGTTGGTTGCAAGAATTGAATCCCGTGTTATATTGAATGGGGATGATGATGACATTGAAAATGGAGGGGCTTCTCCAGATGGATTACGGGGTCGGGTGATTTACCTGTGGAGGAGAGTAAATGATTTGTGGGAAGAGATTGCCAATGCATTGGGTTTTTCTGATGAAGAAAGGTTGAGAAAATTGCAAGAATTGAGAGCTGAGCTAGAGACTGAAATGGCTGCTTACAAGGAAGGCCGTGCACGTGGTGCTGGAGTTGCATTTGTGGTATTTAAGGATGTATACACAGCTAATAAGGCCATTCAGGATTTTTGCAATGAGAAGAAGAGGCGGATTGGCAAATTCTTTTCTATCATGGAGCTGCAGCTACAAAGGAACCAATGGAAGGTTGAGAGAGCTCCACTGGCAACTGACATATACTGGAACCATTTGGGCTCCACAAAGCTCTCGCTGAAAATTCGCAGAGTGTTTGTGAACACATGCCTATTGTTGATGCTTTTGTTCTTCAGTTCTCCTCTTGCTGTGATCAGTGCCATCAAGAGTGCTGGGCGGATTATCAATGCGGAAGCAATGGATAATGCTCAGATGTGGTTGGCTTGGGTGCAAAGCTCAAGCTGGCTTGGCTCCATAATCTTTCAGTTCCTGCCCAATGTTCTTATTTTTGTGAGCATGTATATAGTGATCCCATCAGCTCTTTCTTATCTATCCAAATTTGAAAGGCATCTCACTGTTTCTGCAGAGCAAAGAGCTGCACTGTTGAAGATGGTTTGCTTCTTTCTTGTAAATCTCATTCTCTTGAGGGCTCTGGTTGAATCGTCGCTAGAGGGTGCAATCTTAAAGATGGGTCGTTGTTATTTGGATGGAGAAGATTGCAAAAGGATTGAGCAATACATGAGTGCATCATTTTTGTCGAGATCATGCCTTTCATCTCTGGCATTTCTAATCACAAGCACTTTCTTGGGAATATCTTATGATCTATTGGCTCCAATACCTTGGATAAAAAATAAACTTCAGAAGTTTCGGAAAAATGATATGCTCCAGCTGGTTCCTGAACAAAGTGAGGACTACCCATTAGACAATCAGGGTATAGATAGCCTTCAGAGATCTCTGTTGTCTGAAAGAACATCTGACACAATGGTCAGCAATAATGGTAATGGAGCATCAAATGTTCCCGGACTGAATGAAATTGATTTGCCAGGACAAGGATCTCTCCGAGTATCCAATCAGCAGAACCTCACCCGTGCCTAAGCAGGCATTTGATTTTGCACAATATTATGCATTCAATCTGACAATATTTGCCCTGACCATGATATATTCTTCATTTTCTCCTCTTGTGGTTCCTGTTGGTGCAATTTATTTTGGGTATAGATACGTGGTTGATAAGTACAACTTTCTATTTGTATACAGAGTGCGGGGTTTTCCAGCTGGCAATGATGGGAGGCTGATGGATACTGTATTGTTTATTATGCGGTTCTGCGTTGATTTGTTCCTTCTTTCAATGCTCTTGTTCTTCTCAGTGCAAGGAGACTCCACAAAGCTGCAAGCTATATTCACTCTTGGGTTGTTAGTAATGTATAAACTGTTGCCTTCGGATAATGACATCTTCCAACCAGCTCTATTGGAGGGCATACAGACCGTTGACAATGTCGTAGATGGACCCATAGATTATGAGGTTTTCTCACAACCCAAATTTGAATGGGATACATATCATTTATGATTCGAGCTTTAACACTACCAATTAGTTGTCTTGTGACTGTTGTGTATTTACTGTCCCTGTGCCTTTAAACTAGATTCTTTTGTGGTGTTCTTGTAGATATATTCACTTGTCTATGACATATCAGAATCAGAGTGCAAGATTTTCTCACAACCCAAATGTGAATGGATACATATCATTTATGATTTGAGCTTTAACACTGCCAATTAGTTGTCCTGTGACTCTTGTGTATTTACTGTCCCCATGCCTTTAAACTAAATTTTTTTTTTTTTTTTTTTTCTGGTGCCTGTATATATATTCATGTGTCTATGACATATCAGAATCAGAGTGCAGTCTGAATTGGTTTCAAGATGACTGTTTTGCATTTCAATTCTGCATTAGAGTGACTCTTTTGCATTTCATTTCTTGAGTGCAGTATTTTTATTGGTAACTTATTTGCTTTGAGGTGGTACTTACTGCTTTATATGCTTGTCTGAAAAAAACACTGAAGCAGTTGACTGGAACTGAATTAATGTGTGGTTTCCTGGCATATGGTGTTTATTTCCACAACACAGTAGAGACAGAAAGATGAAACCCGGGTTGATGTTAGCCTGATTTGGTTTTTTTCTTGATTCATCTTGGACCCCAACTTCTTTAGGGACAAATATATTCTTAATTTGAAAGTAAGCTGTTGGAACTACATAATGCTTGTGTAACCTGTTGGAACTCTCCTCATTCACAAGATAGTACATGCTGCATGATATACTTACTTGACCAATCACTTGAATTGAGAACTAGGTGGTGGTCTAATTATCTGTTTATCTTGCAGATGTCCTCGATGCCCCCTCCCAAAAGAGAAATAGTTTTATTTTTTATTTTTTTTCTTTTCTAATTAGAAAAATATCTTAATTCAATGGTGTTATCATCAAAGATATAGGGATGTTATTTCCCTTCCCTCGTGTGACCTTTAATTGCCAAAAAAATTGGGATATTATTTCCTTTCCTGTGACCTGTTGAAGTACCATGAGTGTAATATGTCACCCTATTCTTTTCTGAAATGAGTTTTGGGAGTGGAACTCTTTTTGACAAGTTCTGTTGCTTTACAAAGTAAAAGATGAGATCATGTGTCAGCCATTTTTTCTTCTTATTTTGGTAGTGTTTGCAGTGGAAGGTTGAATACAGGATTGTGAAGCCAGTAGAGTAATTTTGATATTGTTTGCGAATTAGTAAATGAAGGTAGTTTCATAGGTTCACTGTGGGGTTTGGAAAGGATTAGGTGTACGCAATTTTATCTCAGAAAGGATGTTTCCGCAACTCGAATCCGTAACTTCCAAGTAATGAGTAAGCAGAAAGGATGTTTCCGCAACTCGAATCCGTAACCTCCAGGTAATCAGATTTTCCTTTAAAGATATCTGCTATTTACTGCATAACTCTTTTTTGAAGTCTGGTTTAACTGTTTCCTTTCCGCCAAAACGGACATCACTTGCATTTGCATGCAAGGCTGCTGATTGAAGATTGAAATACAATTTGGTTATAATTTTGACTTCCTAGCAGTAAATATTATTCCAGTGCAAGGCTGGTTTCTTAGGACTCACTTGGACCGCTGGATGAAAAAATTGGATCGGATATAAAATAAAATTTAATAGGATATTAAAAATTCTATTTTAGTGTTTGAAATATGTTCAAGTAAAAATTTGCTGTTATATTTTAATTTTATACTTAGATCGATATAATTATTAATAAAAATGATAAAATTTTATTTTTATGTGATATTAAATTTGTATTCTTAATAATTTTTTTTCCTGAGATATCAAAAAAACCAAAATTTTAAAATATATATTTTCAAAATATATGTTTAAAAATTTTAAAAACAAAAGTTAAAAACAATAGAGAGATATAAATAAATAAGAGAGGATTTAAAAAAGATTACTAATAGATGTAAGAAGAGAAAAAATAGTCGGTATATTTAAAATTTATTTAATAGTTCAAAAGTGTCATCAATTGGGATGATAATATGTTATAAAAATTTATATAGATAATGTAGTTGTTGAAATTAATTTCTTCCCTCTTTCTATTTTTTTTTTTGTCATAAGAGAGTGATATATGAAGATTTTTATTCTATTTCTTATTTCATTGAATATAGAATAAAAATAATACCACCATCAGATTATTTTTATACCACACAGATAAAATATAATTATAATTAATTTTATCTTAAATAAATGTCTAAACATAAGATATATATATATATATATATTTTCTCATTCTTATACTCGAGATAATGAGATCCATTATACTAATTAAATGCATATAGGTTCGGTTACCTTCTGTACACAGGCAGAGATAGGAAAAAATTTAGGTGGGCAAATTTTGTGTTGGATGAGAAATGATGGGGTAAAAGTTTGGATTAGGCCAAAATTTTGGAATGAACTAGTTTGAAAAGTGGCAAAAATTTACATATATTAAATTTTTTTTTTTTTTTGTATGGAGTTGTAAATGAGTCGAGTCGAGTCGAATAATTATTAAAATTAACGAATTTTAAATTCTATTTAAGTTTGACTTATTAATTTTTTGAACCGATCTCGAACAAGTCCTTAATCGAATCGAATTCGAGTAAGTTAATTTTTTCATATAGTATTAAATTCTTTTTGGTTTAATAAATCGAGTTCAATAAATTTACAAGTTTCAAAATATGTTAAAGCTTGTCTTGCTAATCAATTTTAAACGAACTTCTAATCAAGTGAAGTTAGGGATATTCACAGTTTCACCCTTGCTTGTGTACAATAATGAAAAATAAAATAAAATGCAGAGTGAATGAATTTTTTTTCAAACTAATTCTAAGAGAGAGAAGATGAATTGAAAAAATGGGTTATATATATATACGTAACATTTTCCTATTTTTTAAAGGAAAAAGATTGGTGAGCCAAGTGCATGAGCAGTAATTAACTCTAATTATTTAAACATTTGAGATTAAACGTACGCCCACAAGCAACTGAAAAGAGCTAGACAACACCCATCTCTCTTCACACATATCTCATTCTCACCATGCAACAAACGTGAAACTTTATGCAATGCATCAACAATATCCAAAAGAAAGGAGAAAAACAAATAAACAAATAAATAAAAATCCATATAATGATATATGGAAGTATAAAAAGAGTAAAGAAAAAATCAATCTTGAAATGGAAAACTTAATTACTTGGACCAAATGAAATATAGGCAAGATGAGAGCTAGAGAAAAATTAGGACAATATACATATACATATACATATACATATACATATATATATATATATATATATATATATATGGCTCATCCTATAACCTTTCTCAACCAAGCAACAGCTCTCTCTCCTTCACTCTGCCATCCAATGTGGCTTCACTGATCAGCAATTCTCACTTTCATCTATCTCTCTTAATCGTGTGGCTAATCTTAAATTAAGGTTTTGCTATATGTGAAAAATGGGGACAAATAAATAGGAAGAGCTAAAACATTAGTCACAAGTTTGTTACTTTGGATTTAGTTGTGAAGTGGGAGAGAGGCCAGGCCAGAGATGCATCATTTAGCAGTGAAAAGCAATCTTATTATTGATACAGGTCCAGAAACAACAACCAGGCTTGGGTTTGGAGTCGGAGGCAATTGCCTGCCTGTTTGTCCCAAGCCTCGCCGCCTCCCATCCGCCATGCCTGAATTTCTGAAGCCCCCCAAATGTAACAAACACAGGTTTTATTTTCCCATACTCTCATCACTCTAATGCTGGTTTTTTTCTTTTGTTTTTGCTTCACCTTCCTATACATCAAGCACAAAAAACAAATTTATCATGTGGAAAACATATTAACAAATGAAAATTCATTTAATCTTTTAAAATTTTTTTTATCCTTTTTTACTGTTCGTTTGGATGGAGAGAAAAAGAAAATATTGAGGTGGAGTAATACCAAAATCTCTTTAGATTTTTACTAAGGAGAGAAAAGAGAAGATTTGGAAATATTTAAAAAGGAAGACATAATGATGAAACTCAATTCTTCAATCTCTTTAAAAATGGGAGAAATTAAAAAGAAAAGAAACATTATATAATAATTTTTTTTTTAAAATCAAATATATCCTTAAATGTAGAGTTATAATAATATTGACTATTTAATCAAAAAAATAACAATTTTCTTTTTTCCTCTCATGAACATTCAAACATGATTAAGATGATCATATTTTTTTTTTTTTCTTCTATTTTAAGTTATACTTGCTTTTCTTTTCTTTTCTTTTTTCTCCAAAAGCTTCCAAACAAACAGTTAATATAATTCCAAACTTGTAACGAAGCAACTCACTTGGTATTCTATGGTTATGATCAGCCAGCCAAACACTGATGTAAGAAGTGGCGTTCTCAACATGATTGCTGAAAAGGTTAGATGTCATGCCATATTAATTATTAATATAACAATATATTCATATATATATATATATATATGTTGATCAATTTGATATGAAAAATTTAATACAGAGCATTGATGGACGAGAAGCAATTTGCAGTGGGTGCTTACCAACATGTTACTCAGGATCTCCTCCAGGCAGAACAGATAACCCATTGGTTCATGATGTCCAATTCATTCATCAGATGGAGCTTTTTTCACCATTAACACCAACAAAACTGTCTGATAAATTTGCCTTCACCTCTGCCTCTCCAATATGAGCTACTGCGACATCTATATATATATATATATATATATATATATATATATATATATAGCTAATTGGAACAATAAGATTGTCCTCAAAATGGGATTTCTTGCCCCAGAACTGCCATGTTGAGGTTGTTTTTCTTGTTTTTGTTTTTGTTTTTGTAGCAAGTGATTAGTATAAGTTTGCTTTCTTTATGTGTAATTGTGCGTCTTTCTTTGTAAATAGCATGAGATAAATGCAGTCATGAGTACCGTGGATTTTGTATACTGAAATTACTCAGACTGAAATAAAGTTTTGTTGAATTAAATTGATCCGTCGTCATTAAGTCTTGATTTGCCATCATATATTAAAGAGGAGGTCTAGTGGACTCCACCGATATAAGCATTAGAAAAGAGAGTTGAGAAGGATTGTTCTAGTGACGAGTTTTATATTTGCTTGCCTTGTGTTTGATATCATTGTGTGGTTTTAGCTTTGTGTATTAGTGGGCAATTTTTATTATTAGCCCTTTCAAGGTCATTTGGTTGGGTGAAATTTTTTATTATTCGGTCCTACGAGGTCGTAATATCTAACCCAAATAATACTATGTTAAGAAAATTTACGTAATAATTTTATTTGAATGAGCGTAACAGATTGAAAAGATGTTGTAAATAAAATCAAAAATCGCATTATCTCAATTCTAAAAATGGCATTAGGTTTAGACTTATGTCATTATCCTCAACTTTTACTATAATTTCAAGAATACTTATATCAAATTGCAAAACTATTTTGCATATATAGAAAATAAATTTTTTTTCTTATACTAGTTTGACTATGAATTACCAGCGGGTCAAGTTTTCTTAATTGTTTTATAATTATATTTAATAAGTGAATAATTTTTTAAAAAATCAACTTAATTTTGCTGTGAGTAATTTATAATTCTATGACTTATAATTGATCATTATTTTTTTATAATATTAATTTTTAAAAAATAAAATAATTACATATGTATTGATATGTATCAAATTTATGATATTTTTTATCAGTTTTATTTTTTATAATATATTTATTAATTTTACATAAAAAAATTCAAAAAAATTATAAATAAAAAAATTACAACATAGAAAACATAACTTTTTATGTCAAGAAGATATTAAGCTTTTTTTTTATTCCTTAATTTAATATTTATACATATTTTTTTTTATGTAAAATTTAAATATTATTGAAAAATTAGTATAAAGTTTTTATTTGTATAAAAAATCATATAAATTTAAAGAATATTCTTTTAGTTAAAAAAAAGTATAAAAAAATTCATAGTTAATAATTAATAATTTTATTATTATTCATTATTTAAAATAAATAAATAAATAATTGTCAGTGGACGCGTGGACCCGAGTTTAACTAACAGTTCCAACTTCCTCTACTGTAATAAGAGAACCAAGAAAGAACCCAAACTCCATTTCCAGTTTCCAACTCATCGAGTAGATCTCTCTGTCAAAAAAAACCTAACCCTGATTTCGGTGAATCGACCATCTCTTTCACCTTCCAAGGCTTCGGGTTTCAAATTTCAACTGTCTTTGTATGCAGATCGTTCTAGTGTTTGGGATCAAATTCGCCTGAACAATGCGTTCTTTCTATGTTTTCTTGCTCATATTGCTCTCAATTTTGGGGTTTCGGAGCTGCAATGGCCGTATCTTCACCTTTGAAATGCACCATCGGTTCTCTGAACCGGTTAAGAAATGGTCCGAGAGTGCCGGAAAAAGTTTCCCAGCCGAGAATTGGCCGATGAGGAGAAGTATTGAATACTACGCGCAATTGGCCAACCATGATCGGATCCTTCGAGGCCGCCGGCTCTCAGAATTTGACGGATCGCTCACTTTCTCTGACGGCAATTCAACTCTTCGGATCAGTTCTTTGGGATTGTATGATTCTTTCTGCTGCTCTCTTTGTTCATGTTGTTTTCTTGATTGATATAGGATTTGTTTGTTTATTGTTCTCTTGGCTTATTCTTGGGATTTGTACAGTTTGCATTACACTACTGTTTCGTTGGGGACGCCTGCTATGAATTTTCTGGTGGCGCTTGATACTGGTAGTGACTTGTTTTGGGTGCCCTGTGATTGTAGCAGTTGTGCACCCACCGAAGGCGCCCCTTATAGCTACGTATGTTCTTGTTTTGCTCTTTTATCTCCTGTAAATTTTTGACTTTTTTTAGCTTCATTTCTTACTATTTTTTTCCTCCTACTTGGCTGAAAATTTGATTCTTTTTCGATAAACCCACAAGTTTTTTTGTTGATTAAAAATGAACAGAGTAATAGTTCTTATTCAAAAAGAATTGCAGAAAAAGAAAACCTCCTTTACTAGCCGAGGAAATATACCCGAGTTGAGGTTGAGTTGTATGAATTCACCATATTGGTTGCTTGTAGCTACTTCGTCTGGTGTGTTTGTCACTTTGTCTTCTTGGTACCTAGTGCTTCTCAGATAGGGTTTTTCTACTGATGTAGTCAACTTGACTTGTTGTTGGAATTAATCACTCGACCTTCCCATATGGCTGCATCATGCATGTGTAATGTGTATACATTAAAGTACATGATACGCCTAGCAGAATGATGGAAACTAAAGTCACACAGTAAATCATCTTGTGATATATAAATCAATGTATGACATTCATTTGATGATAGCAAATATTTATTGTAGTGTTCGAGAATAGTCATGGGTATGTCAATATGATTAGGACAGCAGAAGCACCCTTTAATACTGATAAATGACCAGTTTATGAAGCAATAAACTTATTTGTTTTTTAAACTCTGATATATCTACTTGTGAATTTCTTTTGGTATTATTTCTCACAATTAGCTATTGAATTGATTTGAGTTGTTAGGGGGATTGCAATTTCTACCTTCATACTTGGATTTAGCCTCAGCCAAACTGCTAATATCTGTTCTATCATGCTCATTATCGAGTTTTATTATTTTACTCCCTGCTTTTGTTATCTGGCCTATGGTGATGCATCTTGGTGAGATCAAGTCTATTGATTATGCAGGGTTTGAACATGAACAGTATTGGAAAATCACAACCAGAAAATTTAGTTGATTAGAAAATCAAGAATCTCATTAATTTGACGGTCTGTATTGTGATGGAAATAATGAGTGAATATATTTAAGCAGAAGGTGGATATATGTGTGAGAATTTTCTGTATCTCCAGTTTTTGTACAGATTTATGAAATTCCAAGAGTGATAACGGGGCAAAATAACAACAATACATGAAGAAATCTTACTGGAAGTAGGGAAATATGTAACAATATGACCACCAAAATTTACCTAGAGACTCCTCTTTTGTGAAAGAAGAAACTATCGGAGAAGCAACGATCAATCTTCACTATGTAGGAATAATAAAAGGAAAATGTTCTGTCAATAGATTGAAGTTTAAGAGACTTTTTGAGGGAATTATATCTCTTAAGTATGCATTCATCATCACAAGCTCTATGGTTCAAATAGATGACGAAAGTACTTCTCCATCTTGATTTGAGCCTTCATGGTCATGAGAAATCCCAAGCAATGGAAACCACTTTTCCTCTTTCTCCCTTTATAACTTATTCCTTCTCTTTTTGAAAGTTTTTCAGAGTGGAGAATATAACCTAGTCAAGTGTGAGGTATCTGGCCCCTTTCTCTCTATGAACCAACCACATTGAGTGAGGCTTGTGAAGACGATTCTAATTTAAGTTCCAAATCAAAGTGGATTCCACCCTATAATCAGAGAAACCAGTACAAAGAGAATGAAGAAAGAAGACAAGCAAAGAGCCAAGTAACCAATGCATGAATCAAGAGCAAGAACAACAATTTTGGATATATCTTAGGGTCTGCTGAATCTCCAGAATGCTCACAATTTTGTATGTTAACTGCAAAGGCATTAGCAATGACATATAATTCAATGCTAAGTAGTATTGACACATACACAAGACACAGATAACACAGATACACCAACATGGAAAATTCTTAAAAGTTAGGAAAACTGTGAGGATGCGGAAATGTATGAATATGTATTTTTATATGCTTACATCTATTATACATTAATTTCCTAAATTTCTATACTCAAAATTGTATAATATGGATGAGAAAGCTAAAAAAATATTATAAAGAATATTGTATTGTATATACTGCTACCCTCTCTCTTATCATAATTACATCCCCATCCTGTATTATAAAAGTGCCTGGTACATGCTTTATTCACGGTTGCCATGTGTACAATGTCAAATTTTCTTGAAAAGAAAAGAAAAAGAAAGAAAAGTTGGATAGTTCATAAAGTGGTTATCTTGTCTCCAAGAGTATTGGATGTGACTCCTATAAAGAAGTATTTGTACTATATTAGTCATGCATTAGGAGCTGTCTTGGATGTGTCCCGTAAGTGTCTAAAATAATGAATTTTATTATTAAAGTATAGACATGTCCACAAGGTGGTGGACACTTGTTTAGGGTTTGCGAAATGTCGGTGTCCAACATGTGTCCGACACAAACATGTCATCTTTGTACGAGTGGTCATGCTTCTTAGTTTCAATTTTAACAGGAAGGAAAGAAAAAGTGGTATCTTAATGAAAGGTATATATTGTTTTTTTTTTTTTTTTTGTGGAAAACAGGTGGGAACCTCTGATCTCCTTCTATCCAATCAGGTAGCAATCCACTCCCAGTGGCAAAGGAATGCAGCAAGTGGCGATTAAACACCAGACCAAGGGGTGGATTATATAAAAAGTATTACCTTTACTAATATAATCCCACATCTCCTTGAGAGGAGTGTGACTTGAACTCATGACCTCTCTTTTGGGAGGAGTCATGAGTGGCCAACAGCCAACTGGACAAGTCCTAGTTGGCTGGAAGGTATTCCAGGTAGCCTCCAAGTCTCTCAATATACATTTTAAGTGATTTTTCAACAATATATTTTGAAAGTTGGGTGTGTCTCAATCTATGCCCCCAAATCTCCATTATATGGATTGCTGATACATCCACCGGTCCACCCTCTGCACATAATAGCTTACTGGTGAAAGGAAGAAGAAACATTAAGAAGAAAGAGAAAAACTTGGTGAATAGAAACAAAACTGAAATTCTATTCATAGCCTGTCAAAATGGATGATAAATACATGGAGAAATACACACGTTTTGCATTTTTGTTTGGATACTAAGTGCTTAAATCAGTAATTCCCAAGTAGCATCTAGGATTTATCTTTTAATGTTCTTATCTTGAAATTTTTTTCTGTGTTACATTTGCATTTATTTCCAACTAAATATCATATTGTGGTAGGATTTTGCGCGAAGCATGTACAAACCTAATGGATCGTTAACAAGCAGAAAAGTCACATGCACCAATAGTTTGTGTGCACACCATAATAGATGTCTTGGAACATTCAGCCACTGCCCTTACATGGTTTCATATGTCTCATCTGAAACTTCAACTTCAGGAATTTTGGTGGAGGATGTTCTGCACTTGAAAACAAAAGATGGTGATCAAGAACTTGTTGAGGCATGTGTTACGTTTGGGTGAGTTGCCATTTTATTTAGTGTAACCGATTAGAACACCTATTCCAGAATCATTTGTATATTTGAGTGCTTTAGTTTATCATAGTAACCTTTGAAAACCACCTATTTCCAAATTTTCAAGCACTTCATTGTTATTTATCTTACTATTTATAACCACAGCATGTTAGGGGTATTTAATCAGTAGATACACTGGCACCCTACCTCAGCACAATGGTCAACTTTCTCTATTGCATCTAGGTTGAGGTAAAAGTACAATTTGAATTCTGCAGCTGTGGACAGATTCAAACTGGTTCATTTCTAGATGTTGCTGCTCCAAATGGTTTATTTGGGCTTGGTATGGAGAAGATATCAGTTCCAAGCTTTTTATCCCGGGAAGGTTATACAGCAGATTCTTTCTCAATGTGTTTCGGGCCCGATGGAATTGGAAGGATAAATTTTGGAGATAAAGGTAGCCTAGACCAGGAAGAGACCCCATTTAATGTGAACCCACTACAGTAAGTGGTAATTATTCTCTTAATTTCGTCCCTTTTTTTTGGGGTGAAATTAATTCTTCTTTTTTCTTCCTCTTTTTTTTTTTTTTATAAGTAACCTATCTTTCCTCTTTACCATGTTATTCTCCCTCTAAATTTGTGTTGCAGTCCAACCTATAATATTACCATAACTCAAACTCGCGTGGGAACTACTCTCATTGACTTGGATACCATGGCTCTATTTGATTCTGGGACCTCCTTCACATACCTGTTTGACCCACTCTATACCAGGCTTTCAGAGAGTGTAAGCACTCAAATGATGAAAATTGGCTTGACATGTATGTAGCCAGTCCTTGAACTTATATTTTGGTTCTTCTGCAGTTCCATTTTCAAGCACAAGATAGGCGTCATCCACCTGTTCCAGGGATCCCTTTTGAATATTGTTATGATATGAGGTCATCTTCCAAACATTGTCAATATTTTAATTCAGTTTCTTCCATCGAAGTCTAATTTCCTTTTTCTTTATGCCGAGGCAGAACTGATGTGAATACTAGTTTGATACCTACTGTGAGTTTAACTATGAAAGGGGGAGGCCAATTTGCTGTCTATGAACCAATAATTGTCATCTCCACTCAGGTAGGATCTTACCATGGATAAATTGTTGTATAAGATCTTTCTTCTGTTATATCTATTTTCCTGCTAATATATAAATTTTCTCCTGCTGATGATTTGCAGCATGAACTTGTGTATTGTCTGGCTGTTGTCAAAAGTGCTGAACTCAATATAATTGGGCGTAAGTCCTTTTTTTTCTTTTGTGTGTTACTGCTTGAGATTCATGTCATATAAATAGTGTTCAATAGGCATGAAAAGAGTACAACCCAAATGCAAGAGCATGTATGTGCACGGGTGCACACTTCTACTTACTGAAAGAAGTGAAATAGTAAGTTTAAAGTCAAGAATTGTCTACATGTATAAATCTTAGTGAGATATAAATTAATCTTGTTTTGGAATTTTTATTAAAAAAAAGACATTGAAAATGGTTTTGAGGAATGTGACTTTATTGTGGCATTGGAATTGCGCACCCCAAGGCTAAGTTCATGTCTTGTATGGAGACTTTGTTGATGCCTTTCTTGTTCTTTAATGCTTGTTTGTGGAATGTAGCAGTTTGATATGATTCACAATTGCTTGAAGTCCTCGTACTCAACAATTGATTATGAGAAGCAACCAAACCACAAACCTCAATGAGGTTGATGCTTGCGAGTTCTTATACTCTAGATTCAATAACTTATTCAAACATATAATTAGGCTTCTTTAGTGCCCATCACTCTACTGTCAAAGAAGATGGTGATGGGCAGACAAGGCTTCAACCATGGAATAGCTAGTTTAGCTGTCTTGATGTTAATAAGTGATCAAAAGTGAACTGATGATTGGATGTCCTGTATTTGTGCATTTTATTTGTTTATTCGATATGATTGCTTAAACTGTTCCCACTGTTCTTCATACAGAAAACTTTATGAGTGGTTACCGCGTTGTATTTGACCGAGAGAAACTTGTCCTTGGCTGGAAGAAGTTTGATTGTAAGTGCCACCTTTGTTTAAGCAACATACTTCATGTTTATGCATAAAAGTTTTTTTTCCTTTTTCTTTTTTTAAATTTGTAGCAGAACATTTTTGCCCCTATACATGTTATGACGTTGAGGATTCTAATACTTTCCCGAACACCACTCCTGCTATTGCTGTTGGACTAGATAATTCCCTAACTTCAAACTCAACGAAAGCGACCAGGAATAATTCTGAGAGTTCAGTTGCATCACCATTTTATCGCTGGCATGCATCTGATCTGATTTACTCTTGCTTCAGATTTCTCTCTGTATTGTTTTTTGTACTGTTGCCCTTCTAAAGTCGTTCTTTTAATCTACCAGTTGCAGTTTCATATGGTAGTAATTTTCAGATTACACCTTCATGTCAGCTATTGATGAAAACCCACCTCAGCCGATCCCAGCTGGAGGGAAATTTTGCATTAATTTTTTTATTTGCCCATGTTATACAAGATTTTGTTTGATCCTGGCCATACATATAGTGTACATACCTACACAAGAATTTGTACCATTTTTTTTTTCCCCTCCTATTTTTCCTTTTAGTTCTTTATCTGTCATATAAGGAATGTAGGCATTACTGATGATTGTTATTGTCGAATAAGGGTCAATTCATGTTCTTGTAGCTTTATTTTCTTGTACATAATAACTTTTCTTCTTGCGGGATTCCCTTATTTTAAGGACATATAAGCTGGATTTGGATATCAGCAGAATCGGATTTATAGTTGTTTATGGATAATTCCCTCCATTGGATACTTCGCCTCTCTTTGAAACTGAATGTTTGGCATACCCCTGCATTTTAGCATTCTGGTTTCAACAGTGACAGGAACGGAAAGCTCAAGTGTTCATTTAGTTAAGCGGTGTGAAAGTGTTATTTTTGTTAAATAATTATGTGAATGTATTATTTGAGTTAAGTAGTTAAATGTTTAAGTGAATTATAAAACAATATTTAAAAACTATCGAACATGGGTATTTATAATGAATTCGACTAATTTAACACAAAAAAATTTAGATTTATTAACTTAATTCAAATTTTACTTAATAAAAAAATTATGGCATAAAAGAGGTTTGAAATTTCATCCAAAATAACTTAAAACACAATAAGTGCATTTGAAAAATTCATCCAAATGAAAGGCTTTCCCAATTCTATTTACTTTTTAAAATTTTAATTTTTAATTTTATACTTTTTGATATTTTTCGGTTTAAATATGTCCCTTTAATTTATATTTTGCTCTATGAGTTTAAAAATATTTCAGTTTTGATCTCTATTTTAATTTTAATTTGGCCTTTCAATGAATTTTTATTGATTTTTAAAAATATTTTTGTATAATCTAAAGTTTTTTAAGAGTTTTTTTTTTATTGTATTTTTATAAGTTTCTTTATATTAATAATTTTGGTTACTTATTAAGAATTTTATCAATTGATATTAAGTTTTTATATATTTTAAATTTATGGGAATTTATTTTTTTACTTTTTATTTTTATAATTCAAATTTGAAGTTACAGCATATGTGCATATATCAAATGATAATTAAACGTTTACCAAAGTATATTCGTAGCTGTGTTCTGGTGGTGACGTGTTGACCCATGTCCCCGACGTGACAGCAAACCATTATGTTTAAACACGGGCATGTGCGCATGCATGCATATATCTATATATATATATCTATATGTATATTTTAACGACAAAACAAATGTATGTATTAGTCAATTATCTATATATATAATAGTTAAAAGTCAACTGTATAGAAGCAATATAAGTATATATTAAACGCTTCTGTTTTTTTTTTTTAAAAAAAAAAAAATTAAAGAGATGGACAAATTGCAAAAGAACAGCTCCATATGATAGTTGATCTAATAGTTTGATATGCTTTGTCATAATTATTATTATTTTTGTTATTGTGTTGGGTATGGTTCAAACTTTGACACTTTACTCAACTTTACCAGGTCACACTTCAACTGCTGATTGAAGAAAGATCTTGAGAATACATCATCATTTCCTATACCCTACATTTTAGGGGAAAAAAAATTTAGTGATAAAATAATATAGAATTTTTTTTATAATAATACAAATTAATTTTTGATATGTGACTTGAATTTGAGAATTATTATAAAATTATTTATACGAAAATTTTGATTTGAATTCGATTTATTTATCTGGATATGGTACGAACAATTTAATTCGATGATCCGATTCGATAATTTTTTTAATTAAATAGATCGGATATGAATTAAATAAATTGATCAGTTAACGACTGAATTAAATATAACATTTATATTAATTTTATATATTATAAATTAAAATATATATTTTACATTTTTTTATAATATGTTAAATATTAAATTATATATGACTTTTTAAAATGAAATTGAGTTGAAACTATATATTTTTAGATAAATATTATAATTATATAATATAAATATATAATATATATTAATAATATTATAAAATCGAATTGGATAATTAACAAATTCGAAAATAGATTAAGAATTTATAGAGTGATAATTTTTTTAACAAATATAATTGAAATCACCCTTTCGATTTGAATTGGATGCTCTTACAGACCTACTTACATATCAAAAACTGATCCGACCATGAAAAGACTTCATGCTTTTTCATCATTCTACTTTTTTTTCCTTATTTTATTCTATGTATATGGAATCTGTTGGCGGATCTCGTAGAATTTGGGCTAAAATTGACTAACTTGTAAGTGTTTGAAATGTCTTTACATTTTTCAGTCGCTTTCATTTACAATTCCCTCAGCTTTGGATCTTTTACTTTGAAAAATGCTATTAGTCAACAATTTACACTCCGCTAAACCCACATAGCTGAAGTTTAAGGTCATCAATGAGAGGGAAAATAAGGCTACGTGATGAGCGGTCCCTGCAATGAGGTTTCATGAGCTCTTGTTAAAATCATATATATATATATATATATATATATATATATACACACACACACACACACACATACTCTATTATGGTACATTACGAGCAAGGACGGAGCCAACAATTTGTTCAAGGGGGCAAAATTTGTTCTTGTTATTCAATGATTAATTTTAGTATATAAAAAGTAAAAAATTATTATTAATTGATAAACTTTTTGATAAATAATCAAATTCATTGATATGAAATAACTTGTAAATGAGGTAAAAAAAAATATGACCAAAAAAAGATATATGCAAAATATTCAAACTATATAAAAATGTTTTAGAAAATAGATGAAAATTTTATCGAGAAGTCAAATTAAAAGTATAATAAGAGCAAAGTATGAAAAACTTTAAATTCAAAGAGGTCAATAACAAAATTTAAAAAGACAAGTTTGAAATGTTTTTAAAAAAATTAAGAAATTTAAAAAAAAAATGGAGAGGGATCAATTGCCCCCCGATACTATGTAACTCCGTCCCTAATTGCAAGAAAGTTGCCTACTCGAACTCTCAAACTTTTACTATTATACCAAACAATTGTTTAAACGACTAGGAATTAATTGAATAAAAAGACTGGGTTCATACAATAACCAAGGGTAGAGCCAAGAAAAAGATTACGAGGGCTAAATTTTTTTTTTTTTGAGAAGTTTTAAGAGGAATTCTTTTTTCTCAAATTGAAGAATTTTTGTTTTACAAAATTATTTCAAATTTTCTATGTAAAAAAAAAATATTTTTCAAGATTTTGAGAGGGCTAAATATGTAATTTTTTTTTTTCAAATTAGAGGAAATTTTCTTAAAAATACTTTAAAAATTACATCTCAAATTATGTGATATTAAATTATAAATATTTTGTCAATAGTCTATTAACGCATCATTTGAGATGTAAATTTTAGTATTAAAAATTTGGGATATCTAATATTACTTATTATGATAATTTTATAAAAAATTAAATTAATTAATATAAAGAAGTTTATAAAGTAGACAAGAAATCCAATAAAAAAGAAATTAATAAATTAATTAAAACTCATTAAAATTAAATAAAATTTTAAATTTAAGGAGGAGGAAAAAGCATGAATTATAATATTTAAAAAAACTTAATAAATATATGAAAAATTTTTAATAAAGGAAATTGACAGGGTTGGGGTGGTGAATTGACCCCCGGACTCTTCATAGCCCATCCCTGTTTTGCGCAGTGGGAAACAGTGAAAAGCGTGGGCCCTCCTTGCAATTCTTCAAACGGAGGGATGAGCAACGCACTGTCCCGGCAATTCGGAGCTAGATGCGGCGGACAAAGGAAACTTGTCCCACCCATGACTAATACTGGAGAAATGAATAACACATGGTACCCAAGTCTTCTCATATTAGTTGTATGCTATTATGCCACACGTTCACAACGTCTTCCTTCTTGTCCTCATTTCCCATTGAATGTTCAAGCAAAACAACAATTTCCTGTCACGTTATTTTACTTGTAGGCTTATGTTCCCGGCTTTTGCGGCTGTTGAAATCTTTGTCAGACTGTCTCTGTCCAGGAAAATTTTATATCATGAAAAATTATTTATTGGAAAATAAATTAAAAAAAAAACTAATTATGACGTAATTAGTTTGATATTAAGGTATTTTTACTTTTACACTTTATATTGTATATATTGATTATTGTGTAAGTAGTGATTTTAAAATTAAGATTTGTAATTAGGTAAGCTGTTTTGCACAAAACTACATTCTACGAAATGTAATCAAATACCTACAATGTCATGTTTTAGTAGGACTCATGCCCCAAATGTGGTTTTGAGGGAGGTGTCTTTGTGTTTTATGCATTTACATTACACACTCTTGTAAAACATATGAATGATCAAGTGGACTGATCTTGAGTGTATAGTATTCCTCTTAATTACATGTCATTAATGTCACATATTTATAAGTTTTGATCCAACCTATAAAATTTTGTTTCATATAATTTGATACTCATGTTATCAGGGTTAGTTCTATATAATTAGAGGATTAAAGTGATAAAGTAACAATTCTAAATAAGACATTTTTTAATATTAATGTAATTTTTTACTTTGTTTCTTATATATAAATATATATTACACTTAATTTTTTAATATAAAATTTAAATATTTTTCAACAAGAGAGAGGTATATGTTAAATGAGACTCTAATAATAAAGTTTTTACATAATTTTAGGAGTAATGCTATGCTGACCAAAAAGTTTTACTTAAAGAGTGTAAACAGATGAATTGACAGTATTGTATTAGTTTCATATCACACTATGATATGATATACTATAATAAGAAGCCAATACAATACTGCCAAACACATAATATTTTTGGTAAAAAAATTTGGTAAATATAGTATTACTCTAATTTTATTTAGAGTTAATTAGACTTAAGTCCTTGAAAAAGATGTTTAATTATTTTAAAGTCCACTATTTTTTCAAGTGTAATGTGAAGGACACATTTGTTTTAAAATTTTAGCTCAGGTCCATATCAGAGATGATCTGAGTGCCATTGCCATAGCTAGTTCCTTCTTTGAGCCTAAGTTTAGATCGATGATGTCAAAGATGATTGGAGGTGGCTTCCACGATCAAGACTGAATGGCCTCCACCGAGTTCGATTTGTATGTTCATCAAATCGAAACATACAAGACATAAATTTTTTTCTCTAGTTTGCTTGATCTGGTAATAGTTAATGCCAATGGTAATAATTAATCTCTATTGTGTGAATTAACTTATTTTTTCATCTTTTTAATTCTTTACACTTGTCTTATAGAGTCGTGGTTGCATTCAACTATATATATATATATATATATATGTATATAAATGGTGAAGAGTTACTTGGAGGCATCAATGTTCTTGAGCACTTGTCCGCTCTTTAAGTATTAATTGAATGTCATTCGGTTGCATTTGGAATGTCATCTTTAATTAACAATCCTACTCTTCTTCAAACTATTTCCAGCATGATCGATACCTGTAGAGAGATCTTAGGAAATTACTCTTATTAATTGTATCTATTATATGTATAGGAGTTTTGAGATGGTGAAGGATTCTCAATTTTTTTTATGAAAAGTATAAAATTGTACAGTTTAAGTATTTGTGAAATTTTACACATTTTCACACCCAGTGAATTTCTAATTATTGTGCTTCAAATATAATTTTTTACTACCTTTAAAGTCTTGTTTGACCATCCAACACATGGTTCAAAAGCTCAATAAAATTAATAACAATTTATAATGTTCTTACTTTTTATAAATGTGTAAATTTTACACTTTCACAAAATTGTGAAATTTTATATTTTTGTTAGGACGAATTTTTTTAGTGGGAAACTATCAAATCTCACACTTTCGTAGAGATGAAATTTTACAGTTTTGAATTGAATATTTTTTTTTTTTGAAAATTTTATATTCAATATGGATTTTGTTTGATAAATCTCAATTTTTAGAGTTTAAATATATAAATTTTATTTAAAATAGATTTATATACTTGTGAGTTTTTGAATTTTGAAGTTTTAAAATTTTTTCTTGCCCTATTGGACGTTTTTCACAGTATTCAATTAGACTAAATTGGAAAAAAAAAAAGCTAAATAGTATTTTAGTCATGAAATATTTGAAGGACTTGTGGAGTTAACATGTTTGACTGTGAATTTTATGATAATTTTCATATTTTCTATGGACTTGTGTCCAAATGACCCTTTTATTTATATAAATAGATATCAACAAAAGATTAGAGTACAATACGAATAAAACTCTATTAATAAAATTAAGTTTTTTTTCATGGGGTCTTTAGGGTTTTTTTTTTTTTGTAGAATTAAATTTTTATTAACATTAAACTTTTAATTTGATTATATTATAAATATATAAAATTTAGAATTTCTTTTTAAGTGGGGCCTAAAACGATTATTTTATTAACTTTATGGTTGAATCAACATGTTACAAGAAAGAGTAATAAAGTATTATCATTTAAAAACGATGGCAAAGTTCTATTCAAGAAATCTCTCTTTTTTATAAATGCGATTCATCTTCGAGATTCAACACATCTTATCGATATACTAAAAAAATTGTATTTTCTTCCCGAAATTTCTATTAAAAGAAAAATACTTTAAATTCAAAAAGACTTCATATAACTCTTCAACCAAAAGATTTCTTTTTAATATAATATGAACTTTAAAAATAAGTTTTAGAAAAACACTAATGTTAAAACTTTGGAAAAAAAAGAAAAGAAAGGTAATTGGTTTAAAAAGTCGTATAGAGTTCAAAGAAAACAACAATGTTGAAGAGCCTCAATGCCGGTGGCCTAATTTAGGTCATTTTGTCAAGTCATTAGTATACTCAGGTTATATAAATAAACACCGAAGCAAATGTGATGGTCCAAGTTTTCCCACGTTTGACATCGAACGTTAAGACCCTGTCAATGTTTTATTCAAGCAGGTTGCGATCGCGATGGAGTTTGAACAACGTTTGAGCAATGGCTGCGTGACAAGTGGTCCCCTGCACCAGTTCCTTCCTTCCTCCGCATACAACTCACCAATAATAGAGTGCCAATGTCAACTGTTTCTACCTAAAAACTATCAAACACGTTTTGTTTTTCAGTCCTTTTTAGGACTTGGGATAAATCCCATACACTCGCACACAGCATCACGTGTGTGCACACCACGTCTAGTGATGATGTGATATGATTTTTTTTTTTTGTTTTGTTTTTAATGAGATATAATAAATATAATAGTGTTGTTAGAATGATACCGTTATCATATAATATACCAAATCTATCGAGAAATATCTCTCGAAAAATACAATTTATTTGATTACAATTTTTTCATTTTTAAAATATTTGTCATGATTTATTGATATAGGTGTAAAGGGGTCAGGTCGAACCGAGTATGATATAGGTTTGCCATGTTTGAACCTGACTCGTGGATAATGTTGGACTTGTCTCTTTTAACTTATAGGCACTGTCTAGCACCAACTGGCTTTAGGCACGGCCCTGCCTAGTTTGCAGCTCAAGCACAATATCTTATGGCAGCAATTTATTGATGTCTAAGCGCTCACCAAACATGACTAAATTTAAAAAACTAGAAAAGGAAATTAGATTGCATTGACTAATTTGATCTATTGACACTAATAAATCTGTTGATACTGATAAATCCTACTTTAATACAGCTTAACTTATTTTACACCTCTATTCATAAAATAAAAAAAAATTATAAACAAAACTTCTGGTGCTT
Source organism: Nyssa sinensis (assembly GCA_008638375.1). Classification (NCBI taxonomy): domain Eukaryota; kingdom Viridiplantae; phylum Streptophyta; class Magnoliopsida; order Cornales; family Nyssaceae; genus Nyssa; species Nyssa sinensis. The sequence continues at coordinate 57,030,137 of CM018043.1, read as the reverse complement.
AAGTTATTGTTATTACAAAGATTGGGGCACAAGAATTTGAATGTGTGAGACTTTATCTGCACAACTACTTCCTCTTATCTTAAAATAAAAGATTCATTTGAGAATTCTAACTTTTTAAGAAGTATTATTTTATTATTTTGAAACTATTTAAATTTCTCATATTGCCTTCATTTAATTATAAATCATGTTCACATTAAGTATAATAAAAGATAATTTTGAAAATTCATAAGTTAAAAGTATATTGATTTTTTAAATGATACTCTTAAAATGATTTTTAAAATAGGACGGAAGGAGTATATTATTATTAAATAAAATATCAAACTTTCTCCGTAACACTTATATTTATATTCACTTGTAAATCACAAAAACCCTTTAAAAAAAAAAAGATTGAATTTTAAATATTTGACTATCTCAAATGCAGGATAAAAATAACTTGACCCAGCTGAGGTTCTGTGGACAGTATTCGATTTGTACTGAAGCTTCCAGTGACAGTGACTACACCATATGAAATCCAATTCCAGTTCGTTACATTTCATATTCACAAACGTGGGTCCTATTCTTCCGACCTGACCTGTCACCAAACAGCCGCGGTTTCGTCTTCACACAGCCGACGACTTTTGCCCACGCCCCCTCCATTGTAGAAGAAGCCGACCGCAAACCGGCCTCTCCATCCAGGTGCGAACGCGTCAAATATTTCTCTATATCTCTCTCGTCAATACCCTAACCCTTATTATTTAATCACTCTATCTCTCTCTTCCCATTTCTTTTTCATATCTTCTGTACTTATTTAGTTGACAAACAGTTTCGGAGAATTCTGGTTCATTCTTTTGAAACTTCTATACAGTTCCAATGGCTGATTCTTTTAATTATACTTCATATTTTGGCTGCTTGTTTTTGTTGATATTGGTTTGGGGTTCGCAGAGCTGCGATGGATTTGGTACGTTCGGATTCGATATACACCATAGGTATTCTGATCCGGTCAAGGGAATTCTGGACCTCGATGGCTTGCCTGAGAAGGGAAGTCTCGAGTACTACACTGCTATGGCCCACCGCGATCGCCTCATTCGGGGACGCCGGCTCGCTGACACAGTCGGTTCCACGCCGCTCACTTTCGCCAACGGCAACGAGACTTATCGATTGAGTTCATTGGGATTGTATGTCTTCTTCTTCACCTGATTCACTTCTTCAATTATAGTTTAATTTTCGGATATGCCTTTTTTTCTCTGCTTGGTTAGAGACAGAATACTGAGAAAAATGAAAGAAAAAATTACTTTATTTTATGATAAGAATTTCTCTAGACTCAAGCACTAGTCCAAAAAAAAAAAACAGATTCTCTCTCTAAAGCTACTATTAATCTGGTGTAGCAAGCATCAATTGGGTTCAAAATAACCCAATTAAAAAAAAAAAAAAAAAAAGCAAAGGCAAATGGAAACTGGAAACTGGAAATTGGAGAAGAGAAAAATCAGGGCACTCAAGATCATTTAAGGCCTAAAGTGACAAATCTAATTTGACTTTTTTTTTCATTTTTTAATATTAACGTAAATTTTTGAATTTAATATTAATATTATAAAACTCAAAAAAAATATATATATATAAAATATATGTATGTTTTCAATGCTTTGTTTCCTATATATATGGTAATATAAAATCGTAATAGTATTCTAATAAGAGAGTTAAATATTAAACAAAATCTAATAATAGAGTTCTTGCATAATGAGCATAATGGAATTAATAAAATATAAATTAGGTAATACCAAATAACTATTAAGGTCTTTTTTTTTTTTTTTTTATCTAAATAGTAATAAAAAATGAAGATAAGATAATTTAGAAATCGGAATAAGACTTTACTAGCAAAATTGAATTTTTTTGGGGAGTCTTTACAGTTTTTTTTTTGTTGGTAGAATTAGACTTTTACTTTTACTTTAGATTAATAATAAACACATAAAATGTGTGGCCCTTTTTACAAGTGAAGTTTAAAACGATTGTTTTGTTGGCTTAATGTTAGAGCCAACCCTGAAAAAATATACTAGCTCGATAACATTCATGAATCTTATGTTATAATCTACATTGTTTTTGTCCCCCAAAGATGGAGGCACAAGGGGTTCAAATCTTGATTGGGGGACATGGACATCTGTTTTCACTAGTTAAAAGAAAAAAAGAAACTATACATTTTTTTTTTTTTGTAATCTCTAGTGCATGAAAAACTTGTCTTGACTAAGCTAAATTATTGTTTGGCAGAGTTGACTGGAAGTATTGGTTTTATTAGGTCTTAGGGATTGGGAAACAGTTTTACTTTCTCTTTTCTTTTTCCAGATAGTATTGCTTATAAGGTTAAGAAATAGGATTTTTGTAATCCTAATTTTGAAGTCAACATTTAGAGTTTCCTTTTGTGATTTTTATTAATAATTAATAATTATTTGTGCAATATGTTTTTGCTGATTTTCAGTTTGCATTACGCCAATATTTCTGTGGGGACCCCGAGTGTTTCATTTCTTGTGGCACTTGACACTGGCAGCGACCTGTTTTGGTTACCGTGTGATTGTACCAGTTGTGTGCGTGGCATCAAGACACCAGCCGGACCAGTATGTTGTTTCATTTTGAATTTTAATATTGCCTTTATTATCCTGTGGCTACTACTCTCAATACCTGTGATTTAAAATCTTTTTCCATTTTCCCCTTGCAACTTCGTTTCATTTTAAGGGTAAGTTGATTTTATCAAGAAATTGTGTTGTTATGTTATCCAGGTTCATCGAAGCTCATTGATTTTGAAAAGGAAAATTTTTAATGTACATTCTGTCATGCAAGTTGATAATTTTTATAGGAATACCATCACATATGATTATAATGAGAGTCTGGCAAAGTAACTTGAGATGTTAGGGGAAATGTACAAAGAAGTTTTCAAATGAATAACGAGTGGAAAAAACTTCACCCCTTGACTTCGGAAGGCATTTTCATCATTACAGTTAAACATCACCGGCTAGGTTCCAAGTTTTTTTCTGCAGGCTATTACCTCAACCTTCGTCTATTCTTTGAAAATAATGACCGGCTAGGTAGAAAGATTAGACACTAAAGACAAAGTTGTTTTAAATTTGGTTTATTTGAGTTAATTAATTGGTTCCGGCAGGATAGGGAGGGCATTGCAAGAATTTTAGTATGTCAAATGGATTTATGAAAAATGTATAGTTTACCTTTTGAATATGTTCAAGAGAGCGGACCTTGGCACAACATTAAGCTTGTTCCATTAGTGACCTGGAGGTCACAGGTTTTGACTCGCCAAAACAATTGCTCCGCTAGGCTACGTTCATCTCACCCTCCTCAAAAGTCAAACCCCATAACGACAGGAGCCTCATGCATTGGGCTAGTCCTTTAGCCCTTTGTGTGAAAGTCTGATTTATGCTTTGTGCTCTTAGCTATATGTATTGTCATTATCATCATTTCAAACTTTGAGCTTCATATTGAATTCTACCAATATCAATTTGGAGAACGAATTATTGATATGCATTGTCACGCCCCGAACCCCGCGGCCTAAGGGTGAACCAATTTGATTTAGATCCTATTGATTAATTAATTTAATTTGATTCGGTTTGAAGTTTATTTTCATCTCAAGGGTCTTAGTGACAAGGAATGATGTCAAAGTTCACATGATAACAAGGTCTCATATTGGGCTGTCTGGTGGATGAATAAATTGGGTAAGGATAGAATGATCATTTGATTAATATTTGTGTCTTCCACTGACCCGTCTACTATAACCAGTTGTCTGGTTGAGGCTATAGCTAAGATACTGCAAGTTCAAAATAAACCAGCTGTCCAGTTCATGTTATTGTGTCAGCAAGCTTGGGGCATTTCATGTGCCCTCTTCTTCCTAAAACTTGGTTTTAGTTTTTAAGGTTTGTCTGGTCTATTGGGGATCCTTTTTTGAGTAAATTGAAACTACTCTTGTTCACTTATCTGCTTAGTTTCATCAGGATAACAGGGAAACTATTGTATTTAGTTGTGAGCTTTGGATCACTAAATGAGCCTCAAGTGCTATGTGATGATGCTGTTTATAATGTCAGCATCAATTGAAGCCATTGGCAGCTAATGTTCATTTACTTACCAAGAAACTATCTGAGGATACTGATTTGTTATATATTTAATATCACTACATTGACAATTACTTCTGTAACTTCTTTGTGCAACAGGTAGACTTTAATATTTACAGCCCTAATACATCATCAACCAGCATGAATGTTCCCTGCAACAGTACCTTGTGCGGACAAGCGCAATGCCCTGCGACACACAACATTTGTGGTTATCAAGTTATATATCTTTCTAATGGTACTTCGTCTACTGGGATCTTGGTAGAAGATATGTTACACTTAACTACTGATGATAGTCAACAAAAAGTCGTTGATGCACCGATTACATTTGGGTAGGTAACATCTTGTATTACTTAGTTGTCAAAAAGCTTTTAGGGTAAATATTGGAAAGCTCTTTTTTGTAAATATTGCTGACCTCCTCCAGTCCTCCATCAAGATTATCAATGTAAGTGATGTTGCTGTTATTCCTATGGATTTTCATATTGAGAGTCAGGGTAAAGTTGTTTTCTTAATCATTTAAATGACAACTTTTGTTGGGGCAGTAATTGGTGCTGCAAAATCAATGATATTATTTTTTGGAACCTGAAGTGATACTATCATAAATCTTCACTTCTCTAATTACTACTATCAGATGATATGAAATTTATTTTTTTCCCTCCCTTTTTCCTTTTTTTTTTTGTTTTTGTTTTGATTATTGATGGGCTTGTCTTAGGATTTCCTATTGTTCATCCTGGTAGACTCATGTCTATCTAGCAAATATATGTTTTTTTTTTTTTCTTCTAGAACTTCTGATCTTATTGTGTTATTCCATTGCAGCTGTGGCATTAATCAAACTGGTTCATTTTTGGATGGTGCGGCTCCCAATGGTCTATTTGGTCTTGGTATGGATAGTATATCCGTCCCTAGCATTTTAGCAACGGAAGGGCTCGCTGCGAATTCTTTCTCCATGTGTTTTGGGCCCGACGGAATTGGGAGAATTAGTTTTGGAGATAAAGGCAGCTCAGACCAAGGAGAGACACCTTTCAATGTTAGACAATCACAGTAAGTGGTCATTTCTTTATTTGTGTATGCTGATGGCAAGTTCCTGAGTTTAGCATATTGACTGTCTATTACTGACTGAAATGACATTCTGCTTGTACTGATTTTCTGTTTTTCCTTGAATTTTCTGCCAGTCCAACTTATAATATTAGCGCAACACAAATAATTGTGGGAGAAAAGGCCACTAATGTTAATTTCAGTGCAATCTTTGACTCTGGTACCTCATTCACATCCTTAAGGGACCCAGTTTACACAATTATATCTGAGAGTGTAAGTAGTTCAAATAATTACTTTTTTTTTTTTATGACATCTGAAGTTTTATTATTTACTTCTCAAGTATAAGTAAGTTTTGCTACTTTGCAGTTCAATTCCCTGGCGAAAGAGAAACGGCATCCATCTGATTCCACAATCCCTTTTGAATACTGCTATGACTTAAGGTTGATCGAATCTAGAGAGTGATCCTTCTTTTCTGATTTATTTTCATTCTGGACTTCCAAGGACTGATTCTTTCTCTGCATGCAGTGCAAATCAAACCAGCTTTGAGAATCCCCCAGTGAATCTAACAATGGAAAGTGGAAACCAATTCTATGTTACTGATCCAATTATAATAATATCTTTTGACGTAAGGTTCCTTTTTCCCCCCCTCCCTTTGCTTGGTTTAATTTCCTGGTCCTGCCTCTTGGAATATACTGAAGTGAGTTCTTATGATCTCCAGAATGGATCTGCTATGTATTGTTTGGGTGTTCTCAAAAGTGGAGATGTAAATATCATTGGACGTAAGTATCTGCTGACATATGACGGTCTTATTTCATGGAATTTACTGCTTATATTGATGGAATTCCATTTCCATATATTACTGCCAATGAACAAGTCACTAACTCAAAAAATATTTGGATCTCTGCTTGGCTTTAGTTGTAAACTGAGTCCTGAATTTTTTTTGCATCAAATATCAATGGGACAATGACAACCATAATGTTAAATGTTGTGTGTTTACATTTGCATTGAGAAATTGTTCCTAACAATGTAAAATCATCCTTCTTTTATCCAGAAAACTTCATGACTGGCTACCGTATAGTTTTTGATCGCGAGAAGATGGTTTTGGGCTGGAAGCCATCTGACTGTGAGTGCATTTCTCTCATTATAACTTCCATTTTGAAGTGGTGTGTGTGGAGATTTTGTGCTAATGAGAATTGTTGTCACAGGTTATGATGCGAAGGACTCAAACACTCTACCCATCAACCCGGGGAACTCCACCGCAGTTCCTCCCACTACTACTGTGGAACCACAAGCCACATCGGGTCCTGGAAATGGTTCCCCTATTGCCAGTCCATCGAATTCACAATCTCCTCCATCAAACAATTCACCCCACTTGAATTCCATGATTTCCATCACTCATACACTCTTGACAGTCCTTTTTCTCCTCTTTATCCATTGTTTCACCATTCTTTTCTCATGAGGCTTTTTTCAATCCCATGTATTATAGTTTATTGATTGTCATTTGTTTCAGGAGTTATACACAACAGATTGGGAACATTACCGGCACCCTATGTTTCACTATATTCAGCATTATTTTGAACGGTTGGCTGTAAATATGCTTTTGATTATCAATATATTTTTCTATAATAATAAAGAGACCATTTGTATACAATCTTTTTTTTTTTTTTACTGAATTTTGGTATTCGGTAGGTAGTCCTTGATTTCATATTTTCTTATTTTTTCTGCAATTCTTTCCCCAAAAAAAAAAAAATTTGCAGCAAAAGTTGTGCTTGTTGATGCAACTTAGAAGTAAATTTTCTACAGCCAAAGCAGTTGAAAAACCAAAAAAGAAAGGAAAAAAAGGGTGAAAGTGCTTTTGAGTTAAATACGATCTTTCTAATTAGGATTTTGAGGTGCTACATTCTCCCATTTGTGTGTGTTAAATAAATCACTTGTATATTTTTTATACAACAATGTGGAATGTGGAGAGGGAAAATCGAACACACCACTAGGAGTATAATGGTTCTTTATCGATTTTATGGCCGAGACAGTTTTCAAAAAAGTTTTTAGAACTTTTCTAAAGCACGTAGTTAAAAAGAAATAAGAAATAAGAAATTGACGCAAGCAGTAACTCGTTCCAATAAGCACCCAGCTGCAACTACCATTTTGCAACCAAAATCTCCGGCACCACTATCGTCACTGTTACCACCAACGTTACTTCTTACTCCATTACTGTTTTTAGTATGAGATTGCTTTTGAATAGCAGAATATCAAACATTTTAATTCCTTGCAGCAAAAAGATAGATGTTAGAAGTTTTATTTATGGAGCTTTCAGAAAACAAAACGAAATTACATAACAAGATTGTCATAATATGGTGCAATTGCAAAAGGACCGTGTGTCCATTTTGCTGTTTAGGCTTTGGATCCACTGTTGTCTGCTTTTAAGATTGGTTAAGTGCTGATTTTTAAGTAGAGTACGCGCTAATCAGATCGTGAGTGATTATACTTGCAACTGACGATAACATTTCTTTTTCAGGTATTGGCACCAACTCACCGGTCTTTGATACCATGAACTCTTTTCATTTCTCATCAACTCCCAACATTCACTTGGGATTCTAAAAAAACCCAGTTTGGGAAAGGCCAAAACTTTTATTTGTTTTGCTGATTAATTAGTACCTTTTAGTTCATATCTGAAACCTAAATAATGATTTTTCTAAAAAACTATATAAATTAATAAAATTTATTCAGAACTGGTCCAATCCAATTTGAAAAATTCGTAAACAAGTTCTAAAGCTGCCACTACAAACCAGATCTTCACAAACCTTTCACACGATTCACCTTGGGCACTGACGAGGGCCTTTATATAGTGCGACGCTCTATGTAGCCATGATTCATATACATTGATGGCTCTGTTCTAAGGGTTGAAAACACAGCCTTATTGCCAAATCGATAGGCTGCATTACTGAGTTGTACAAACTAATTCAATAACAGTACATTACTTCAAAAAAAGTCATCGCCGTCCAGCCAATGTTAAAGGAGTTTCGATTGTCCAACCATTGATACATCATCAGTTAACAAGAACTTAAGACCTATTAAACCCAACGGAAATGTACAAACTTAAAATTTCATGGGTTGTTTTCAATACAATACGACGAAGACAATCTTTGGTTATCATTTTTATTAACTCGGCTAAGACAATCTTAATAGTTATACTACAAATTCTCTCATCACAAGCTTAGAGAATAAAAATGTTTTCGCTTCATAGGAAATAACTCTATGGCTTTGGACCTAAAGCCAAACAATGGAGACCCTAAACTAACATTTAGCAGAACAAACAAAATTCCAACCAGACCACCAAAATCAAATTAAAAACCACAATAAAATTACAAGAAATTGACCTATAATCTCTTGCTCTTCATGAGTTGTCCCCTCCAGTCGATTGCTTGGTCCCTTAGTGCAGCTCCTCCATTTCTTTTACTGTTCTTAACTAAGATATCTGAATCAAGATTTTCTTCTAGGTTTCAATTTTCTTCCCTGTCAGCTGGTTGAACAAGGTTGAGGTAGCTCATCTTACTTCCTTTTCTTAGTGTCAGAATTGGAATTTTTCTTTTTTCTCTGACATTTTACCATTGGAGGGCAATTGAGCTTGTTTGGACTTCATCTTAATTGACCTAACTAATGAAGATAGCTCATGCTTCTCTCTCTTTGAGGAGAGGCCATCAGATTGTGAGTGCTCATTTTTGTCTGTCTTCAGGTCATCGGATGGAAACTGTGCTTGTCTAGCCAATTGTTTGTTCTTTTCCCCCGATTCTTCAAGGTCACCCTTCTGCTGCTTCTGTGCTAACTGCCTAGCATAAGCTGCACTCCTGCAACACCCAAACTTGGTCTGTAAGCGCACGGAGAGCGGAATTCTCATAAAGCAAGCAGCAGATTTATGCAAATACTAGTCAATCCTTTTAAGGATCAGAATGATTATTGGTCATTGATCCAGATAAAAGTTGAGACATACAGATGATCAGGATATCCAATTACATCAAGCAGACAATGTGATGCATTCAAGAAGGCCATTCATTTAGCTACCTATAAACATGAATTATATTGATGCACGGTAAATACCTTTTGAATTGAGGATCTGTGGGATCCAAAGCATACAGATGTGAAGTGAAGAGTGCTGAAAACCGTGGATCATCATAGTCAATAGTTGGTATTTTCCCTTCATCTGGAATTTCTTTTCCCTTTTTTCCCCTTCGCCTTCTTAGGTTTCAAATTGTATCCCTTCAGGTTGGCATCTGCTCCCTTGTCGTCTGCCAGTAATAACTCAAGCTCTGCTTCGGTTGCTTCTGCTTCGTTAGCTGCTTCTTTTTGCTGCTTTCCTTTCCTGCCTTTTTTACTTTGAGACTCCTTAATTCCTTTAACTAAAGGCTCTTCAACAAAGAAGTCGTCAGGTTGTTCTGGTGCCTCTTGATCAGTGTCACTACTCTCATCCTCTGATGAATTCATGGATCTATATTTCCTGGCCTTCCTCTTCTCCTTTCTCTTTCTGAGATATGCCTCCCAAACTGTTTCTGATTCCTTGTCCTTCTTTTCCAGAATGCGCTTGCTTATGTCCTCTAATCCAGTATTGAAAGTGACCTCCATATCCTGGCCATCCTCATCATCATCTCCTTCTGAACCTTCGCCAGACTGGATTAGAGCACGGTATATATCTTGTTTCTTTTGTTTTTTTCCAGGCCGGCCTTCCGTGGCATTATCATTCTCATCCTCATCAGTTTCACTCTCATCAGAAGCCAGAAACTCTTTCAATTCCAATTCAGCAAGCTAGATGAAAACAGAACTAGTATCAGTATAGAAGCAAAAAGTACAGCAATACTCGAGATTTAGTATGAATAATTATTTCAAGAGGTGGGCGGGATGGAGACAATATTTATCTAAAGGGGGTAAGTAAACCTCAATTAAGAGTACTTTTACCAAAATATTTTTGGTCCATCTTCTCTATACAAGCTTCAGTTGGGAGAAGTTACAGAGATATTTTTATGGGGGTGCCTTGGGGAGGAATTCAAATATCATCTTGTTGCTTGGAACAAGATTTCTACCCCTTTACATGAAGGATGTCACGGCAAGAGATTATTTAGGCAGTTTAATCAGACTCTATCGAGGAAATGGTTATGGAGATGAGTGGTGTAGGGTAATAGAAGAAAAGTATGGGAGTAATCCATGGAGATCGACTTCAGGGGAGGTTCTCTGCTCCTATGGTGTTGGATTGTGGAAGAGTATCAAGAAAGGATGGGAGAGTTCCCTAAATATAATGGCCTGGTGGTGCAAAATGGCCTAAGGATCAAGTTTTGGTATAATATGTGATGTGGTGATCATTTCCGTATTTCTTTGGATGAAGTTGGTTGTCAGTTGTGTTCAGCTCTTCTAAAAATGGGTTTGTGTCAGAACCTCATATTACGAGGGTGTTTCAGGAGTGGGGAATTGGAGTCTGTGGATACTTTCTTGGAGCTTCTATACAATTCTTCTGTCAATGGTGATAAGGGGATCTGACTAGTTGGCAGTTGGGATCATAAGGGAGATTTGGGGTTTGGTCCTTTATATGGTGCTTTGTGGGAGAAGTAGCGTGGACTTTCCTTGAAAAGGCATTCAAATACTAATGTGCCGTGACTTCCAAGGTTTCTCTCACTCTCTCTTTTCCGGACAGCAGTGTCGAAGGCTATTCTGACTCTTGATAACGTGTTGCATGCACAAAAGGGATAAAGAGACTACTAATCATCTTCTTATCAACTCTTCAGTAGTTTGGGAGACGTGGTCTTTCATCTTTTCAGGTAGTATTATGTTATGCCTTATTTAGTAGATGCTCTATAGATGTGTTGGGTTTGGCAATGCTTGGAAGGTTGTTGCTTTATGTTTGATGTGGCTTTTATGATGGGTGAGGAATAAACATACCTTTAAGATGTTGAAATGGCTGTTCATACTTTGAAAAAGAGGATGCTTGATACATTTCATTGCTTTTGTTGATTTTTGAAGGATCCAAATAGTATTGATAGGAACTTTCAGAAGGTCTCAGTATCTTTCATATATACATGGATTGCACCCCCTTGACAATTATATATATATATATATATATGTATGTATGTATGTATGTATGTATGTATGATATACTTTACTTATCAAAATAATAATAATTATTATTTCAAGAGTCCTCTCCATTGCTATTTCCATTGCCTTCACAATCATTAATGTTAATTATCGTTTTGGTTGTTACTTCCAGCATTGTTTGATAAGAAAAAAAAAAAATTAATTATCATCTTTAAAAAGAATTACGAACACACCAAGAAATGTTTGTATGTGAGAGTGCATGTGAGCATGTGAATCTATGGGAACACATTTCAGGCATTGCAGGGATTTTTATACAATTAGATCATCATCATCACCAGGCAAATCTTGCTATACACGCATGGGCATAATTTAATAAACAAATTTGTCATCAAGAAGGGAGATTCAAATCAGAAATATAAATGAAATCATCAACCTGGATCAGCATTAAATTTTCTCTTTAAGGTCTTTGCACGATGCGGTTCATCTTCATCCCACTGTGAGATTTATATTACTGTGCTGCAGTGCCCGAGTATGGAAATCCAAACCTTCATAGTTTGTTGGTGCCTGAGCAAAAACAAAGAACTTAACAATCTAAATAATCAATTCAATAATTTAACATTTGTAAAATAAAGAAGAAATGTAATTATAAGTCCTGAAATAGCACAAGTCGAATTTCCTGTTACAACTTGCAAATATATCAATCTGAAACAGCTAGAATGACAAGAGGAACGCAAAAACATAAAACATGAGCTTCTAAATAAGAATGGTCCTGGCTGACAGAAAAATATAAAGCAGTGAAGGAAAAGGTCGTCTATTCAAGGAAACATTTTTTTAAAAAAATGAGTAAATTGGAAGTATGGTTTAAATGTACTCAAGCAGTGTAATTAAAAAGTCATGGGGAAGAAAATTAAGATTCCAGAAGGACAATCAGTGGCAAGTTCCTACAAACAGGAATGGTCTATATAAATTTCAATTGTTTGTTTATTATTGGCTTTGTGGTTCTCCAATTTTATTGCCAAAAAATATAAACAAAAAAAAATTATCCTATTTGCAATATTTTGTGAAGAATTTCCTTAGTTGCATGCTTCAGAAATCCATAGGAAGTCTACACAGCCTTTAAGAAGGTTGGAGAATGTATATAGGCTTAGTAGTTTCTCACATCTCTATTGGGAAGAAATAGTAATACAAAATACCAGAATTGAGCCACTATAGAGAACAATAACAACCATCTTGTTAGCTGCTAAATAGTGGTAACTGTTGATCAGATCATAAATGGGATCAAATGGCCCTACTTCTACTGCAAGAAGCAGAATGACACCATTCAGGCTTTATTCCCCAGACTTCAGTAAACTCTAAATACATAAGCTCCTTATGATCATTGAATGGTTGCTGGAATTACCCCTGTTGCGACATCACGGGGGGGATGTTTAAATTCCATAGAGTCTGGAATGAACCTCAGGTCCAGCTTATTTGATGATCTTTCAAACTCTACTCCGTCACAAATTTTGTAAAGGTAATCTGCTGTAGCAATTGAATCACATTCCACAACAGCATAATAGTACCTGAAAAAGGTAAGGCAAAGAAAAGAGAGAACGAAATAATAATTATGTCATGATAAGAACTGCAACCACACAAAAGATAAACTCATTACAGGGAAAGGTAAGTATTAAAAACAAACAAAAACAGATAAAGTTAAGAAAAGCACCTATTTTTTTTACAAGTAAAGTTTGTATTAAAATATCGCCTGAGGAATGCAAACCCATATACACAAACAACACCCGGCTAAAAAATTAAAGCCGCAGACCCCCCAAAAAATCTGCAAAAGAATCTACATACATAGGGATACACATCTCTAATCCAAAAGTGTAACAATCTCAAAAACTATCCTTAAATCTAGAAAGTAGTAGATCCTCTTTTTCAAAAATCAACCTATTCCTCTCTCCACAAACATCATAGAAGACATAATGGAGGCATCATCCAAACTTTTCTCAAATTCTTTCTCATCCTACCACCTCTCCAACTAGAGAGAAGACCCTTCACTCAAGTGGGCATTGTCCACATACAACCTAAAAAGAGAAAAGAGACTCCACGCATATCTAGACGCTACGCAACGGAGAAAAAGATAGTTGACCGTTTCCACATCTCCTTAGCACATTCAGCACCTACTAGCCAACTTAAAGCCAATCATCTAAAGATTATACATGGTTAAAATTACTTTCCATGTGGTCCCCCAAGCAAAAGAAGCCACCTTAATTGGGACTTTAGAACGCCATATAATCTTCTAAGGAAACTCCAATCCCCCCCCCCCCCCCCAAAAAAAAAAAAAAAAACTCAAATTAGAACAATAAACTTTCTGAAGTTATTCAATGTCTAACCCAAGGTATCCTCCCCTCTTGTGACCATGAAGCAATTAAATAGCCCCACCGAGCTCACAACTTCTCCAATTTCCCAATCCTGGGGCCTGCAGGTGTATCCTAAAATAGGAAGCCTAGACCATATCTCCAAACCAAGACACACAATCGGCCACAAGATGCAATTCTAAACGACTGTGGATATATATTTTTCAACAATATCTCCACTCCAAGTATCCATCCAAAACTACAACCTCGTTCCTTCTCCCACTTTAAAGTGAGTGAACTTGAGGAAGTCCACCAATCCCTTTTTGATAGTTCTCTATAATCCACACCCATAATGACCCACCACCACACTAGAGATCCACCCATCTTCCTTGCAACCATATTTAATTGCTATCACCCATAAGGATAGAAAGTGTGAATAAATGAAAGATTGGTACATTTGTACATTTGCTGGAAAGTAAAATAGTTGATTTAACTAAATTCAGTCGCTAATACTCCTGAAAAGTATTTTCAACTTCCAAACTGGAACATCTGACAGCTCTTTCTTTTTCCCAGAGGGGGAAGGGAGCATCAAACTAAGAGATGTACCAACATGATAGCAAAGGAAAGACTAAATACTCTTAGACTTTTGAAATTAAAGAAATGGCAACAACAGCATCAGAGTCGATCACCTCAGCCTACTTAATTCATATGCACGCAATTTCTCTTTGTCAATCTCATCATCATCATCATCATCATCTTCATTTTTCACTTTGTCATCATCAAATAGGCCAATGGGACCATGCACCGCCTCCTCTTCCATTTGCTTAAGTCCAAACTCAGAGGGATAGACGGCCACAGACAAAATTTGTCCTCCTTTAGGGAGAAATGAGCTCAATAATACATACAGATCAACTGCCTACAAAACAACATACTCAACATAGTAAGCAATATCATGAAGGAAATATTTTGATAGATATACCACTAGTTCCATAAATACAACTCAACTTGAGAAAGACTGCATTTTTAGCTTACATTATTAAATGACATACATAACACGAAATGAATAAAACAGTAACGCTTAGTGGTGTCCTTAGATTAAAAAGACACCATTTTGACTAACTAGAAGAAACGCAGTATCAATATAGGCACTGAGTAATAGGCAGAACTCGTATACACAAGATTTTTAGTACCATCTCCAATATCTATTTTTCTGAAATCACAAAAGAAACCTTGAATAATAAACAAATTAAAACGAAATCACCGATGTGTTATCTAGTAATATCAACTTACACAAACAAATTTTTAATTCATGAATGATTCTCAAATCCTCAGGTCAATTTAGGATCTCAATGGCAATTCAAAGAAAAACCAACCTGGCAAGCCACGAATATAAAATAGTAGACATTATATTGTTGAACATATTACCTTGACAAGATGTTGCTTATTAAGAATTGGCTTGATAACCCTAGATTCTTTTCCATGAAAAAGGTAAACTATAGAATTGTACTGAAAGAGCGACAAAAGAGGGGGTATGACCCATGTACACAACTTGTATGCCAGAGGAAGGTGGAAATAACAAAAGAGAAAACCAATCCAGCTCTATCATACTATCTACAAATCAAAATATGGATTAACCCACCCTGTTATCCAACCAAATAAAAGATGAATTAACCCTCCTGCTTTATCAGTGTGGAATTTCTACAACCTAGAAATTATCCACGTGAAATATTGTTTCTTGAAAGAGGGTCACAAGATTCATAACAATGATAGAAACCTCAATTATAAGAATTAAAGATGACATGTACTTATGAGGGCTATTCAGACATTTTATTTATGGTTCTGCATAAAAATTATTGATGCCCTCATTTGTGAGCTTCACATGAAACACTTTGAATTTGGTATTAATATGAAGTGTAGACAATGCACTGATACGCATCCTAATAGAAGTTTTTGCTCTATTTCATCATTGCTCAGTTCCTAAATTCTTCTTCTTATTTAAACCCCCAACAAAAACACTGAATGACAACCAAATGCATAGTCAGGAATTTAAATGTAGAAATCATGTTTGCAAACTTCTTTTTTACCCTCACATTTTGGTTTACGAGTGACAATTTTTGCACGTTACAGGGGACTTATTGTCAACAATTTCAATGCACGAGTATTTTAAATCCATATTATAATCTGGAACCTGTACATAAGCTTCATATCCTAATTCAGTTAAAAGCCTCACGTCCTGTAATACTCTAATGCAGACAATACTATAAAACAAATTTCAAAAGTTTCAATAAGGCACCTTCACTTGACCCCAATCCATATTTACAACAGCAAGCCTGTGAGTTTCTTTATCGATTTCCGGAATATTTTCCTCCTGTTCAACATTCAAGAAAATAAAAATAAAAAATTAATCATAATCTTAGCTTTGCATTGGCGGCAAAGCGTTGAGCGGCAAAGCATCAAATTTTACCTGGACAAAAGTCTCTTCCTCCTCTGAATAAACTTCATCTTCTTCCTCTGAATCCGTAGTATCTGTGGAAGACCTATCGCTCTCTACATCCTCGTCCTCCTCCTCCTCATCATCATCTAATTCCAACAGCTCTGATTCGCTTTTCGACTCAGAATCAGATAACTCTCCACCATGTTTCAACTTCCTATTCTCACTTTCGCTCTCTTCACTTTCTTCGTCACTTTCAACGTTTTCCTTCTTCCCCTCTTCTTTGTGTTTTTTCTCCTCTTCTTCTCCTCCTTCCTCCTGACGATAGTAATGTTTGAGAGGGTTTAACGATGATTTTTTCTTAATTTTGCCCCTCTTATCGATTTGAGCAGTAGATGAAGAGAAGCTCTTGTCAGTGAACATGCGATCGAAGCGAGAGTCGATTGCGACCTTCGATTTATGCTTCGGAAGCTTCTGGAACCTAGGGTCCGAGTGGACAGACGCGAACCGAGAGTCCGTGATGACCTTGACCCCATGACGGTTGCCGCTATCGTGCGCACCCGTCGGTTGCTTGCAGCCTCTCCCTTCGCTTCCTTATTGCTCTTTTTAGAGTTCTTGTTTTTAGATCCCATTTTAGCCAATAATTATTCGTTGCGCAACTTATAGCACCATCGAGGCCATAGGAGAGAATGGACGGAGCTCCGTAGGGTTTTGATCTGCGGAGCAGTAGCATTCGTCTTCCACAACCATAAACCCTAATGTTTAAGGAGGTGATTTGCGGCCCTCAATGTCGGATACGGATCCGTAACCGATTGCAATGTGATCCAAATTCGATTTTCGGATCATTATTGGGCCTAACCCACACAAGGAGAACCGATATGATTAAGTTGCCACTTGCGGGCCTAAATTTATTTGGGTTAAAATTTTATAACAATCAATCACCGCATCCAAATCTTATATAAGTTGAGTCCCGAGATGAGAATTGAATTATTTAACTTTAATTTGTTAAAATAATTAAATTTTAAATTAAATTTAAATTTAATTAGTATTTTTTAAATTAATTTGAAATGAATTCCTTAATCAAATTAATTATGACTCAAATTTAAGAAACATATTTTTCATGTAATATTAAATTATTTATTAATTTATTGAACCAAGACAAAGTCGAACTCGATAAATTTAAAAATTTTAAAATATTTTTAAGTTAAGTTTAATTTGCTAGTTGAATTTCGAATAAATTTTTAATCAAATTAATTTAAATAATTTAATTCATTTTACGATCCTAATAATAAAAGACTATTTAATTATTCAATAATTCTTGTAATATTAGTTTGAATGTACAAATTGCAATGATAATTGAGAAAAAAAGAATGATAATTCTGCAAATATATATATATATATATTTCATTATTTGAGCAAAAATATTAAAAGTAGTTTTTAATATTATACTAGTGTCGAAATTTAATTTTAGCATAATTAAAATAATTTTTACCATTAAAATTGTTCTTAGAAAACCTACAATCAGATGAATCTTGAAACTCTCTCCCCTTCCAATTATTTCAAATATGAAATATCATTGCTTCAAAACTCCATGTATGTATTCATATAAATGGTTTTAACAGAATCAAGACTTCATCAATTTTGTAAAATTGTTTCAGCATTTGTATGTTAGTAATGACAACATCAGAGGCATCTCATTAAAGAATGAGAAGTTTCAAGTGTATATATTGCCATCTGAATTGATTGCATCCAAACAATTCTTTAATTAGTTTAACCATGTCTAAACTTCTAGCTAAATACGTAAATATTAGGAATATTGTGGATCTAAATTGTAGTATTTTACTTGGAAGTGTCAATTTTACACACATTACAATAATTCAAAATTAATTAATTTGAATTGAGTATAAATAAATTTATGTCATAAGTGAATCGACACATTTAATGCAATTAATAAATAATCTATATTTAAATTTCCGTTATGTGAACCTGTATAACACTTTAATTATAAAAAGACGTAAACTAATATAATTCATCCCATATATATTAAAAAAAAAAGATTAGTGATTTATATATGATGCACGTGTTTGTGCACATATAGTCACATACGTATAAAATCCTGCTATCATAACTCTATCAAAGTTTCATATACTTTTTCACTTATAAAATATGTTTTTATCTTGTCTCACATCCAAAATTTACAAAATTAAAAAATTATTCTACACTGATAAAAAGACAAGTAAATTTTTTATTGAAAAATTAAAAATTAAAATAAATGAAGTTAATTATGTCATCACATTTACCTTGTTTAATAATAAATAAATTATAATTAATTAATTGTGACATATTCTTAAATATGTAATCTTGACACAACGTGAAGATGAATTGATACCCTAATTCTATTACCATTTTCTTGCACATTCAAGAACCACATGCCAAACTATTCAACATAAAGTCAGTAAACTCTCTCAATTGGTAATAATTTCATTTCCTTACTCCACCTCAACCCCTGAGCAATATAGTAAAAATGAAACCCAGTAAGCCAGTGCCTTACCTAATCCAGACCACTAGTTATCTGTGTCTTAAGGATGCATGCGTCCTGGTCAATGTTTATGAGAACAGTAATCCGTACTACAAATAATTAATTGCTAATTAGTTGACTATCAAGAGACACATTCTATTCTAAGAACCGGATAGCACTCGGAGTAGGATAATTGCAGAAATTATTGAGACAAAAGAGAGATACAGTGTGTGTGTGCGCGTTTGAGTGTGTGTATATATATACATACATATATATATATGTAGAGAGAGAGAGAGAGAGAGAGAGAGCTGAAATAGCCGAAATGAACTAACTTTGACTGCTAAATTGTTTTCTTAATATCGTTTTTGGTGTAGTTAGGTGAGATGAGAGATCTATTAGCAAATATAATAATTTTGTAATAATGCAGCAGACAATAACAATACTTTTTATGAAGATCCATGCATGCCAAGGGAGGAGAGAGTCAGTACATGGTGCTTGGCCGGATTAGAGTTGCTAGTTGCAACCCATTTCTCCACAATATATACATACCTATATATACACAAACACACACACAAAAACACACACACATGTATAAAAGTCCAACTTTCACTTATTTCTCTTATAACAAACCTATCACATCACAGCTGTTAGCTGTGTGTGATCTATCCATTATAACTAATAAAGCTAAAAACTTAAGCAAGAAGCTACAATTACAGACACACATAACGACCTTGATGGTATACCCTAACTATCTCAAACATTGCTTTTCCAGTCTTATTCACAGAAGTCATTTCAAATATTATTATTTGCCAGAAATAGAAGTCACATCGATCTTATTCACAAACCATAATGCTGGCCAAGTCTTGTGTCATTTGACCACAGTAGTCTGATTGTTGCATCAACAATTTCTTTAAACCGAGAATGGCTTTGGACAGCTGCAAGTGTCCCATTTTTGCCATTTGAGCATGTGTGAGACCCATCACGCTTGCAACAGGCCAATAATTTAAATGAACGAAGTTCCAAGACTTATAAAGTGTCAGTAGCATTGCTGTTTTAAAGCTAATGACATGAATTTAATTTAATTTCATAACCAATATTGTAAAAAAGTAAGCAAATTTGATTCAATTTGCACCGAAAGCCATTCGAACATTAATACGTTTCAATTCAGGAAAAACAGCAACTCATAATTCATCCTTAATAGAATATTAAAAGGCATTTTTACTTTGTGCTTGTAATATGTTTATATAATATGGGAAACGCGTAAAGGAACATTGACAAAATGGACATGAATTGTCTTGTATTGAGGATGCTTCAATTACACTACTCAATTATCAGCATGCATGCTTACCAAACTCACTAGAACAACCATTTCAAATCTATCAATAACATGTCTCTCTCTCTCTATAAGTAGCCTTGATATCAACTCCATGTTTAACCATAAGAAATAGGATAGATACTAGCTAGAGTAATTCCTAGCATTGTATGTCCATGGCTATCGTCGTTGCATTTCTAACCTCACTGTTCTTCATTTCAGTCTCTACTCTAGGAAATGCACTGAGTCTGAATTATTATGACCAGACATGCCCAGATGCCGAGTTAATTGTTTCAAAAGTTGTCAAGGATGAAACAACCAAAGACAAAACAGTCCCCGCAGCACTACTCAGAATGCATTTCCATGACTGTTTCATAAGGGTATATATATATTCTCAGTCATTTTTCTGTCTCGTACTGAGTCTTGTGTGTGTGCGCGCAATTGAAGTAATTTAACTTGGCATTTAATTCTTGAAGGGTTGTGATGCTTCTGTATTGTTAAGCTCAAAAGGGAAGAACACCGCTGAAAAGGACGGGCCGCCTAATGTTTCCCTGCATGCGTTTTATGTCATTGACAATGCAAAGAAAGAAGTCGAAGCATTGTGCCCCGGCGTAGTCTCATGTGCTGATATTTTGGCCTTCGCTGCAAGAGATGCAGTTGTTATAGTAAGTTCAAAAAACTTTCTATAGCTGTAAAGAGAATTTTAGATCTATCTCCCTCTCCTCGTATATATGTATGCCTGTTAACAAGAAAATAAATCATTTACTGATAGTTTAATTGTATTCTTCATCTTACAGTCCGGGGGTCCTATCTGGGATGTCCCCAAAGGGAGAAAAGATGGAAGAACATCAAAGGCAAGTGAAACCATACAAATGCCAGCTCCCACTTTCAACATATCTCAACTTCAACAAAGCTTTTCTCAAAGAGGTTTGTCCATGGAAGACCTAGTGGCTCTCTCAGGTAAACAAACAACACCAATTGCTGATCAACTTCATGCTTACTGACTAGTCTGTCTATAGCTTAACAAATTTTCAAATTTGTTATCGATTTTCTGTAGGCGGGCACACTCTGGGGTTCTCCCACTGTTCTTCCTTCCAAAACAGAATCCATAACTTCAACTCAAAACACGACATCGACCCTTCAATGGCTCCATCTTTCGCAGGAAGATTGAAGAGCATTTGCCCAGTCAACAGTCAGGCCAAGAATGCTGGTACCACCATGGATCCTTCTTCCACAACTTTCGACAACACATACTACAAGCTAATCCTCCAGGGGAAGAGCCTTTTTTCTTCAGATCAAGCTTTGCTCACTTCGCCAACGACAAAAACTTTAGTTTCAAAGTTTGCTACCTCAAAAGAAGCTTTCTCAAATGCTTTTGTCAAGTCCATGATCAAGATGAGCAGCATCACTGGAGGACAGGAGGTCAGAAAGAACTGTAGGGTGGTCAACTAACGGTCTCTAAGCTTATATAAGAGTGATAATTAGACATTTTGAAATTATGTTATAAACTTATAACTAGGCATATTATTTTATCTTATTTTAAAAGGATTGTAATAATTATATGGTTGTTTATTTTGCTTTAAGACAATGTAAGTGTATGGTTATCTTATTGTAACAAAGTCAAAGCATAAAACATATGGAGATATTCTATTATTGGCTTTAAAATTTCAGAATAAGCAAAGTAGCTAATCGAGGTACAGGAGGCAGTAGGCTAAACTAGTATCACAGCCTAGGGCCTAACCTAACCGGGCTACGACAACTGAAACATGCAAGTGATATAATAATTAGTTAACAAGTTTTGTCAAAGCATAACAAACTCAGAATGATGCAGAACATGTACGTTTTTGAAGTCAATGTAAGTAGTTCAGCCTACAAAAGAATTAGAGGGTCTCAGTCTTCAGAGGCAGACATTGGCTTTGGGCCTTTGGCAAGTCATGTTTCCGATCAAGTCTTGGAAAAGAAGATCAGCAGTGATCCATAAATTTAAGACTTAAAAGATGAACTGAACTAGACAATTGCTGTGAAACGTCCTATCTATAACAGTACAATGTAAATTGGAGCAGCATCATCAGTCGCCTTCTCACTGCTAATTTATGGTGTCAGCTACATCAGCCTGATCACTATTCAAAACAATCTCTGCCAATTGAATATTGCCACTTAACCCGGATGCCTTGCAGGATGGCATGAACGAAAAGCCATCTCGAAGCTTAATGCATTTCAATCCCCATTTCACCATCAAGAACTCAATTAGATGATGCCCACTGCACATGGTTAAAAACATAATGAAAGGATTTTTTCTTTATTTTTTTCTCTAAAAGAAAATAGAAGATTAGTATTAGTAAAATGCACACTGGTGAGGCAAAATAACATTTAAGGCATAAAGAAGACAAAAAATACCTTCTATTATGATAGGTTGTTATAAAAACTGATCTTGGAGAATTTTGGAGCAGAAATGTCACAGTGGCGAAGAGATCATCAAAGGCTTACCAAAAAATGTAAGATAAACATCTTATCTTCTGTTTATTGACAGATTAAAAGAAAAAGATAATTAAGCAGCACAAAAAAAAATAATCTTACCACTAGTGTCATGTAAGACATCAGCCCCGAGGATAATTCTTGGGTGTAAACTGAAAATAGGCACATCCCACACGCCCCATGTGAGTCCCAACACCTAGACAATAAAGCAAAATCACCTCAAGAGCAACTCGTTGGGATACACAAGTATAAACTTGAAATATAGTCTTGACACTATTTTGGTATATTATGTG
This sequence comes from Nyssa sinensis, assembly GCA_008638375.1. Taxonomy (NCBI): domain Eukaryota; kingdom Viridiplantae; phylum Streptophyta; class Magnoliopsida; order Cornales; family Nyssaceae; genus Nyssa; species Nyssa sinensis. Next base: position 57,007,580 of record CM018043.1, on the reverse strand, counting down.
CATTTGTGAAAAAGGGGGACAGGAATCGGGATGTTGATGGTCCTATATATATTAATGAGGTCATTAGTTTACATTACACTTGAGATCATTCAAGTTGCACACTCTTCTCATGTTAGCCAGCACCTGCAGAGCCAATACCACAGGATTATAAGAATTTCCACGATCAAATTTAAAACAAATACCAACTCTCCGGATCAACAAACACCCATCAATGCTAAAAGCCTCAAAGGAAACAAAGTAATGAGTTGTGAAAATTTGATTAAACTTGCGTGCTGATGGAAAACATAAATATGATTCTTTATAAATCTCAAAAACCAATTAATATCCTACTTTATATGTAACGTTTGACATTAGATCAGCTCTTATAATAACATTTGAGGAATCATCTCCAAAGTTCACCTGTGTTTGCTCTTCCAAGTAAATGAGGCGCCATGAAAATGGTGTCACAAACTCCCATTTCTCCGATGTTTGTTGTTACTCTAGAAGCAATGAATGAATAATAAGACTGAAGTAGGGGGCATACAAGTAGTGTAAAGTCCAGAATGCTGGCTTTCGTTCATTTTAGGAAGACTTACTAACAAAGGTACCAATCTACTGCTACTCCAAACATAAGTACTGGCCTATTGATTAAACTTCAAATCATTTGTGGGATCTACTTTTCAGGAGCGCCCCAACTAGTTTCCATGTTGAGATCTGCCCCCACAATGAGAGAAGCGACATACCTAAATTTGGTCATCACTCATCAGGAGTAAAAAAAAAATTTAGACAGCTCTCCTCATAGGGAAATAGAATACATAACTTTAAGTTGAACAGGAGACCTGTTTGACAAGAATATGCAATTACAGCAGGTCATCAAGTTCAATGGCACCTAATTAGGATGGACCATTTCTTGTTTAACACTTTGACCATTTGAGGTATCTACTGAAAACCAATAGAATTGCCGTGTGAATGGGATTTTTGCACAGTTGTTACAGTAATCAATAATCATTACATGAAACGATAAATTTTCCTTTCAGCTTGAGGATGTTATAGCCAGTTTGTGAAGAACAAGATAGAGCCTAGAGTCAAATTAAACTTAAAACAAAATCAAACAATTTAGTGGATTTTTTAAGGTTGAATGTCTCACAGGAATGACGTCCTTCCATCCTGTGATGATCTTGTTTTGAATGTGTGCCTCAAGTGCCATATAGAGCACAATGTACTGGTTCAATAGCCAACTTTGGACCCAGAAAAAAAAATTGAACAAAAAAAATAAATAAATAAAAATCCCTGTTTAAGTTCCAATAAGGCCCTGTAGTGTAAACTCCTACAATGAAGTACATATGGATTTACATTCGAAACCAGGTCATTTGTGATCATCGCTATTGGTAAAGAAGTAATAGAACAGTAATTGCCATCATGCATCTATTTATATTTATCTCAAAGTTAAGCAGCAATCTGAAGCATAGGTTAATTAAAATAATCAAAATATAATACCTCTACTCTGTTTGAGTCATCAGTTAGTGTGACGTCTGAACCCACTTTGGCTGCAACCAACCCAGGTAACGAAGTTCCAGCTCCAAGCTGTAAACTAAAAATTATATAAATGATTGATAATCAAACCCAAAAATCCAAAAGAAAGGGAGTATAGACAAATAAAATGGTCATTCAGAACACAAAATGCAAAGGTTTTATGCTTTTAAACAAATTCATCATGATGATATAGTAACCAACATTAACAAAGCATAACAAAAAAACACAAGTCGATAAAGGGTTATTTGCAAAATGGAGAAAAAAAATGTGGATTATGAGTAACAGATACGAACAAATTTGAAGTGAAGTGTTTTAGAAAACACAAATACCTCAACCACACTAACCCCAGAAAAACGTGATCTTTGTTGCCAAACATACTCCGCCAGAACAATACTACATGGCCACACGAACAACCCATAGTCTTCCTTCATACTCTAGATATACGAGTCATCAACAAAAAAGATAATTGTTAGGTTGTCCATCTATCTTCCATTTAATTGCTAAGAAAACAGAGAATAAAAGAGGAAAACAATTATTGGGTCAAATGTTCTCTGTCGTTTTTGTTTCCCAAAAAAATGGCTAAGTTGCGGCCCGAGGGAAGCTTTCCGTTTTCCGTGTTTATTTTCTTTTCCAACAATTTCCCAGCAACCAAACTGAGTCCTAGGGTTTGAGCTTTTCCGGATCTTTTGACTCAATAAATGTAAATTATGCAAACCTCAATGATGGTGATGGAGAAAGCATCGGCGCTGTCACTGGAGTTCCCAAAATAATGACGAGAAATCGTGGTCATGTGCTGGTCGGTCGACGATGGAACGGCCGGTTCGTCGGCGTCATTCACTTGCATATCGACTCCCGAGTCCGATCGATCAAAATTTGGATGCAAAAGAACTCGGACTCTGCCCCGAATTCTTTGTCTTTATAAAATTTTAATAATTTCTCTCATAAAATCTTCTCCTATAGTAATTATTTTTGTGCTTTAATAACCCGTTTGAATTCATCGAATAGTGGATTTTATTTTTTTTTAGGAATAGTCTTTTTAACAATTGTGTTTGGATCTGTTGTGAAGGCAGAAAATTAAAAAAATTAGAGGATTGAAAAGCCTCTATCTCACTTTTCCGATTAGTGTAACTGTGTAAAAGTGGACAAATTGAGAAAAATGATTAAGACTGTGTTTGGATGAGCAGTAAAACTGTCTGTTTAATTATTTTTATTTTTTAAATAAAATTTTAAAATAAGTCAATATTAATTTAGATTTTTTAAAATTTTTATTTAAATATTTTTAAAAGTAAAATAAATATTTTAAAAAAATATCAATAAATATATTTTTCTTTTAAATATCTATTTCAAAATACATTTTTCATAAATGTTTATTTTCATTGTCCATTCAAACAAAACTAAATATGTTTTTAAATGTCAATGACTTTTGGTTCAAAATTCATTTAAAAAAAATAGTATAATAGCCAAATAGTGTGACTATCTAAATAAAATAGTAATGTATTTTATTAGATTCACATTGCTAGAACTAATTCTCGGATTGGATAAGAAAGTATTTGGTGTTCTCGCACACCACGTGGCTATGTAACATTAAAATGGATAAACATCATACACAAGACATTCCATCACTGTTGGATGATGGCATTGTCATGTTTATTAGAGTCCTAAGAGGAGGGATGGCAATAGGAGATTCTTCTAATTTTGTCTTGCAAAAACAAAAAAATTTAAATATGTTTAAAATAAGCAAAGGTGAGTCTCTATTTATTTTTAAATTATTTATTTATTTATTTACTTATTTTATTAAATTAATTATAATTAATATATTTTAAACAATATATTACATGTGTTAAAATAAGAAATATACATGTTAATAAAGAATTACAATTATATTATTTTTTAAAATATATAACTCTATTATAGTTTATATAAATTTTTAATGAGTGACTAAAAAATATTATTATAAATATTGATTATGTAATATAAGAATCTTTTATTACTTTATTTTATATAATTGGAGTGGAGTAGGGCGAGATGCCTTCCCGTCAAACCAAGTCCCAAAGTCTAACAGGATGAAAAAATCTTTCTCTAAATCCGTCCTATTAGGAATGGAATTAGTGGATTCTAACTGCGAAGAGGTTGGTGGTTTTCAATTAGACGGGTTAAATTGTTACTCTTACTTAAGAGCACTGAAAATATTCTCCTTGTGTATAGCCTCATGACACTCAAGCAAAAGCCATATATATTTGTATGGATAAATTACATTAATTTCTTGTAAGATTTTTGATAATTACAAAAATCTCTTCTGAGATTTTTTAAATGATACTAATTTTCCTTATTTTTATTGATAAACTCCAAAAACCTTTTTTCCAATCCAATTTTGTTTTCAAATGTCACCTTTTCAAACTCGGAAAATCTTTGCATTTTTCTAATTTTTCTAATTTTTTATATTTTTTTATTTTTAAATAAATATTAATTAAAAAAATTGACTAAAAAATATAAGTTATTTATCTTAAATTTATTTTTATATAAAATAAAATAAAAATATTTAAAAAAAGTTAATAAAAGTGGTCAAATTTGAAAAATGCATAAAAATAGAATGAAATAAGCATTTTTCTCATTTTGAAAAAAAATTAAATTGGAGGTGAGATGTTCATACTTTGTCAGCAATAGTAAAGAGTGGAGGTCACAATATAGTTAGATAAAGCCAATTATTCCATGTGTTAAATTAACATATTTTAAACAATATATTATAATTAATTACAATTAACTTAATTTAAATAAGATATTACATGTGTTAAAATAAGAAATATACATGTTAATAAAGGATTAGAATTATATTATTATTATTTTAAATATATAACCCTATTAAGTTTGTATAAACTTTTAATGAGTGACTAAAAATATTATTATAAACATTGATTATGTAATATAAGAATTTTTTATTATTTTATTTTATATAATCAGAGTGGAGTAGGGCGGATGCTTTCTTTCCAAACTTGTCCTAAACTCTGACAGGGTGGAAAAATTTGTCCAAATCTGTCCTAGTAAGAATGGGATTGGTGGGTTTCAACGCGATGAGGTTGGTGGGTTTCCAACCGGATGGGTTAAATTATTGATTCTGCACTTTTCGACTCGCAATAAATCTGGGCTCCGCGACCTGTAGAACACTCAAAAAGGAGATCAGAGGACCACTGGATTAGCTCCGGCGGTAGCCGCTCCGATGCTTAAGTAAGTAAACGGAATTGAAAAGACCGTATTGAAAGCCAAAGAATGAGCATAAAAATAAAAGCGTACCTTTAAGGGTTTAATTTATAGACCGTGGCCTTCCTAAGTTGATTAGGATTCGGAGCCATGAATATAGGGATTTGATCATCAGGAGATTACAGTTACCTTGTGGAGTATAGTGTCGTAGATAGAGATAATCATAGATAGTAGTTTCCTTGTCGAAAACTGTTTCCGTGTTGAAGACTGTTTTCCTTATTCCCTGCTTGGACAGTTGTTAAGGAAACCATAAGGTCGGAACCATCCGAAATACTGAGTGAATATTGCAGATCCTAAGGTCTGGAGGATATGTGCATGAGAATGCCCTTGAAGGCTTCTGTATGACCGAGTTTATCGGCTCTATAGGATATGTATATGAGAATGCCCTGAAGGCTGTGACTGCTCTGTATGACCGAGTTTATCAGTTCTGTAAGCACACGTGTCTCAAGGTGATTGGTGTGTCTGTTTGTGGTATATCAATTGTCATTCCTACTCTTAAAGGCATTGAAAATATTATCCTCACGTATAGCCTCATGACACTCAAGCAAAAGTTATATATATTTTTATAGATAAATTATATTGATTTCTCGTAAGATTTCTAATAATTACAAAAATCGCTTCTGAAATTTTTGAAATGATACTAATTTTTCTTATTTTTATTGATAAACTCCGAAAACCTTTCTTTCAGTCCAATTTGTTTTTCAAACGTCCCCCTTTCAAACTCAAAAAACCTTTGAATTTTTCTAATTTTGATCATTTTTATATTTTTTCATTTTAAATAAATATTAATTAAAAATACTTTGACTAAAAAATATAAATTATTTATCTTAAATTTATTTTTATATAAAATAAAAAAATAGATTTAAAAAAAGTTAGCAAAAATTAGTCAAATTTGAAAAAAATGCATAAAAATTGAATGAAATAAGCATTTTTTTTTATTTTGAAGAAAAAAAAATAGATCGGAAGTGAGATCTTCGTACTTTGTTAACAGTAGAGAGTGTAGGTTACTGTTATTTCAACAATATTAAGAGATATTTTTATAATTTTAAAATCTTTAAAAAAAAAAAATGATTTATCCTATATTTATTTATTATTTTTTTGAATTACAAAGCTTGGGCAACATTCCCATAATCACGAACCCTCAAATTTATATAAAAGCAAAATTACATATCAAGTTTTTAGTACGATTATTTGGACATCTAGCTAGTTGGAACCTTCAGTAGAAGCTAGACTACCTTAAGGGAAATTTTAATTATTATTGTTTAATAAAATCTTGTTAAAGTATTTATTTATTATTATTTTGGACTCTACAGAGCTGGGGCAGCATTCCCTAACTACCCATAACCATCAACCCTCAAATAATATAGAAGCAAAATTCCATACCAAGTTTTTAGTACGATTATTTGGAGACTTAACCATCTAGCCTAGTTGGAACCTTGGTAGAAGTGAGACTACCCTAGGGGAAATTTTAAATATTATTGTTTAATAAAATCTTCTTAAAGTGCTTTTAATAAATAAAAAATAATTTCTATAATTTCAGATTAAAAGCATAAAAAGCAAAACATATATAGTTAGATAAACTCAATTCCCCCGGATCATCTTGGAAGGAGGTAATTTTTTTTTTAAAAGAAAAATAAAAAGTTTATAGATCAAGCTCAGACAAATCAGCTTATAAGAGCAGTTTCATCAGGTTCAGCGCTTCAGTAAATTTTGCTGCTCCACATTAAACAATCATGGTCCAACAGACTCGGTATTCTCCCCTTCAAAATTTGAAGAATTCATTTTATTCGGTATATTTGCAAAGTATTGAACCATTCTTCAACTAATAAAAAAATAATTTCTCTTCAGGGACTCTGTATAAGTATCAGTGAACGGTATTGTGAACAATTTAATATCACAAATATTACCGTTCACAAATATTACCATTAAGAATGGTAATATTTGTATTGTTAATTTTTTTTTTTATAAATATGTTGTGTAATTTTTTTTTTACCATTCTCATCCTTCTCATCAAGTTTATCACTTTGATAATTTTCAAAAATTATTCAAACCAAGAATTTCGGAAGTATTTATTTTTTGGACGAAGTATGAGTCATGCGCTTCCACTGTAGAATGAATACGCAGAAAAAAAAAAAAAAGAATTACTCATCCGAAATCTCCTTCTGAATAGATTTGAAAGATAAACATGATTTTCTGCAAAATAATCTTGATATAGCCTATTATGGCCTTGGACACGATCACTGCCAAATAGTTGTGTGACCTTAAACGGAAGCCACGATATGGTCTAGGATCGTGTCTTCATTTGAAGAGTCTCTTCTTCAATAGCAGCTATTACTGAACATCTCCAATTCATCATCAGAATTCGGAGTCATCAAGAAGCATATCTAGAAAAAGATCGTCTTCCGTAGTGAATACGAAAAATGAAATGAAGAAAAAGAAGTTAAGAACTGTCTTGAATGAAAAAGTTTAATGAAAATGAAAGAGAAGTAGTTGCATTTATAGATAAAACTTAGAGGGAATTTAAATTTTAAAATTTAAATTTCAAATGAAATTGGAGGGAATTTGAATTTTGAATTTTAAATTTCAAATTCAAATAAATTAGAGGGAGTTTAAATTTTAAAATTTAAATTTCAAATAAAATTGAAGGAAATTTAAATTATACATTTTAAAAATTAGAAGAAATTTAAATAAAATAAAACTAAACTAAATAATGTTAAAAAATAAAAATAATAAAATTTTAAATTTTAAAAAGTCTTGTGAAAATGTTAGATAAAAATTAACTCTTCAAAATACCACATAATCCACTAAAATACATTTTTGAAAAGTGACTTTGTAGAGTTCTATTAGAAATGCTCTAGTAGAAATTTCAATCAAGCTCAGACAAATCAGCTAATAATGGAAATTTCAATCCAAAGAGGAGATCTTCTAACCAAGCGATAAAATCACTTACAGACTAATAACGTTGTGCAAAGATTATGGACAACATAATTATCTTCTCTGCCAGCAAAATGAAAACAACTCACACACACCACTGACCACGACCATGTTTAGCATTTGTATACAATGGATATCTCACCATTGACCATGTTTTTTTGGGGGTGCTCTTAAACCATTAATAATAAATAAATACTATATTAAGAGGTTTCATTATTGCAAAATTAAAAACAAAAGAGTTAGATATTCCCAGTTTTATCTGGAAAAAAAAAATACTATTACAACATGAGTCTTGCCAAACTAAAAATAAGAAAATAGTGGATGCATCAATGGATTATCTTAAATGCTGGGGTTGCTACGGAAAGATCCCAAGGCTTTGACGACCCCGGCTCTGAGAACGTACTGGTGATAAAATGCAGCAGCAAGTGCTCCCACAAATGGTCCCAGCCCAGAATATCCACTGCTCATTACCATCAACCATTACAAAATCAGAAAAAACCAAACATGCAAGGGTCCCCATTGAAACCTACCGATGTACGTATACATAAATATGGAACTCAATTAATGCACGTACCTGATCATCCCAGATTTTTTCATTGTTATAGATCACAGCAGCACCGAAGCTTCTAGCAGGGTTGATGCCGGTACCAGTGATGGGAATGGTAGCCAAGTGGACCATAAACACTGCAAAACCAATTGGCAATGGAGCCAACACCTGTACCCGCCCACACCATATCAAAACCACAGCAGTGACAATCTCATCTAACGTGGCGTCTGATTGCAGTAGCAGTAGCAGTAAAGATGGACTGAGAATTTGGTACTTACAGGAACGTGGGAGTCACGTGCCTTCCTTTTGGGGTCGGTGGCGGAGAAGACGACGTAGACGAGGACGAAAGTGCCGATGATTTCAGCACCCAGAGCGGTGCCTTTTGAGTAGCCTGTTGAAACGGAGTTGGCACCGCCTCCTAGGGCATTATAGGAATCCTTCATGAAAGCCTTCGCTAATCCTACGCCGCATATAGCTCCCAAGCACTGCGACACCATGTACGCCACTGCTCGGAGCAACGTCACCTTCCTCGCCAGCAACAACCCGAACGTCACTGCCGGGTTAATGTGACCACCTGTGGTACGTAAGTTCAAGAAGAAAAAACAAACCACTACTTTAGAAATTAACCAAACAATGCTGAGAAATCAGAAATACTTTTACGTGCTTTAGAATATTTAAAAAAAAAATTATTTTATCCAAGCAGAAGAAAGTACTCTTTTATGGGAAAAAAAAAATACAATATTTAGTTTCGATTCAGTATGTATTTGGCCACATGTAATCTACATGTTTTTAAATTTTATTTAATTTTAATTTTTTCATAGGTATTTTATATATATATATATATATATGATTATATAAATGATACATTAAAATTATAATACGTATATGAATAAGAGAAAATTTTTTATATCTAATTTAGAACCAAGCAATATAAAATAAAAAAACTTTTAAAATGTTAGAAAAATGAATTATTGAGCAATAATTTTTTGTCATTTTTTATCCAAAATTAAAATAGGCTCTATACATTATTTTAGATGGATTCACATGTAAATATATCTTCATCCATGAGTAGATTAAGAACATATATATTGGATTGTTCAAAACCATCAAGAACCACTTGAACGGTAACAAAGCTTGAAACTTGTGAAAAGTTGGTGTCTCACATAAATTGGGAACAAAGTTTTTAAAGAGTATATATAGAATTACCTTGGATTGGGCTTGGACCTTGACCCACTATATATATATATGTATATATATATATATCTTTTTGGAGAAAATTTATTTATTTAAATTATATTTTGAAAATGCTACGTTTTTGAATTTTGACTGAACAGTCATCATAAACAGGTGCATCACTTTGAATTTAAAAAATAATTGTGTCTCTTCAGATTGATGCATCTATTCACCAATGGATGCATCTATTCAAATTGAAATATTATATCTGTTCGCGTGAACATATGCACCTTTTAGGTTCATGTTTGTTTGAACAGCTACCAAGTCGCCTATATAAACTCAATTTATCCTCATCATCATTAATTCAATTTCACGAGTTTTAGAATTAAGTCCATGCATATTGCTTGCATATTAAGAGAGTTTAAGGACAAGTTTTGGTTCGTTATGCACATAAGATTAGAGTACTTTCATCTATTGTGCGTGATCATTGTATCCTAGGAGACAACCGCTATTAAAAACTCAAAAACACCAGTGGCAGGGTGATATTGTCTTAAGGACATAGTGTAAAACACTAGCCTTGATCAATCACCATTACTTTACTTTTGGTATTTTCGTGAAAAACTGTAAGTTCTAATTTTTGTTTGTTTCCATTTAATTTATGTTTTTGTATTTATAGTATTTTGAACATTCTGTTTCTGTTTTATATAATTATGAAATTGTTTCAAACTATTTTTATAATATAATATTTATTAAAGTGTTTTAAGTTTTTTCAATTACAGTATTCTAATAAAATATTATTGTTCATTAACAAAAAATACTACTAATTAACCAAACAATGTTGGGTATCATTTGTTTGCATTTTAGCCTTTTAAAAATATTTTTACGATTGGATGTAAAACGACTAAGTTATTCGAGCTCATCCAATGAATATCACTATAAAATTTGTTTAGAATTGACTCACAAGATAAAACAAGTTAAGTTTAACATATTTTAATAATCGTTATTTTATCAAATTCAACTCAAATTTTTGGTTTGATAAATTAATAAGTAATCTAATATTATATAAAAAAATCAGGTTACTCCAACTCTATTTGTAATTGCCTCGATTTGAGATTCATTCAAATTTAGTTTAAGAAATTAATAAATTAATATTGAACATAATTTAAATTTTATTTATTCTAACAAATTAAACTTGAACAATTTATTACTCAACTCGACCCAATTCATTATTGCGTATCTGAAGATGATATTTACAGGAACAATGACTTAAAATTTTACTTAAATTTACACACAAATTTGAGCAAAAGTTACATTTAAATCTGATGTTCTCTAAGAGTTTAACTTAAATTTGAGTTTATAAATAATATTTTATAAATTTGAGTTTAATTTTGAAAAAATTTAGATTTGATATGAGTTTGATTTTACTATTACATATTTCTTTTGAAACGATTTTAAATTTAATTCAAAATTTAGCTGGAGAAATTTTTGCGAAGATTTTTAGTTGAACGCCGGAGATACTCTTATGACTAACAAGTCATCCTGTTTCGGATGGGTATATCTAAGAAATATACAAAAATCTATTTGAAGATAGATTACGAATTTCTTTGAAAGTTCATAAAATTTCAATGGAGTCTCAAACATGTGCTCTCAAAGAGTTTTGAGAAATAAAGAATATATATATATATATGTACTGTTGCTTTCACAAACTCCTGCTTTCAAAAGAATATTTCCTAATGATCTTAGTATTGAAATGAATAAGGAGTTTTTGGAAGGGTTAAAGGGTGTGGTACCGGAGATGCCGGCGGTGCAGTAGACGAGGATGAAGATCATTCCGCCAAAGGCCCAGCCAATTCCAAGGAGGCCAACGCCTTCGCAAGGGTCGGTTTGCTTCTTGTGGCCGATGACAGTGGCGACACCGACATAGAGGAAGAGGAGAGTGGCAACAAACTCAGCAATAAGGGCTCTGTAGAAAGACCATCGCTTAAACTCGCCCATATCCAAAAGAACAGCCGGCGGTGGGTCCACGTAGTCCTTCCCATGGTGATGGATTCGTCCTTCATCGCTCACTTCCTTCGACATCTTTCCCTCTGAACTCTCTGTTCGTTTCTCTCCTCCGTCAACTGAAGATTGTTGGGTACGTTTTGGCTCGGATATACATACATATATGAAACTTGAGGCGAAGACTGTTAGTGTTGAAGAATTATTCAGGAGTGGGACCATTATATACAGCGAAAACAAACCACGTGACCGCCAATTAATATTCTATCTACCTTCCTTTGTGACAGCTAGCCACTCAAATAGCGCTCGTAATCTCATATGAAATCGTCCTCCATTTGTTTTCTTCTTCACTTAACATCAAATCTTCCTTCATTTGTTTTCTTCTTCAGTTAACATCCAACGTCGAGATGTTCATGTTTTAGAATACATACATATTTATATATGTATATGATATGGGAATCCGCTAACAAACATTCTTAGACAGCTGGCGTGAGCCAGAAATTTGTCGCGAACCAATATCTGGACCACCATCGTCTTCCTCGCGGTTGGTATCAAACCATTATTATTCGTAACAGCAAACACGGAAATCTTCTTGAGGACCGTTGGGAAATTTGGTGCATTCTAGATCTTTATCAATTTGTTTCATGCGTATATCCCCAACAGTGGATAAAGTTTTCGGTGAGTTTGAAGCCACATGTGATTGTGTGTATTCCTAATATTACATCATACCACGAAAACAAACTTTTTTTGAATTGATGTGGTAATTTGAGGTTGAAATGTGTAATTTTAATGATAATTTGTTGCATATAGTATGATTTATTTATTTTTAAGTAAAATATAATATTTATGATAAAATAGTATTAAAATAGCACATTATCATTATCATGTGACTCACCAAAAAATATTTTTTTGACTTATTGAAATGAAGGCTCACCCAGTCTATGCAGCTCCTTAAAATCATAGGGTTAGGCTCTGATACCATATTAAAATAAAGGTCTAACTCATGCAATTCCTTAAAACCATAGTATTAAGGAAAGGGGACAGAAGGCCTTATAGATAGACCAGAAGAGTTAGAAATGGACGATGTGGGACAATCTAACATGATTTATTAAAAAATTAAATCATATCACACATAACATAAAATTATTAAAAAATTACGTATTAAAACGTGAGTGTACTGGACTCATTAAAAAATTTCCTCTTGGGCCATTTTAATAAGTCCCACCTCCAAGTCTAAGGTGGGCTTACTATAAAGAGAAAGTTTTAATTAGATTTGCAATGTTACAGAACGGTATGTTCTTTTAATAAAATGTTATTATTAAAAACTATTTGATAAGATGGATGATTGAGATCTTGATTAAAACTACGGCACCATCGAAATCAACAGAATATCAATGATAATTACATGGACAATCAAGACAAATGCGATCAAACAAGAAAAGAAATATGAACTCAATTAGTGAAAAAATTAGAGTTTTTGATGGGTACCTCGGTCCTTTAATAGCAGATTTGTTGTTATTAAGGATAAAATCTCTAATTGAGTGAAAAATAGAAATTATCAAATTGAATTGATAAGTTGGATATGATAGTTACCATACAGGAGTCTGCATGCCTTTAGAGTACTTATGAAATAGCACGTATATGAGATTTGGAAGTATTTCCGTTTAGATTGTGATTCAGAAACAATTTTTAAAATTTTTTTTTAAAATATATTTAAAATTTTGTAATTAATTTTTTAAAAATTGTGAAAATATATTTGGATATGATAATATAAATTTTAAAAAATTTAAAAAAATATATTTTGAAATTCGTATTCCGCGTTTTAAAATTAGAAAACTGTTTTTGAAAACAAAAACAAACGCAGTGGAAATACCAATTTTGGTCACGTGTTACCCCTTCTAATCTGAATATGACGTCTTCGGAACCATCGAAAGACCTAAAGTGAACTCTCCCTCAGAAGCAAAGATTTGCCCTACTAATGTAAGTCCGATGGTAATTTGATTCATTTTTAATGAGATGAGTATGGAATGTTCATAATTAGAATTGAGGTAGAATTAGAGTGTGATTTTTAAAACCTCTGAACTAGTTTGGAAAATGGTCACTCTGTCTTGTCTTATTTACATATTAAATTTTTTTATTTATTTTTATATATACTATATTTACTAATAAACAATACTATATAAAATTTATATCATTGAAAAGTCATAGATAGATTTTCACAACCAACATCATTTGAAAGTCAACTTCTTTCACAAAAGAAGACATTTTTGCGATATCTTCATTAACACGTGTTTTAATTTCAGAGACTAAACAAATTTAATCATATCACTCATAATTATATATTTATGCTTGTAAAAATTGTTTTCGGCTACTTTTAGATTAATATTGCTCTCAAAAACACGTTTGTAAAAGGAGGAACTCTCAACTATTTTAAGAGTGTAGGAAAAAAACACTCTCTCAAACTTTCACTTACACAAATTTGATAGTGAGACAAACAGCTAAAGCTAATTGTTTGTGGATAGCAATTGTTATTCAAGTAGGAGGAATCCCAATGACACATCATATGGCTTTTGTTATTACAAACAAACATTTGCTATTATTAAAAAAATTATACTTTTAATTATCTCTCGAGATTGACTTAATCATTTTTTAATTATTTTTATAAGAATGAACCAAACTTGAGTTTTATCTCAGATCTTGTAATGTTTGTTTATTCTTTCTTTTTCTTTTTTTAATAAATCGGTTAGAAGTATTCTGTCGTTTACGTATACCAGACTAAAGTTTACTCTCCATGACAATCAGGTCTATCTTTTAATTTCTAACTGTCAATGATTGGCAGAAAAAACTCGAATTCGACACACTTGAATTTTATTCTCAATATCTTTATCGCTCAACCACATTTTCAGATAATAAATTTGTAATCTTAAAATAAAACTCTGAAAAACAATCCAGCTTGATTAGTGTGAGAACAGAAGGAATTAATAAGGGTATTAATATCATCAACCTTAACAATCTTTTTTTTAATAATAATAAAAAAAAAAAAGAACTATTGCTTGTATGACCATATTATATATTGCTATGAGACTTTCCAAAAATTGATCTTACTCAAATTATAAGCATGTAGTACAATAATTAGTTTATATATAGATTTGATCCTCTAATAACTAATATTTAATAACTCAGTAATCTCTATTAATATTTAAAAAATACATGTGTACTTTTATATATTATATAAAAAGTATTATATAGCAATACGAAATTGTTAGCAATAAGAAAGAAGATTAGAAGTGTTTTTAATAATACATTTTGTTTATTGAAAAGTTCATCATCATTGAAGCCCAACGGTCGACGAGACATCGTGGGTAAACCACTGTTTCGATTTATTTATTTCTTCTTTCCTTTTATTGTTTCACATTTCTCATCAAACAAATAAAGGAATTTTCATTACTTCAACTAATAATAATTAATTAAAGAAAAACATGTGAATTTGTACAATTATTAAGTAGCATTTTGTCGAGTCCGACAAATTATTTTAAATAATGTGTCATAAATTTAAAAATTTTAAGTTTAATTTATCACACTTTTGATTTATAAATTTTTTTATCTATTTTTTTCTTTCATAGAATATATTAAGACATAACTTGAAATGCAAATACCATCAAAGGCCCATTTGTTATAACGTATGTGATACAAAAACTTATGATGGGTAATGTAATTTTCAGCTTGCCAGGCTTTACCGATAAAATAAAAGCCCAATAAGGTTTTGAAGTTGGCCCAAGAAAAAGTTGCCACATCAATTAGATAATACTTTCTGTTAGTCCAAAATTTAAACAATGTTGGGTTACTCATATTAAATAAAGAAAGAAAAATAATAATAATAAACTAAATTTAACTCTAAAGAATTGATCAAACGATAAAGATTTGATAATTAAAATTCAAAATTTTGAATTCGAATTTTTTATAGAACTATGGGAGATTTGATACAAATATATGCTTTGAAAAGTATTTTTTATTATAAAGACTTTTTTAAGGTAATATTATTTAATTACCCTTATATTTTTAGAATAATTACATTGAGTTCTAACAATTGTAAGTGCATTTCCAATAATATTTGATATTACATCAATCACCTTTCTTAGATTTATCAGAAAATGGGCATTGATGAAAACAAATTTTGATTTACTATTTTACTTATATGAATATAACATTCATGTTTTCTATAATATTTGATCATTACAGTAGTCTTTCTTGTGATCTCTTATAAAATAAGAAAGCCAGTGTAATATAAAAAATGAATAGTTGCACTGACTTTCTTTAAGTTATCTAACAATTACAGTAACTTCTCATATATAATTTAAAATTATATTTACCTCTTTTATGCTATACTGATAATCTACAAATTACCCACCTTATACAAAATCCATCAGTAATGGTATAATGGTTTCAACTAAAATTTTTTAAGTGATTAAGGACTATTTTATGTTACGATGAAATCTCATATCTTTTTGAAATTCATGTAAAAGGTTACTGTAATTATAAAATATCAGTAAGAATATTAGTGTTATTATTCATAAAAGTAAAACAATAATTAATATTTTTTATCAATAATCATTTTTTAATAATTTTTACTAAAAAAATTAATATAATATCATAAACTGGAGGACAGTCATGTAATATTTGTCAGATATCAGAAGGGAGGGTCTATAAAAAAAATGAAGGGAATGGAAATAGACCCTCATGAGCATATGTTTGTGGAGCTTCTTTCAAAGTACAAATATATGTTTAAAGAAAAGTAACATATTTTATCAATGGTTATTTTTTTAATATTTTAAATCTTGATTAATTTTTTTAAGTTTTTAATTAAATATTAATAAAAATCTTAAATTTGTTTTTATATGAAATAAAAATAAGTTATTTATCTTAAATTTAATTTTAAATAAAAAAGTTTAAAAAATTGGTTAAAATTAAAAAAATAAATAAAAGAAATAATTTGATCATTTTGAAGACAAAAATTGATTAAAATAAATATCTGTATATTATTAGATAAATAAAAAAAGAAGTCAGTATAATTTTAAAAAAAATTTAAAAAATAGTTTAATTATTAAAAATCACAATAAATATTAATATAATTTATTCTAAAATAAAACTATTTAAATCAAAAAGAAAAAAAAAAATATTAAAACGTTTCATAAAAAAAAGCAAGTGATGTATAATCACTGATTGAAAAAGTGGCAAAAAATCAAGTAACAGAATCAGAATAGCTGACATATAAATAGTAACTCTAGAGAGAGAAAACTCATAAAAGAAAGATAGATTCTGCAATAAACTCAGAACATAGTGGACCTTTTCCTTCGTAGAAGGTACCATCTTTGGTCTTCCTCTCCTTCTCACCACCCATTTTTCCAAAACATCCCCCTTCCTTCCTTCCTTCCTCAATCTACTGTTCATCCCTTGTGCAACAAAATTGGAGCATCAGCTTTCAATACCTTCATACTTTATTAGAGCATCTCCAACAATCACAAGGTATTTGGTTGGACAAAATAACTCTTTGCCTTCCTACTTTAATGTTGTGTTTCTCTCGTTAACATGCACTTCAATAATAATGATAGTTATACGAATATATATTTTTGTCTCTTTTAATTATATTCTCTCCACTCAAAAGTTATTAATATATTTACTTTTCTGTCTCTCACTCTATACACATAAAATAATACTTAACTACAAATTAGGTTGTAAAATCTTTGAGTAATTACTCGAAATGTATATGTTATCAAAATTGAACATGTTTGTAATTTATATGTATTTTTTATTTTATTTTATAATTAAAATTAAATAATCATATAAATACACACTTAACAAATTAAAATTTTAATCTTTTATCTTGGTTGGAGAGTACACTATTTTTTTTTTTTATACAAGCAATGTGAGAAAGAAAAAATATTAATAACTTGCCGAATTGGGAATCTCTTTGATGTACTAAAGAATGACAACCCAACCCGAGCTTAACATGTGTCTAAGTTCTTTTGTATGCAGGTTAAGAAGTGACAAAGCAGTTCAGATTTGACGTTCGCCCATTAAACAAAAGGGTTCAGACCTTCCCTACCGAGTAACGAGTTCAGAGTACGCGCTTCATAGGGTACTAAGCTTATCACCGCTTTGCCTACTCTATCGACCTAGAAACAAGAAAACAGAATGTGACATGAAAACTATTATTATTGGATATATTCCGATCCCTATTTGTACGGAGATCATAACAGAAATTATCATTTTAGATAGCCGCAAATCCCGAATTTTATGGTTCCAAATTTTAATCAATCTTGAAGACAAGCAGCTTATAAATACATCTCTAAGGTACGCTTTTCAATTACAGTCAATTATTTTCTTTCAAGTTTAGTTTTTTTGCTTCTTTACCGACTTTATCATTAGAGCGACTACTACCGGAGTCAACCCAGTAACTTTCTGACATCGAGTTTGTGACAGTCGATAAATAGCAAAAGCCTCCCTGATCAGAAAGTTCAGCATCACTTTTCATTTCTCATAAAATGGAGGACCACTATTTGTGACTCTAGAAAAAAAAAAAAAACTATTTTGAAAATTGTGTTTTATTTTTTTTTTAAAAAAAAAGAAAACTGTTTTAAAAATTGTTATTTTATTACTTGTGAGACAAATAGAGTTATTTTTATTTTCCATAAAATGGAAACACACCCAACCTTAACTTGTTTACATAATTATTATTAAAACAGTGTTTAATTTCAAATTAGGTAAGAAAATTTATTCTTATTTATATACATGTCACAATTTTAAAAATTTATATATATATATATATATTTACATATATATCATCAGATTATTTATATTTAAAAAAATTAAATAAATCAAAAAAATATATGTAAATTACATGTGAAGATATATGTAACCAATGCAGATTATATCGATCAATCATAAATTAAAATGTATTTAATATGTCAGGTTTGTAATGTATAAAGCTATGATCGATTGCTCCAGACTACATAATAAGTTTTATAGTTATTAATTTAGGCAGGGCAGGTGTTTGGGGCAGTGCAGAGTTCATGGAGGTACGTGTGATGGGAAAGTAGACGTGGACAGTACGGCTGACAACACATTACACAACCAAGGAGGGGGAGGGGGAGGGGGTGGGTCCTAGTGATATGGGCTTATGTCTGCAGGACTGTTAAAAAAAAAAAAAAAAAGATTGCATCAAGACAGTCTTTACAAAGCTGACAACTGTCTTCCCAAGAACTAGACCCTTAGACTGTGACCTCAGCTCTGATCGCTGATCACACTCACATCTCTCCACTCTTCACTTCTTTCCCTCCTATTCCTAGCCTTCCAATTTCAATTCTTATCAACTGCACCTATTTAGTTGCTTTAATTATCATCTTCCTATGTAGAAAGAAATGATTGAAATTTGAATTCACCCTCACCACTTTTATAATAAACATTTGGGATAATTACATTTGCATTTACAGAGTAATTCGACGTTCGCAGAGATATTTTATGTATTTTTTAAAATTATATTAACATTCGGTCAATTATATTGATAATATATAAAAATATCTGTTAATTTATACAGTAACTTCAATATCATAGATATTATATAAAGTATAAATTATATTAATTTTTTTTTAATGTTTTTAAAATTATACTTTTCTTTCTTATTTTATTTATAATATATAAATATTTTTTTATAGTCAAATTTGTTAAACAAAATGATAAAAACGTCTCTTTTATTTTATTTTGTTTGTATTTTTTTAATTTTGACAATTTTTTAATTTTTAATTTTAAATTTAAATAAATTTAAGATTTTAATCAACATTTATTTAAAAAATGAAAGAAAATAAAAAAATAGGTTAAAATTTAAAAAAATATGAAAAAAATTTTATTTTTGTATATATGAAATAAAGCAATAAAAATATTTATACATATTATATATTTACTAGAGTTTTATTATATATTTTAATATTAAATAATTTTTTAATTTTTTTTTTTAAAAACGCATTTTGAGTAGTCGTTTTAGGCCTCTAATTGTCTTGAGTTGACCTTGACCCTTTACCAGTACAATCTTCTCGTGCTATCAAGCTCTGCCGTTCACAACTTTTACTGCAATCAACAACTGAAAAAACACAACCACCGTATGTGTTTAAGAGAAATAGAGAAAGAGAAGGTGAGAAAGAGAGAAGGCAGAGTTGAGATGAGATCGTGAGATTTGGAGGTAGAGTGTCAACTATTACTTAATTCATCAATTACTCATTTAAAATCTCTTTTTTAATCCATATAAAGATTGATTTTCTCACTCAATTAATATTTAACCTATATTTTAAATGAATTACTGAAAACTCATTAATTATTGAATGAATTTAAATAAAATTTATTTTTCTTACTTAAAATTATCAAAAATTAAAATATTGTATCTCATATATATACTCAAACATACAATAAAATTATCCTAAAAAAAAAATAAAAACTACGTAACCAATCCAATTAATAAGTCGAAGCAGACCATTGATTATTTACTTTTCTTTCTCCTTCCACTTTCTATTATTGTCATTTAATTTTAATCCTTTCTTTTTTCAATCAAAGAGAGCGAAAATCAGACAGCGTACAATGGTTCATGTGCCTGAAAAAGCTTCTACTGAACCTTTCTTTTTTATTTAAAATTTCCCATACTTTTAAAATGTATAGCAATACTCGTACTATTACTATTCAAATTAAATTATAACTTTATATACAATTTTGAATGAAGCGCGCATCATGGTGCTTATGTTACAAAGATTTAAAACAAATAAAAAATAATTATATTAATTTTTTCTATTTATTTAATAATTATATGCAATTTTTTTTGTATTTTTAAAATTATATTAATTCATTTCTATTATACTGATAATTCATAAATTTTCTTGCTTTACAAAACTTGGTATTAAAGGTGTTAAAATTTCAAACAATTCTTTTTTTTGTATTACTAAAATAGTATAATACCTTTGCATATTAACTAACCAGTTTATTTTCAGAGGTTACAATTTACATAAAATGTTTTGTAAATGATCGTATATATATATATATATATTATAGATAAGGTTAGTATAATTTAATTTTTTGTTTTCTACAAGTAATGTAAAAAGGAGAAAATCTTAAATTCTGTGTGTTGTAACTCGAATCAAAATCGTGTATTAAAGATATAAATTTTTTTTGTGAAATTATTTTTAAAAGTAAAATAAAAAATTCACACTCTTTGCTTAATATTTGTAACATAACAAGTGTGGATCGAAAAAATAATTTTTGATCAAAGAAATCAGTGTAATATCAAATCTTTAAATTGTTATGTTGGTAGGGTTGAATCCAACATAACTTCGTTTCCAATTCTCGTTCAGGTTGGTTCTAGTACTCGTACAACTTGACTCATGTGCATTGTTATCTCAACAAATGAAAAAAAAAATTCATCGGTCGGTGGTGTAGAGAGAGGGAACAATATCACACGTTTTTGTACGGGTGTTAATTTTTAACACGACTCAAACATGATATAAAATTAACAAGTTTGGATTTAGCATAAATGAGTTTGGATTATAAACGGGTTGATACGTATAACACGATTAATAAACAAGTCGGGTTTGAGTTTTACTAGTGTCAACCCGTTTAACACGACTTAACACGTTTAATTATAAAATATATTATGAGTTAAAGATAATTCGTCTCACATCAAATATTTATCAAGGTTTTGAAATATTTTATTTATAATATAGATTTCTACTTTGATTTGGCCCATATTTAAAATTATTAAACTTGAAAATTATCTATATATATTAAAAGATAGGTAAATTTTTTATTTAAAAAATAAAAAAATTAAAATAAACTAGTTAAGTGTATCGACACATATAACTTATTTAATAAATAAGTTGAGTTTAAATTTTAAAATTTAATACGATTAATTAATAATATCAAATTAAAATTTATACATTATTTTTAAATATATATATATATATATATCGTAATATGACATAAACATAACACGATATCACAAATACACACCTTTACGTGTTCATAATAAAATTCAGAACTATCAAAGGAGAGAGAGAGAGAGATATGGTTTCTCCAAGAAAGGAAGTGAAGTGTCGAGCGTCTGAGAGATGACACCCAAAACATTAATTAAATTGTCCATGAATAAAAGGATGTTATCTGTTATACAAATTTAGAAGTTACTGCTCTATTAACAATCAATGTCTAAGAGAGAGAGGGGATGGAATCTCTGGGTGCAGGACTGGACTGACGAGCTCCGATCTATTCTTTCTTCTGTGGCGGCATGCCTTTCATGGCAGAAGATCGTACCCTCTTCTCTATGTCAAATCCATCAGTTTAGTTTCACACTCTTTTTCTTTTTCTATGTTTCTCTCTCTCTGTCTATATAATATATGGACACGAAGTGATAAAATATGTTCGTTTAAATTTTTAAATATAAGTATTTGATAAGTTATTAATTTTTAATTTTTTATAATTTAAATTATTATATTTTTTAAAATATTAATTATAAAATTTTTAAAAATATTTTTTAAAAAATTATATTTGAACCACACATTCATAATATTTTCTGTGTCACGGCGGCGGTTCCCATGATTCAAC
This sequence comes from Nyssa sinensis, assembly GCA_008638375.1. Lineage (NCBI taxonomy): Eukaryota > Viridiplantae > Streptophyta > Magnoliopsida > Cornales > Nyssaceae > Nyssa > Nyssa sinensis. The sequence goes on along the minus strand of CM018043.1, from coordinate 56,985,529 downwards.
AGGTGGACCAGTGCTCTTTCATTTCATCTGTGTCTGTCTGTTTTATAAAACACCAAAATTGCTTTCCCACTGTAGCCCAGACACTGAACCGACACCGTCCCGCATGCAAAACACTTCTCCGAACCTTCAATGATGTTTGGTAATTATGGTATCCGTTTGATTTTTTTGTTTTAAATTTCTTTTTGGAATTTTAAAAACAAAATCTTTTTTTTTCTAGAAATACATTTATTTTGGAGTTGTTTTTGTCTTCTAAAACCATTTCCAAAAAGACAAAAAAAAAAAAAAAAAAAATTAAGGTATGAAATGTGTTATTTGATATTTTGTTAAAAACTTTAGTTTTTTTATGTTATTTTTAAATTTTGATATTTTAATAAAAATAATAAATTTTAATTTTTTATTACTATTATTCATTGGAGCCTACAAAAAAATGAATGGCAAATTCATAAATATAAATAATAAAATATGGATAAAATTATCTATTAAAAAAACTATTAACTAATAATCTAGTAAATAATAATAAATTAATAAATGAAGGGTAAAAGTGTAAAATAAGAAAAATTAAAAATTAGACATGATAAAAAAATACAAGAAATAAATAATATTAAATTAATAATTGAAGGAAAAAACCGTGACTTAGACTGTTTCATTCTAAAATCTTTGTTACACAGCAATGGTAAAAATCTCAATCTCATATCATCAAGGGAATAGAATTATGCAGAGCTGGAGCTAGCAAGAGTCGGTGCAAAAGGAGATTAACGGTTTTCCAAATTTGAAGTGTCCTCTTTTTTGGGGTGAACATAAGAAGAATATATGTAAAATCCATTCACTTTATATATATATACAAATTGGCTTTTTCTTTATTCTGAAAATGATATGGCTCCACTTGAAAATTGAAGAGGTAGAGCGTGTGAGAGTTATTAATGGGAGTAAATGATACACTAAACGTAAAATAAAATTTCGACACTCACGTAATACATTTGGGTCCATTCACTATGAGCAGATACAAGGGGATGCTTGCTTGTGGCCATGACCTTTTAAAATTTTAAATATTTTATATTTTAAGCTTACTTTTTATTGAAATATTTTTGTGGTCTAGATCTGTCACTAGACCTATATGATGAATCTCATTTGTCAACTCCTCTTTTTTTTTGTTAGAATAACATATTTGGTATCAGCTTAGGAATGTGACCGAGTGATAAAAATATTGAGAATAAAATTTAAACGTTTCGAATTTGAGTTTTCTTTTGTTCCGATTGTTGACAATAGAATTTAAAGGGTAGGTTTGACTGTCACAAAGAACGGAAGTGAGTATTGACAATATAGTTTAAAAGATGAATCTAACTGTCACAAACGACGAAACTTAATATAATACACATAAACTGACTCAAAATATTTTTTACTGATTCCATCGTAAAAAGAAAAATATATTTGGCATGCCTTTAACTTCAACATATTTGATCAATATCAAAAGTATCACGGCATCATTGTAAAAAGATGGTCCAAGGGGAGTACGAGCAAAAAGGGTCCTCACAAATAGAATGGTCTGAAAACTAATGGAAGAACCTATTATTAGTCAGACCTTAGGGGTAGATTGCTATAAAAGTTAAATTGAGTGGCTATTACATGGTGAGATAATTCATATTCCATAGGTTTTTTTTTTTTAATATGTCATTTGGAATATAACTTTTGATACTGATGGTATTGCTATTTTACGAATAGATGAAAAGTATTGTCTTTAGAAAATAATACTACTATAGTTGATTATATATGAGATTGTTCTCATAGGAGAAAATTATTTCTTGTATGTATCTGTCACATGGTCTTATCGTGTCTATGATTTAAGTATTTTATGAGATACATATAAAAACTTATTATATTACTAAAATTATTAAACTTTTTATACACGTGACAAGTTCGTAAAAAAGACCTACCTTATTAAATAACAATAATACTAAAATTTTTCACACGTTTTTTTCACAAACTCTTGAATTTTAACTCATGTAATAGTTTGTCATTAAAAACAAGAAAATAAGACTCATTCAATACATTTAATGATAGAGTGATACATGAATTGGTATCTAGAAGTCGAGAGAAAGTGTTAGAAATTCAAACAATACTGCCCGTATTAATGCGGTACATTTAAGTCTCTAAGTACATAAATAAGGTACAATTAATGTTGGTGTTATCTTGTTAATCACTATAGCTTGAAGAAAACAATTAATCATCATTGAAAATCTAATTCATACAAAATAATCAAACCCAATTCTCATTCATAATAATTTATAGAAAAAAATGATTTTCAAATAAAAAAATCACTAAGCTTATATGGAAAAAAAAAATCCATGCTGTTGCCAATATGCCATGATTAGTCAAATTAATATAAAGTTGTGTAATAAATAGAGAAAATTTTAGGTTGCCTCAAAAAAGGAAAGTTAAAAAAAAAAAAAAAAAGGAAGATGAAAGAAATTCCTGGAGAGAAATACACTTCTAAGAGCAATTCTAACGCAGGGTGCCATCTGGAGTGTCAAATTTATAACTGTCGAAACGACACTTCAAACTCAAAATTTTTCACTCTAACGAAGATGGCATCTGCGATTGTAAAATGACACCCAACAGTCAGGGGTGCCATTTTTACAAACTTTAGAGAGAGAAAAGAGAGAGGTGTCATTTGATGATTGAGGCCATTTCTATTTTTACTATTACAACGGCTACCATTTTAATAGCTTTATTTTGACAAAAAATTCTATAAATACAAGAAAAAAAACTTACCAAAACCCAGAAAATAAGATAGTTTGTTATTTTTTTAAATTTAAATGGTTATTTTTATTTTTAATTTATTTTTTAAGTTATGATTTTTATGTTAATTTAGGATGAGTTTATTTATTTAACTAATTTTTATAATTAAATAATTTTTTAAATTTAGTTAATTGTTAGAATTTAAATTGATTTTTATAATTTAATTTAAATCAAACCATTATAAAACTTATACTCATTAAAATATAATTATTAAATATAATAATATTTTTTAATAAAAAATATTAAAATAACATCTTACTTACACACTTACCATTAAAAAAGATTTATAATTTTAAAGTAGCATTACACTTGTAAATAGATTTTTTTTCACATCAAAATGACAAGCCTTTGGGGTGGCGAATTCTAATTCGGGAGGAAACTAGGTGTTAATGCAAGTACACTATCTGCAGATTGTTCCCCCCCTTTACATGGCATTCTGGTGTTTGTTTCCATGGTCATCCCACAACATAGGTACTTTTAGGGTGTCACGCTTTGGGCAAGTGTTCATAACATCATTTTTGACACTGACCTTTCACACACTGCACTGCGCTATGCAGCTGCTTCCTTCTCTCTCATGTGCGTGCAATTTTTGGACATTTCTAAACCTTCCGCATCCCCTCCCTCCCTCTGTGTGATCTCCAGCTTCTCCTCCAATGTTGTCTTCAAGAGGTGGTGGAGAAAACAACTTGAGCAATATTTCATCCTCAAAGTCTTCGTCTTCATCATATTCATCTTCATCTTCATCTCCATCTCCCTCACCATTTTCATCTTTAACTCTCCACCCACACCCAAACCCCAGGGCCAAAACCATGGAAGAGGTATGGAAGGACATCAACCTTGCCTCTCTCCATGACCAGTACCCCTCCAGAGAGGACTCACACACCACCATCACCAACTTTCGTGGCGGTGGCACCATCCTCCAAGACTTCCTTGCTCGACCATTTAGCAAAGAACCGCCAACGAGTGTCCCTCCCCGCGGCGGCTACGGCTCTCCGGCGCCGCTCCCGGTCCCGACTACTGCGTTGAGCTTGAATTCAAGTCCTGATCAGTTTCACTTCCTTGGCAACTCCGACCCACATAGCTCAAACTTTATTTTACCGTCCCACCCAGTTTCAAATGTGTGTCCTCTAAACGTGCCATTTGATGCCTTGCCGGCTCCTTCGAGCTTGCCGGCCTTGGGGAAGAAAAGGGTTCCTGAATCTGACAACAATTCCGGCGACCGACGTCATAAGCGTATGATCAAGAATCGCGAGTCGGCTGCTCGATCAAGGGCTAGAAAGCAGGAATTTTCCTTTCTTCTCTGTACTCTATCTACATACCCACATATGTATGATTTTAGGGATGTCGGCAATATATGGTTTGGCATCAGTACTTGGTTGTATGGATTATTGTATGATTCTGTGTACTGATATTATGTATTTGTTTTTTGGGTTTGGGTTTTTGTGCATCTTACAGGCTTACACAAATGAGTTGGAGCTAGAAGTTGCCCATTTGATGGAAGAGAATGCCAGACTAAGAGAACAGCAACAACAGGTACATTAGACTATCTCCAGCCGTAACTCAATTTTTTACACAAAGTTACGTTCAAATTTGGAAAAAAAAGTTGCGTTTGAGTTTGATTCTTCCGGCTGTCCATGATTAGTATTATAACCATTGCAAATTTAAGTCCACAAAAAATATTTTACAAGATTTGTGTTTAAGTTTGAGTAAAAGCAGATTTGATTAACTGCCTGAATATGATTAGGTGCTTCCTTGTCAGAGTTTAAACAAGAGAACCCAGAAAGTACCTCCACATTGTTTTCTTTCCTAATTGAGCTTTGAACTATTCTATCTTACACTTCTAATGATAAGCTGTTTGGTTTCTAATTTGAGTTTACAAATTGATTTGTGTCTTTTTGTGTGTGTGTGTGTGTGTGTGTGTGTGTGCAGTTATGTTTAGCAGCAGCTGCTCAACTTCCCAAAAAGCAGAGTCTCCATCGAACGTCAACTGCTCCATTTTGAGAAGTCTCAGGGGACTCCCTAGGGAGAGGGAGGGAATTAAGGAGGGGGAAAAGACTTCTACTGGCGGGTTGCAGTTTTGATGGGTGGGTAAATCCTTGTCTAAGATGAAGATGAAGATGATTTTAAGAAAGAAATAGGAGAGAGAGGATGAAAAGATATTGTTTTTGCATTCCAAACAAGAAACGGGTAGAAATCTTTGTTTCTTAATATGTTCCATTCTCTGCATCCATCTTTTTCCTTCCCCTTGCATTTATAAGTTAAAAGTAGTAGAATCTAGGTCTATTATATGTTTGGGGGAAAAATATTATAAATTTATAAACTTAACTTCCTTTTTAAATACTATTAGAATTTTGCTGAACTGACTTTATTATTTCGTGTAACGAATGTATTTGCACGTGTATTATTCCACTAATAAAATTACGAAGATTCCAATATCGATAATTTACCAAAGCAACTCTCATATATTACAATTACATTCAAGTTTCTGCCTTGTACAAACCATAAAACATGATTTTGAGATCATATAGTAGGTTCTAAAATTTTTTATTTTTTGGGTTGTGTTAAGATACGATAATTTTACGTTTCATAAAATAGGATGTGTTTTTACGATAATGTGTTTCATGAAATGGAGGTGTTTTTATGATAATTTTACGTTTCATGAAATGGATGTGTTTTTACATAATTTTGTGCTTCATGAAGTGGGTATAATTAGGTAATGTTTGTTTAGGTTTTTATTTTTAATTTTAAAACGTAAATACACGTTTAAGAAATTATTAATTTTAATTTTTTATAATTTAAATTATTATATTTTTATAATTTTCAAACATTAATTATAAAATTTTTAGAAATATTTTTTAAAAAATGTGTTTTAAGTTGCAAAGCTATGACAAATTCTAGAAAAAGTATTTTATTGTAAAATCACTGTTTTTTACACACTTTTTTACTTAAACATTAAATAACAAATTGGTTATTTGCAATCAATTTTTTAGAAATTATTCTTTTGTAGTTAAATTTACAAAATTTAGTTTTTAAATCAAACTGCTCCCGCGGATCTGAAGTTTCTTATGCAATATTGACTTAAATGTTTTTACTACTTTATTTATTTATATTTTTTTAACTTGAATTCTTATTTTGAGACAAAAAATAAGAGATGGAGGGAGTAATGGTATTAATTATTCGGCTTCTAGGATTTTTTTTTTTTTTTAAATGAAGTGGAAATTTTCTTAAGAATTTAGTTTAATGACAATCAGGATTTTCTAATCGAAGTCTATCTTTGAAGAGGTAAATTTCAAATGCACTAAACTTATGCATCAAATAAATTACAGACTTGTTAGTTGGGAAAAGCTGAAGCCACACCTAATAATTTTTACGTTTCTCGAGGCTCTTATGTTTATAAGGTGAGCTACGTCCGGATGGGCAAACTTCTATGATATTTGCACACTACGGTGGATTGTATTTATGATTTGATTTGATTTAATATATATATATATATTTTATACGTAATTGATGCGTACATTAAACCTATCTATTTCACGTTAGATAGTGGTTAGAAAGTGAGTATTGAACATTCAGACTGATGCTATCATTTCTTTATATATATATATATATATCTATATATCAGTATAGCTCAGTATTCAAGAAGCGATGGGACGTTTTGTTCTTTTTCTAGCCATTACATCCCATCACTTCACCTTATCTCTTCTTTTGTTTCCATTACAGTCAATTACTAATGACCTTTTCTCTCCCCATATTATTACATCCATTGCCCGTTGGTACCCTCTTTTCTTTGGCGTTTTTCGCTTTTGTATTTTCTTCGCTACTTGATTTTTCTTTTTAAGTATAATCCAATGAAACAGCAGCTTTTATGGACAACCTTAAGTCCATGGTTCGATGAAAACGTACATGAAACCCCTCAGTGCCTCAGTGCCTCAGTGCCTGGTTCGATGGGCCTTAAGTGCTTCCCATTCGAGTATTTTCAGAAATTATAGCATGCAGTGGTCTCAATGGTTTTAATTACGTTTAAATGAGTGGTCACATGTATATCCATAATATATTATTTTTATTATAAATTAAAATTTTTAATCTGATTATTAAGATTATTGAATAATTATTCATAATTTTTGTTATACTTTTGTAATTTAAATGATGAGTATGTTATGGGATTGATGTAAGTGTTCGAACTTTGCCTCTCATTTTTACTTCTAATAAACGAAAATAAGTATCGATTTCGAAATTGAGAGAGGTAAAGAGAATTTGTTCTTGTTATTAATTATTTTGGCAATTAACTTTTAAGATAGGGTAAGAATGTTAGTTATTTACTCTATTTGGAAGAGTTTTATATTTTTAAAAATAGATTTTAAAGAATTAATTATTAAAAATAAATTTAGACTGATTAAATATATATATATATATATAAAAGTGATTTTAATTTTTAATTATGGAGATTTAATGGGTCTCATTGCAAAATTCTCTTTTAAAAAATTTATTTAAACAGCTAAAAAATTGATTTCTCATTTTATTTTTTTACACAAAAACCACAATTTGAGTGGAGCAACCCCAAACATGGCATACTATAATTCAAAGTGACTGGACGAGAAAAAGTGAAAAACCAAGTCTACTTAGACCAAATTAATTATAATTTGTTAATTAAATAAAAAAAATTAATTTTTTCATTATTTTAAAAATAATAATTTATTCACATAATTGAGTGTGATTTATAAATAGGGTTTACACAAAAATAAAATAAAATTTTCTCCATTCGCTAAAGGTCAACTCCAGCTCATGGACTTATCCTTTAAAAAAACAAAAAAAGAGTCAAGCTTATGGCGTTTGAGATTAATGGGGGCCTCACTTGAGACGATAGATTGGACTTGCTTAATGGTTTGCAAACATGGCACCTATGCACTATGACAGGGCTGTTTGGCAAATATTCAATTGTTTCTTCCCATCCACACTTATATTCCTCGAACACTATACTCCGGTAGCTATTTATTTTTTCATTATTTTTACCATCAATGCCTGAAATGTCAATATATATATATATATATATATATATATTATTATAATAATGTTAAAATTTAACTTTAATTTAAAATTAGTCTAAGCACCATGTAATCAACTCTAAATTCGAGGATTTCTTATCTAGAACAGACATGCACACAGAGTTTAGAGCCTACTTGCGTGAAGTCTCACATGATCTCCAGTCTTACCTTCATAATAGGAAATACCGAGCGCATACATGAAGGGGTCCCGAGCTGGTCACCGCCTTAAATGCCCTTACCGAGTTGAGGATAAGGAAACAGGGAGTAGCAGGAAAACTACCATTCTTGAATATCTTTTACTCCCTACTTTTACAGAGTGCAAAATTCAACATGATAACTACCATCTTGAGATATTAATCAAATTCTTATCTTTGTGACTCTAAATCCGACTCAAGTTAGGAGATTCACAATTTATAAATTAAATTTGAAGATGCGTTTTTCAATTATGTTTTCTCAATTATTTTTAATTACAGTCTTTTTTTTTAAGGTTTATTAACTTTATTATCAGAATGACTACCACTGAATTCAATCCTCTGATCCTCTGATCCTTTATTTTAAGTGCTTAACAGACGACGAATAATTAGAGTCTTACTAACAAAAAAGTGCAACATTAAAACATAAAAAAATATTGTTATAATATAAAATTATTAAATTTTTTTAAACAACATAGTATTATTTTTTTCTTAAAATCTCCCAATTATTTATCTCGTTGTACATGTATTGAATTTTTGAATTAAAATTTACAAAAAAAATATAAAAAAAATTATCACGAACAAAACCTCAAGTGACTGATCAGTGCTACCCATCTGGTTTTGAGTCTTGTAACTATTGGCTTAAATGTTGAATAAAAAGTCAGACGGACAAGACTTGTGTTCAACTTCAATCATGTCGCTGGCCCCACCCTTAGTCACTATTAAGATTGACTAAAGCTACTTTTGACGTCTCCTAGTGATTCTCACAATCACAAAAATTCAAGTGTGCCATTCTACGCGCTTCTTCTATAACTCTTTCATCTGATTTACTATTGCCAAATTATAATAGGCTGACATTGAAAATTTATGATTTGATTGACTGATTATATTAATTTTTTATTATTATTTTATAAAATACATCTAATTTCTATGCTTCTTATATTAAAATTTGATAATGCTATCTTAACATGAAAAATAACACTCTTAAATATTTATATTGTGTTTGGATAGTTTTTGAAATATAATTTTTTGTAAAATATTTTTTAAATGTGTTTCAAAATTTTGTAATTAAATTTTTAAACATTATGAAAATATATTTAGATATGATAATTTGAATTTTAAAAAAAAATGTCAAAATGTGTAGATATAATTTTAAAAAAATATATATATTTTTTTACATTTTTTACATACTAATATCAACACATGTTAATCACTGTGATGGAATCTCATACCAAAAAGACATTAAGATTCAAAACTTTCATTATTAAAGTCAAATGAATTCACAAACCATATGCTATATTGAATCTCAGTCCAAAAGAATCATATATCGCATTCCTTCTCTATCAGGCATCCAGCAAGTCCACCACCCACCTCAATTACAACACAGCACCACTACCCACCTCCCACACCACCTTACCGGCGTACACTACTAACACCCATTGGAAGCCACCACCATGATCATCAAGATTAACTGACAACCACCTCTCCCCCTCTCTCTCCCTCTCCAAACAACAACAAGAACAATAAAGCAACAATGCCTGACACCTCCTTCTGTTGACCGTGCTTGATGGTTATAACTAGAGGTCAATGAGAGATTGCGATGGGAAATGGGTGAATTTGTCGTGGATGGTGGGTGATGTTAAGAGAGAGGTAGAGAGATGGAGGGGCGGAAGATTTTAAAAAATTTTAAAAAGATGGAAGATGAATTTTCAAAATTAATTTTTGAAACACAACATTTAAAAATTCTAACCAAACACGAATTAAATTCTCAAAAATTATGAAATAGGTTTATCTTCATGAATGATTAGGAGTCAGTAAAATAGTAGTTAGAAGCACGTAATTATAAAGAAAAATAATTGTGATACTAAAAGACAATATTTTATTATTAAAATGTAATATCAAAATATAATATTTTAATATTATAACTAACAAAATATAATTTTAACATGATCCAAATGACATTTTGCATCCGAGATGTTCTAATCAGCAAAAAGTTAAACCAAATGGTTAGTCCAATTAGTCATTCATGCTCTTTTTTTAAGAGTAGAATATAAGTATTATTTTTACTCAATCATGTATTAATTGAGCTACTTTTTAAAACTCATATTTGAGAGGCTCCTAACAAGTATGGTTAATTATATTAGTTGATTGCAATATATTGTAGTGTTTCGTTGGTTGTTTTATTGTAATTCTTATATTGTAATACATCACTTCCTAAAAAAAAGATATTTTAAATAAAAATATTTTTTTAATAAAACAATTAGTTGATAACTGGCAAGTTGGTTTATTTGTTGAGATGGCAATGATGTGAGTTTGGGACGGGGATGATTCTCTCTTTCCTACCGCGTCAAAAATAGTCACCCTGCCCGTTTTGTACTCATCTAGAAATTAATTTTTAAAAAATTTAAAAATTAAAACTAATCAATTAATATTATTATAAATATAAATTTATATATATAAATGTATATATTATGTGGGCACATACTATATATAACACATATTTACATCTATATATGTACTTTGATACAGAATATATGGATCACTTGTTAATGTATTTTATGCTCATTAGCCTGGATACAATTCATTGGAAACCGATGTATAACCGCTCTTTAATTTTCTCCCTAACACTCTCCTTGGACACCCATTGTCCTTGGTGTGGTACCTCACTGGTTGTACCAAACCCCAATTACCCACATAGGTATAAGCTCGAAGTATGTTCATAAAGAGAGAAATTCACCCAACGGTTCACAGACTAACCTCTTCAGAAGGAATTTTCAAGATTCGAATGTGAAGCACAAATCAACAAAGCTTCAAAGTTGGAATCCAACTACTTCGAGTTTGAGATATTGTATAAATTATTTTGAAGACACCTTACAGAAAAATGTTAGAAATCTTAAATTTATATCCTTAATTGTATCACTAATGCGATGTGTCATATAATGACTTTGAGTCCCACAGGATGTGATTGCTAAAATCATCATATCTTGATTCTTGACACGGCATGTGGGATACAAATTAGAGATCCAAATCATAAGCTATTATGTGTTGCTCCCTCAAAACTGGTTTTCTTTCTCAGTCTTCTTGTACATTAGGAGTTTCTGTATTCTCATTCAAGAAAATGAGATGTTACATTTCAAACTCAAGCATAACACATATTGCATTATATTCACAGGGCTCGAAGCAGAACCTTGCAGCCACTCAATCCTATATATATATATATATATATATATAGAGAGAGAGAGAGAGAGAGAGAGAGAGAGAGAGAGAGAGAGAGAGAGAGACGTTGCTACCTGTTTAGCTAGGTACAATTTAGAATTCACAAACTCAAAAGCCAGCTGCATGAAAGGAAGAAAACCAAATCACCATCTCCTCTGTTAGCTCTTCCCTCTTTTGAATCTTATCTTCATCTTCCATCGAAAACCGGCAAACCGGGCATGTTTTACGACACACATTAAACCACCCATCAACACAAACCCTATGAAACTCGTGCAGACAGGGAAGAACACGCCTTTCCTCCCCCTCCTTCAATCTTGACAAGCACACACAACACAGTACTTGATCAACCTCAACAACCTCACTTCGTGCCAGTCCTCCCAGAGATTCATTTGGTCCCTCCTTCACTTTGTCCACCACATTGGATGCAATACCCTCAAAACATGACGAGTCTTTGATTCTTCGTCGCCCTCTAAAACTGAAGAAACTAATGATGAAGGACATCAACTTCTTGATAACCATTGGTTTAGCAGAGGACTTAAACATGTTTACTGTTAATGGTTTAATAAGGGAGGAATATAGTTTGATAGTGTGATTAAGAAAGTGTTCAAGTAATGAGTCACTTTTGTTGCTCAGTTGTTATGCGTGGTTTGGAAGGGTGGTTGGTTGGTTTAGGAGAGATGATTTTGAGTTTTCAACACAAAGCAGTTGCACCTAAAAGAGTGTTACTCTTCACCATTATTATGCATTTTCTATAAGAATCTATGGAGAAGTTAAAAATTTAATACTTCAATTCAAGCTTATCCCTGAATTTGGCTTAATGATAAGATTGTTCCATTGTGCTATGGAGGTCACTAGTTCGAGTCGAGAAAGCAATTCCTTTGTTTGCAGGAGTAAAATTACGTACATTTAACCCTCTCTTAGACTTGCAGTAGTGAAAACCTTGCTGCACCAAGTCTTTAGGTTGTGTAGTTTAAAAGTGACACTGCAGCATGCAGTACAGAACCTTTCCTTGCTCAAGACCTGTCATTAGTAGTGTAACACTGGTTAAGTAATGCGGTTTCAAGCAAGTTGATCCACTCCAGCTTCTTGTTGAATTGTCAAATTTAACAGAATTCAAATCTGTTGAACCCACTTCTATATTCTCTGGTCTTAGATCTCCATTGTACTTCTCCCCATCCAACGTATTTAAAGCAAACATCATTCCAGCAGCATAAAGCTTCTTACCATCTCCATCATAGAAACTTAGGAAGACCAAAAAGTTTACAAAAAAGAAACTAAAGCTATAAATAACATCAAAGGCCAAACCCCATGAGGAATCTCCCTTAAGGCTTGACTCCAAAGGGAGATTGTCTTTGATGGTTTCCGTACAAACTGGCCCCTCAACTCGTGTAGGGTTAAGTCACGGACTCAAGTAGCAATGGGGCTTTGAGCCCACACCAAGCTCTGTATATAGTTCGCTCAATCACTGGAGGATCGTTCAATCAACACACTGCACTAACACCTGAAAAGCTGACCCCAAAACTCGAACTTGAGACCTTAGGAATGACTGCCTAAAGCCTTTTCCAGTTGAGCTACCCCTCGGATTCTATAAATAACATTGCTAAAGCATAAATTAGAATAGAATCATTCTATCTATAAGCTATGCCCGACAAACTTTTATTTTGGACAAAATAGGTGAATCTTGGGCGTGGTGTCCTGTTGCACCATTGTCAAAATGGAGCAGATAGAATCATTTCATTTTCCCACAGCATAGGGCCATAGGCTTGAGGCAAGGGAATCAATGCTCCCTCTCCAGGTATAAATTCATTGCAGAAACTCTTTCAAGGAAAATCATAGAAACCATTGACAACAAACTATGATTGAACAGCAAAGCACTTCTAAATATCATTTGACATAATTAAGAAAGTATTTCATGAACATTTTTTTTATGACAGAGACCTGCCAACCACAGGTACTTTCAACGTGTGGTTGTCAGAGTTTTGGTGTGAATCAAACTGAAGATCTCTTGGGACATGTACTTCAATGGAAAGCAAAAATGAGTTTCCAAAAGACTTTTTGATATAAACGGTGCAACTGTGCAAATGAATCCACCAAGTGAACAAAGAGATAATCCAAAACAGGGGAATTGCAAATTTAGAGCGAAGGTTTCAAAGACAAAGATGTCTACTGAAGCAATATAACTCCATATATGCAAAGGCTTAAGCCTTGAGACATGAGGGTCCCTCATTCTTAAAATAGTATATAAATTGAAATTCATATTACTGAAAATGTGCGAGACTGCATGTATGACATGCTTGGGTAGAGATAGTCTTCTCGGTTCAAGTTCTGCAAGCAGACTAAGTTGCAGTGTGAACATGGCAAATGCACAAAGATTAAACAAGTGCCTTACACTTCCAGGCATAAGGCCTGAGGTGAGTCTGAACATATTACGTTTCAGGCCAATGTTGCAGCTTCAGCAGTATGCAGGGTCGGACCTTCTACAATTCCATCCAACTGTGTAGAGAACAGAGCTAGGATTTCTGCCTATTTCAATAATCTAAAAGTTTCACACATCAGACAGCACAAATATGGTTCAGACATTGGTAGTTTCAGGGACGCTACAAACAGTATATTGAACAACATAGTTCCCAGACTGAAAAAATATTCACCGCATAATGAGATAGAATTTTTATGCTTTTAGTATACGGCAGAAAGCAACTTCAAAAGAAAGCATGATGAGTAAAAACAATTTAATGATTATGTTTTTCTAAGCAAAACAAGTAATCTAAGGAAAAAGCACCTCTCATGAGGAAATAAGCCACACACTGGATTACTTTACCAACGAGAAAATGCATCAACAATAAAGATATAACCCGATGGTGCCATTCAAGTTTGTTTTACATTTTCTATTAATAGATTTAAGCATTAGTACAAAAACTTTATGACTGCATACAAACAACTGCACATCGCAAAAACGATAATGTAAAGAGATTTTCCAACAGAAATAAACACTTCACTATATTAACATAAACTGCATGAAGATGATTTTCTTTTCAATGCACAACCTCTCGCATGTAAAAATTCAACATAGGAGCTACCTCCTCCGTATTCCTCACTCATGATTTAGGGGCTATCTCCTTGACCTTCCCTTTTCCTGTCAAGTGAATCAATGGCACCATCGGGTTTCAGCGTGTCATCGGCTTCAATTATCTTTCCATCATTTGGTACAAGGCAAGGGATCCCATCCACAATCTACCAAACAAATGAACAAGACTCAAGTGACAACATACTAATACATAAGCTGCATCAATGCAATTATATATATAGGCATGTTTGGATGGGCGATGACATTTTGAAACCGGTGTTTTGGAGTCTAAATTGGAACTTTTTTGATATTTGAATGTTTGCTTCGACGCTTTTTAAATGCCCATTTTGAAAAAGTGCTAGGGATGGACTTTTTTCAAACTCCAGTTTCGAAAACACCCGTTTTCTATCTATATAACACATTCAACATTTTTAGCAATTCATTCAAATACTACAATATCATTTAATCCCATTTCAAATACATTCATCCAAACATTCACAACTTAACTCATACTGCATTTTTCAAAACTGCACTTTCTCATACCCCCATTTTTTTACCACTCATCCAAATGAGCACTATTTAGAGTTTAGCATGGGCTATTCAACTCCAACTTCCAGTCATATACAACCTTGCAACATCAGTACATAAAAACACCAATCAACTAGAGCCAAAGCAGTGTTCACGGCTCTAATGTGGAAATGATTGTAGAAAATTTTCTGGATCCAGGAACATGCGCTGATTAAGAGACATGATAATGAATTATAGCTAATTAAGTACGTAATCTCCATGATTAAGTTGAATTCTCTAAAGAAAGATGCCTAACTAATGCCATACCAAATTAACAAACACTGAGATTGAGATAAGAAAGAACTCACAGAATAAGAAACGCTGATCGCGTCGCTGATTAGAGAGTTCGATTTTTCACAGACCCTTATCGAACAGAAAAAAAAAAAAAGGGAACAATTTTAGGGTTCTGAGGAAAACCAGTTTTAAAGAGGATAAAAAAAAAAAAAAAAGAATGCTTTGGTTGCTGGATTTATACTAAATAGCTAACCTTAAGGGCTGTTTGGAGAGAGGGCAGACTAGTATCTCTGAGAGAGTCTTGCAGATTCCAACCCCTCCATCTCTGAGAAGCATTCTATTCACTCTCACCATTTCAACTGACACTCCGTTTTTTCATTTTAGGGTTCTACATACAGCTATAAAATATCATATAAATTGACGGCGTCGTTTCACTCTGTCCAAAACGAAAACGTGGTCGTATTTGTAGTGAACTTGTTCTGCCCGACCGCGGGATTGACATTTTGGCAGTTTCTTCGTAATTCCGATTGAGAGACTCGACGCCAAAGCCAAGGGGAGGGAGGAATGAACGTTAATGGCAGAAGCAGTGTTCAGCTCAAACCACCCTGCAGATGAATGTCAAGAGTGTCTTTTCGAGAACTATTTTGATTCAGAAGTTCCTTTCTCTCTAATCCCACTATAATCCCCTCCAAACCCAACTTTTCTTCTTCATCTCCATATAGTTCTTCTTTAGGATTTCACTTTTGACACTCCTCGTTCTCTATCATCATACTCTGACCCTTTATGAAAAATGCCACAACATGAGTCAACTCTTACAAATCCAAGCCCAATTGATCAAACACATCTCTTGCCGGCAGAGTTTTGAAGTATTCGGCAGATTTTGGCAATTTCGATAATACAATATTGATTTTTCGATGCATTGAATCGCCGGATACATTGTGTAAGTACTGTCATCAATGCCTAGGCTTGCAGTAGTCTCCCGCACCAGGCTGTGTGGTATTTTATTTTGAAATGCTGAGTTATGGGTTTGTCCCCAATAGGTTTTACTTTCCCGCCACTTATAAGTGCTTGCACAAAGACGGGTTGCTCAAAATCTGGGCAAAAATGTCATGGGCTCGTTGAATCAGAACAAAGACGGATAGCTTTTTGCGGGTTCAGAACTCTTTGATTCATTCATACAAGTGTTGTGGACTCGTTGATAGTGCTAGTCATATATTTGTTGAAATGTCTATGCTGCAGTAGGCCAATGGGAGCATGTTGTAAGGATGAAGGAAATGATGAAAGAGAGAGGGTTCAGACGAATGTCAGGTTGTAGTCTTGTAGACTAGAAAGAAATTGTTCACAACTTCGAGATGGAGGATAAATGGCAACAGAGGCATGCAGTAGGTCAACACGTGTGAAACCCCCTATCCCACATTGATAATGATTGTGTGAGAATTGTTTTGGTTCGCTCAAAAGAATACCATCACTTTATTACTAATAATTTAGATCAAGTATACTGGGACATGATGTTGGATCATTTTTTCATGTTATTGAATCGACAGGTTGGGAGTGTTATAAAATAGTATTAGAGTGGACCTTTGTTTCTTGACAAGTGTCATCTTGTGCGGGAGACTGAGAGGGAGAGCTGTGTTCCACATTGATCACCAAAAAAAAATGTCCATCTCAAAATTGTGAGATAAGATTTAATTGACGAGGATGATGTAAATTGTGAATCAAATGTTGTTCTTTTAATGGCTTGGGACAAGAATCCGCACTTAGACAGACGTAAGCACCAGAGGGAGCTTAAATGAGTTCATCATGAAGATTATAAATCATTTGCTTTTACCTGAGTGTTGGTGCATGCATGACACTGGCATGATGATATACTAGCCGATTTGAAGACTTAAGTTTCTCAACAACTGGTTCACGCAACTGCAACCTGATGCAAATCACAAAAATTGGGGGGGGTATGCCAATCTCTTCGATATAAATTGTAATAGAAAACCTTTTATTTGTTTTTCTGATTGCATTCTACCATTAAAGGATTAACCTAGAGGGGTAATTAGGTTGTAATCGAGTATTGTTAACAATTTTTTTTTGGTGTTTGCACCTCAAAGTGAACAACCACAATTAAGTTAATGATGAAATACAAGAAGTATAATGGTTTGACTTTTCCAACTTATCCTACGTTTACTCTTTGGATCCAAAATCTACCATGGTTATTGATCCGGTGGTAGCCTCACCTCTTTACAATCCCTTCAAATTCAAATATAACAAGTTTATCAAGCTTCTCGACCACAAGTTTTACAACTCGAACTCTTTAAGCTTCTCACAAAGTTTTTACAACCATGAGTGTAGAGATTAAAGTTTACAATCAGAGAAAACCCCCTTGAATTGGGTAGATATGAAAGTTAATACTACTCAACAACACCTTGAGATATTGATAAAAAGATGATACCCCCCTCTCTCTCTCTCTCTCTCTCTCTCTCAAGAAAATCTAGGTATGAACAAGGGCGAATTCCACATCAGTCAAAATATAAAGCCTCACTAAGTGTCCCTTGGAATACAATCAATATGTCATTGTCATAGGTAACTCAAAGTTGACACTCTTTGAGACATACCTAACTTAAGAAAGATAAATATAACCAAAATGACTTGGTGTTCATCATCGATAACTTTATCAATCAAGACACCAAAATCAATTACGCACACATTGTCAATTCTTTCATCTTCTCAATCAGATGTTCATCATCAAAACCAATATCCTCAAGCCTACACTATAAATTAGCTCCATCTCTTGCCATTAGTAGGCACCCATGCCCCAGGACAGTACCTAGAAACACTACTATGCTGCTCGAGCACACTAGCACATGATCCTAGAACTGGCTACATTTTGGATGCAGCTCTCCTGCTGCTAGAGTTAACCCACTATCAAACCCTTTCAAATTGAAGAAGGCTTATTTGATATAGGATTTTAACACAAGGGTACCAAGTTGCAAGTATTACTTAATGATCCACTCCACTCCCCCTCAAAAATTAAAACCCTTTTGAGGTGGTTAGGTGGGTTTCCCTTCTGTACTCTCTCTCTCTTAGGTGGGTTTCCCTTCTGTACTTTCTCATCCCGTGTGTTTTCATTCTATCCCCCCAACCATTGAGAGACCTTATCAGCACTCTTACGAAAACATGGCTTTGATTGTTTACAAACCAAATAGCAATCGCACAACCTCATGTTGAGAGCACCAACTAAACATTAAACAGCACAAATCTTGCAGTAGTTGAGAGATACTATTGTTTCTTCAAACCAAAAGTTCTGGCATTTTCATCAACACAATCAAACCATCTTAAAACTCTAAAAAAAAAAAGGCACTACCAAAATGCTAATAAACAGACTTGTATTGATGATTCAAGAAAAATCCTGCACAAGATTGTAGTTTAAAGTACTAGTAAAACACAACTACACCAGCAAATGTGCACACATGCATTGCAGAAAAAAAATATATGCATTTCAATATATGTGAACACGTCATTATAAGAAACCAGTGACTTCAAGCAGTCTTAATACCCACCATTGAATCCACAAGTACCCAACTATTACTTACATTTGCAAGAGCTACTACATTGAACAAAGGGCACCTTTTTTTATAAAAGAAAAGAGTACGATGGAGAAAGAGTTCTTAAAAAGAAGTCACAAGAGTACTCAGAAGTCTAGATTACATAGACACTCACGGTAGCAATACTATTAAACAGGTTTCCGTTTCCTTCTAAGTATGCTTCGATCATATTTTTTCAACTTCTCACTCAAATGCCCATTGGTTCTCCCTACGGACCTCTTCCTCTTCTTCAGGGGTGAAGTCATTTTTTATATTAAATGTCTTGCGGATCTCCTCAGGAGTCTTTCCTTTTATCATGTCTGCAACAGTCTGGCATGTCAGGTCAAGCAAGCTTTTGATGTTCAAATAGTTTGCAGCCTGCAGAGAACAAAATAAATAAACATGAAAGTATCAAACAGAAAAAGGAACGTGGATGCAAATGCTCAAATCATAACCAAAAGCAAAGAAATGTAAAGCCCGATAAAAAGCAAATAATATGAAAACTAAGCATTACCTAACTACATGGTTAACGATACATAAAAAAACTTGACAGTTTGCATATAATAGGAACTGAGTCAAACCTAACAAAATTATTAAGAACAATACACAAGTATCGAAGAATACTGAACTAATCATAGTTATCAGAACCGGACCAGACCGGTCAGTTCAACAAGAAACGGGACCCCCGGCCGGTTTGGTATTCTAATTGGATCGTTTATGTAGTTAAACCGGTGTGAACCCGGAAAAACTGGCTGATTTTCGAACTAAACTGGCAAAACCGGAATTGAGCGGCTCATTTCACTGATGGATATTTAACGCAAGCATTTATTTAAGCCTCATTTAACAGATGGGTTGTATGCATTTATCACAGCTTCGAATTGAGGAACAGCTTGTGGCTTCTATTGTGAGTTTTATAGAAAAAATTGCAAGCCTGGAGATTCGAACACAACTGGTTTGGGTGGAAAGTAACACTCTTACCCACTTGGCTATTGGCTTCTTGTGGTAATATTTTACAACTTTAATAATAATTTAAGTATAACTACAACTACCTAATATGATATATATTTTTAAATATATTAATTAGAAAACAGTTGAACCGGTCAAACTAGTGAATCGTGAACCAGTTCATTGACCTTTTCAGTTCTGATAACTATGGAACCAACAAATAGACCAGATCACTAAACTAACATATCTGGCTCATTTCAAAATAGTCATACCCAAGCAGCTATTAACAAGCAAAGGTGTTTGGTTGAGGATTTATCTTATACCACAAAGTTGTGTTGGAAAAGCGTATAACCGGTCATTTAAGTTGCTCACAATGAATTCACATGTAGAATGCCACTTTACAAAATCAAACACAACAAAACAGAAATACAAACGGAAAAGAAGTTCCGGCAATATAGAGTTACTTGTTCAACAAAAAACAGAAACAAGGTAATAACAGAGAATCAACTTAGCTATCAAAGTCAAACTTCAACTACCATAACGGAAATATTTTGACCGTAATCCACTAATAATGACAAGGAACATTTCTTCAGACATGGTACTACATTATATAGTAACCAAGTTCACATATAATTTATTAGCATCAGTGAATATAATGCAGTTAAATTAGAATGCAGGAAACAATGTTACCTCAAACACGGATCGTTATAGTACAGGGAACGAGATATGTAAATAACAGGTAAAATACAACGAGATAGGTCTAATTTTACGACGATCGTCCAAGGATGAAAAATGAAAATTAATCTCATTGAAATGTAAAAGTTAAAATGGAACATATAAATGAATATAGGTCCCACATGCCACTACATTGCCTCAATTTTTTTATTCTGGATGACAAAAATCATTCTTACAATGGCTGGTGAAGCAATGAGGTGAAGAATACTACATGTATACGTGTAATTAAGAGTACTTTTCAAAATAAAAATTGCGAAGGAACAAAAGCAAGTAGGTCGGAAACACACATTTGCAACCAATTTTTCAAATCTAATTACAACTGTAACGGCTGGGAACATGATGACTGGAAAAAAGCATCAAGCAATCTCTCTGAAACATAATTATGTCTGCAACTGATCACAACTATCATGGAAATGAGCCAGATATATTAGTTTAGTGAAGGTATTGAAATTATTTAGCTATTCTCAGTTTACAGATCTCAGCACTCGAGAAATATTCAGGTGACAGAAAGAAATTCACAATGCCCAAAAGCTGTTTCTAACATCATACTAAAACACAAAAGCGGAAACCTAGATTCATTACAATAGCAGTATTGGTCAACAATAACATTAACTGTTTCAAATCGAAAAGGTACAGAACCATCAAAAAAAGGGGGCAAAATCAGGATAGAAGAGCAAATGGGAATTGTCAAGAAATAGCATCAAGTGAAAAATCAAACCCTAATTTGAGCATCCTACACTCAATACAAACATAAGTCATCAACTAAAAAATGGGAATCGAATCAAAACCCTAAAATAATCAGTCAAAGAAATGAAAATGACAGAGATCAAAACATATTCACCCACATGATAGATCCAAAGACATGTATGCATATGTAGAGAGAGAGAGAGAGAGAGAGAGAGAGAGAGAGAGAGAGAGTACAAGAATCAGATCGAATAGTGTGGGTTGATCGACTTTCACAAAATCGGCGTCCCAGATCTTGATCTCTTCCTCAGCCGAACGATCATCTGTCTTGGGGCTTTCGACGTGCTTCTTGCAGTACTCGATCACTTTGGCCAAGATCTTACTGGTCACGTTCGGCAGAGGGATGACGCTGTCGGCACAATCGTCCTCGATCATGTGCTTGATCGTCTGTGATTCAAGCGCCACGACCTCCTCCACTTCGAACGATTCTCCATCCGAGCTCTTCAAGGTGATCTTCTTCGACGAAGACATTTTTCCCAATCTCTGCTCTCTACTTCTCTGAAAATCTTCGAACAAATTCCAAACCCTATCTTTTTCTCTCCGCTTTCACCAGCCAACGAAACAGACAAGACAGAATAGGATTATTGCCCCAACGGCCAAGCCCCTTGTCTGTATTATGCGTCTGAGCTGGACTGCAATTATCGATTGTCACGAATTGCATACGTGGAAGTCATCAAATCCATACGTGGCTTAAAAACATTGAGTTTCTTCTTTTGTAATCCAATGAGATACTTCCACGTATTGTGTACCAGATTAGAAATGAGAAGATATTTCAAATTCTGAATATTGTGCTATATAATTTGATGCATTGTTAGGGCAATCTCTTAGAGCTTCTTCAAATTTTCTTTTCAAAATTGTATTACAGTGATTTATGTTACATTTTGAAAAGTTCCATTTTGGTTTTAAATTATAGCATTTTTAAAAGACTTTTTTATTTTATTATTTTTATTTTTTTAATATTATTTTATTTTATACAAAATTTAAAAGTTTAAATTGTTCTGTAATAAAAAAAATTAAAATCTAAGAAATTGAAACTTTAAAAATCTAATAATATTATATTTCTAATCTAAGAATAAATCAAGGTATATGAATAAGTAATATATGATATTCTTTTCTTTAACATTTTCAATATTAAAAATCTGATGTCGTACAAATTTATAATTGATAAAAATATTATTTTAATCATTGTCGAGTCTTTGACAAGTTGGCAAAGTTGCCGAGCAAAACACTTACTTAGAATCTTTTAACTTGTTAAGAAAAATCACAACCCAAGATGAAATTTCATGAAATCAATCAAATAATTTATTTATAAGTAAACATTGTTAATTAAAAATATTAACTAGAAAATAAAAAGTTAAAACTATATTGTTTAAATATGTGCACGTGATCGAGTGACATTTTATATCATTTTTATAATAAAAAATGTCATAATTTTGATTCTCTCAAAATACGAGTTTGTTGAGATGTTTTAATTTTTCTCAAAAAATGCACAGTGAAAGGTATTTGATTTATGATTCAAAACCATTCCATACCTGTTAGTAGATACACAATGCAAGTCTATCATTTATTGTTAATTTGTTGGACAATTGTGTTGAAAGAACTATTTTTTATATATATATATATATATATATATATAAATAATTACGAGAGATGAAAAAATTAAACTCGCGTCAATTATTTGAAAAATGAACAAGCATTTTTTGAATAAGACATTGATTCTAGTGAAAGAACTAGTTTTGTTTGAATGGTCAAACGATTGATTAGTTTTCAAGCTAATGCTTAAGGACTCTGTTTGTTTGACAATTTATTTTTAAGAAAAAAATTGGTGATCAATTTTAAACAATCGCTGTACGACATGATAATAAAGATTAATTATCGATAAATCTTTCATAATGAGTGATTTCAAGCTAAAGTCCAACTCTAACATGATGTATTATAATTTTAGGTAAACAACATGACTGTTAAAGAAAGTAAAATTAAGTGTTTGAAGAATTGTTCTTGTACAACTTATGCTAACTCAAATATTACTACATAGAGAAAAGGTTGTTTGTTCTGATTTGGAGATCTAACTGATATAAAATAATTCAAAAAAATTGATAATTGTTTATGATTTAATAATAGTCAATTGATATAAAATTAACAAGTAATCAAGGTGTTGCTTTTGCAATAAGATAAAAAAATCTGTCATTAATACTATTAATATTTATTGGTATTACAATTTAATGTATTAATTTTCGAAAGATAGGTAGAAAATATTTTGTACTGCAATACTTATTCATTAATGAACCAAACTGTGAAGGTAAAAAAGAACACGAATTTTGAAATTTATTATTACATTATTTTATTTATCAGTTACACGTCTTTATTTTTGTTTTTCTCTAATATAGTATTATATATTTTCAACTCTCGTTCTTTACTTTCTAATTTTAGGAATTCTTTGATTTGTTGGAAAAATGGATGAATGAGTGCACACAGGGCTGAGTATCTTTTTTATGCAAAAAATACATCGCGACAAGACATTCCGGAGTTGAGAATTATGAGTGTTGAATGCTTATTCACTGATGAACCAAACTGTGAAGGTAAAAAAGAACACGAATTTCAGAATTTATTATTACATTATTTTATTTCTTAGTTACACATCTTTATTTTTGTTTTTTTACTCTAATAGAGTATTATATATTTTCAACTCTCTTTCTTTACTTTCTAATTCTAGGAACACTTTGATTCACTCGAAAAATGGATGAATCAGTGCACACAAGCTAAGTATCTCTTCTATGAAAAAAAACCACATCGTGACAAGACATGTCGGAGTTAAGAATTATGAGTGTTGACGATGCTACCTATATGAACTTGACAATAAACTTTGTTGTATCAGTTATATTTTAAGTTAAGTTTTGTGATAGGTGTGCATAACATACTAGCCAAATTACATGTAAGATGTTATTTGGTGATGTTGCAGTCTTTTGAATCATCTTTGTCACTGTAATATTATTGATGCTTTTAGGTCTTAAAAAATAAACATACATTATCATATATGGATCATTTTCTTGTTAGAGTTTTGGTAGCATTAATATTAAATTAGTTGAAGATCTTCTTTGTACATATAATATTTTCTTACATACCCCGCGCGGAGCACGGGCAAATGACTAGTATATATAAGTGTGACTATGTGTATAAATATATAAATTTTTATGTTTTATAACTTTGTGAATAAAAGTGGCGAAGATCTGAATTTGTAACAATTTGAAATTGATTTTATTAAAACACACAATTTCATTGAAACTAAAACTAAATTGCAAACTGGTTTTATTAAAATAGTAAAATTTCATTGTTTCATTAAAACTGAAGAAAATAAATTGAAACTAGGAATAAGACATTTATAATTTGTAACAATTTGGTATAGATTGAAACATATATATTTTATCATTTTATATTTGAATAAAAGTGATGAAATTTTAAATTTGTAACAATTTGAAAGTGGAATGAATTGGAACTTATTTAATTAAAATCTCTTTCAAAATAAAAATTGGTTTTATTAAAATAGTGAAATTTCACTATTTCTTTGAAACGGAAAGTAAATTAAAATTGGTTTGATTTAATATTGAAATTTCACTCTCTTGTAACTAAATTGATATTTGTTTGATTAACATAGTAAAATTTTATTCTTTTTTTTAAGTGTTATTCAATTTATGTGCATTCAGTTGTCTGATTTACGCAAATTATATATATATATATATGTATATATTATATTTGTTTTTGAGATCTACCCAATCCAAAAGTCATAGGTAGTTTAAGCCTTTAATTCTGCCAAAAATTGACATAAAATTCACATTTTTTAAATAAAACAATAGAAATTTTGCATGACGGAGTTTTGCTGGTTGGAAAGAAAAAAATTGGCAAAATTTCATTTGTAATATATATCTTATTTGATAGATCTCAATTTTTATAAGTCAAATATATAAATCTTAATGAAAAATAATTAAATTTTGAAATTTTAAAAACTTTTAGAAACACATTTCTAAGTCACCCACATAATTTGTTAAGCAAGTCAGGAGAGTTGTATAGAGGGGCAGAGACTCCAACTCAAAATAAACCCTTCATTTTAAATATCTACAATCTCTCCAAAAGTTGAGAGAAAATAAACCATTTCAATGATTTTCTTTTTAAATGCCACAAGTGCCCTAAAAATGTTTGTGATAAAAATTTAGATTATTGTAATAAAATGAATTTAATTGTCAAAAGTTTTACATTCTTTCTTTTCTATTCTCTCTTAATGACAATTCAAATGAGAGAGAGAGAGAGAGAGAGAGAGAGAGAGATTTTCTTCTCATTTCTCTCATGGTTATTTAAACAAGATGAAGACTAACACTTTCTATTCATTTCTTTTTCTTTTTTCTTTTATTTTAAATTATTATTTCTTTTTTGTTCTCTCTAAAACTTCTAACAAACTGTTGCAAATCCAATTCGAATCCAATTTGTTTATCCAGATATGATATAAAAATTTTAATTCAATAAGCCGATCTAAGTCCGATAACTCATTTGATTAAATGGATCAAATATGAACAATACTAATCTGATCCGTTAATAATTTGATTGATTATAAAAACATATATATATATATAATTTTTTTATATATTATATTAAAAATAATATATTTTAAATTTGCATAATATATTAAATTTTAAATTATACAAAACTTTGTTAAATTAATTTTTATATATTTTAAATTTTACATGTTATATATATGTAGTATAACATAATATTCTATATATATAATACATTATAAAATTAATGGAATCAAATCCGATTCAATAACAAATAAATCTTAATTTAAATTAGTATTCATAGATTCGTTGGATTTTCAGATCTAATCTCCTCCTATAATTTTGTTAAACAAATAAACTTCAGATCGTCCTCGATCCTCCTATCTGTTTATAGGCCTAAACAGACCCTAGGGCAACTTCAAAAGGTCAGGAGTGGTTTGGCGTGGGGGAGATAATTACACATCTTAAAGGAAGTATTAGTCAAAGAAATCATAACAAAAATTTAATAATGATGATAAAGTGAAAGAACACTATACCATTGGAAAAGTTGTCTATGATACACATGCTGAATCTGAAAGATATAGAAATCTACTTTACATACAAGTAAACTAATGGCATAAAGGAAACCAATACAGGATGCAAGTAACAATGGCATCAAACCTATTATTACCTCTATGTAAGGCTGTAAAAGTATCTGAATCTTTAGAACAATTTCTTTCATTTTATCACACTTAGTATTCCATGTATTGAGAGGTTGGAGGGCTTGTTTTTGTCTTCTCGGGACCTGCAAGTTGTATCATAACATCACAATTACATGCTAAAAAATTGTGAGTGCACTTAATCGAAGCATGAAAAACCAGCTCACCTAAACTAAGCTACAAAACTCAAACTAAAAAAATCAAACACAAGAAAAACGAAAACTCCCAAGCTCCTCTCAACTATCTAAAAACACCATGCATTTTCCAATTGTTTAGAAATTAAGAGGTCTCATAGGTTTATAGAAGCAGATTTCTATGGAGAATTTATGGCTTTTCAATAAACTGAAGCTAAGATTTCTGCATAGGACATACCATAAACTCCACGCATCTCCACTTCTCGCCATTCTTGAACAAGGGCACAACAGCAACACATCAAATGTGAGAGAAAATCATCAAACAAGCCTCCCTGCCAAAAATATAAATAATAAGGGGCCGAATAGTAGAGGAAACAGAAGCATGAACAAGAAAACTGACATTAACAATTAAACGTGGGGTCCAAAACTTGACCACTAGTAGCAACATACTTCATGTACACCTGGCTTGTAAATAGAGGATCACAGAGACCCAGATATAAGTTAATCATATCTAAAATATCTATATGATTGGAATAAAAACTTTCGAGAGGTGATTTTGGATGATCTATTCAGCACTTCCAAACCAGATGGTCTAAAACTTAGTCCATCATGACAATTAGCACATGGTTAAAGGAGTATTTTATGCGCAATATGCCAAATTATTGATCAAGCACTAGCACCATAGATGACATACACAGTATATTATTGAATCCGAGGGTGGGTGGGTCTTGGTGCAACGGTAAGGTTGCTTCATAGGGACCAGGAGGTTATGAGTTTGAGTTGCGAGAAACAGCCTCTCTACTTGCATAATTGTAAGTAAGGCTGCATACATCTAACCCTCCCAAGACCCCGCAGCAGTGGGAGTGTCGTGCACTGGGCTAGCCTTTTTTTACATTATTAAATCCAAATTATTACACTAGGTGCGTGCACAGGGATGACAACAGAAGGGGGGGAAAGGAAATAAGGCAAAAAAAACCCATTGTTAGGTACGTCTCCAAAACATGATGCATCCCATGTAAGGATAGTGTTGCAGCAGTGGCAAAGAGGCATTACCGTGATGTTCAGCGTCTTGCGAAGCTTTCCTTCTGATGCAGCAAGTATAGCAACAGCATGACAGTATCAATGAATAAGCCATTAATTCATTACAGGCCTCTGCTGAAGCTGATGATCAGAGACACCAAACATTTCTGCGTAAGCTTCCATATAGTACCAAAATCATAAATAAAGACAAAAAAGTAGCAGTGTTGCATTTGAAGCTGAGAGAAGAAAGTGAAGATAATTTCAGAGAGAGAGCCTATATAAGCCGGAATTCCAATATAACAGCACAGGATTGCATCTACAACTCTACAAGCCAAATTTTGATATGTCTTCCATCAAATCAGAATTCTGCAAATATAATTCCAAATTGCTTCCATTAAATCAGAACATCTGCAAATCTAAATTCCAAATTACGCTCCACTGCTAATATTTTAGTTGGGAGTGAGAACACAAATCAACAATTGGCTAGGATCAGGAAATAAGAATATGGCTTATTTCTATATTAAGGCACAATAGCTTTGAGAGAAGGTTCTAGAACTCCCACTCTCCCATTATGTTAGTAAGATGATAGGGGAATTCATGACATGCCATCCTTGATCTTCCAAAATTATTTGTTTGTTTACTCATCTCAGGAGGACGCTTCCCCAAAATCATCCGGTTGCCCATTCTAACAGATGAAATTTCAAACTTCCAAAATGCAGAAAATTTGTTTGTCTACTCCTCTCAAGAGGCCTCTTCCCCAAAAATCATCTGGTTGCGTGTTCTCACAGATGAGGAAATTTCATGCTCCAGATTGATTGACCAGTCATATAAATAAACAATATCTTATACATTCACAAATCTCAAAAACTGCTCCTAAATTCTAAATTTCAAAGTTTTGAACAAAACCCAAAATATATATAGATATATATATATATATATATATATTCTAATTGTTATTAGGTGGAAGCATATAATAAGGTAGGTGATATAGTTTTGAATGATATGTAGAGCTACTTACACATG
This sequence comes from Nyssa sinensis, assembly GCA_008638375.1. Taxonomy (NCBI): domain Eukaryota; kingdom Viridiplantae; phylum Streptophyta; class Magnoliopsida; order Cornales; family Nyssaceae; genus Nyssa; species Nyssa sinensis. The sequence continues at coordinate 56,957,004 of CM018043.1, read as the reverse complement.
TGCCTGTTAGTCGCCACAGTAGCAATCCTTGAAAACGTGCCGCAAGGATAGAAGAAAGTTTTTAAGCCTGCAAAGTTCAGGTAAGCTGCTTAGAGCACAATCAAAGACATATATAATAACAATATGGCATGCTTAACACCTCAATAACTCAACATAGGGCTGTTTATTGGCAGCAAACATTTCGAAAATGCATGGTAAATGACAGCTGATATGGAAAGGGCAGGAAGGGAAATGCCAAAAGTATATGACAAAGTAGAGGATCACTGGAAAGCGCAGGAAGGCAACGATCCACAGAAGCCAAATTGTCAAATGACCAGTTCCTTCAGAAGGGGCAAGAATAAAGGACAAACAAGAAGAAAAGAAGAAACACTCAGAAACGATGTTTCTTTGGATCTAACTAGCAATGGCTCTTCCAGGACAATTGGAAAAAAAAAATGACAAAATCAAAATTAACAGAGAGACTTTGAGATTTCTGGTTGATACAGTCCAGCCACGTGTAGCCAACGAGAAAATGCATCAGTAGCTATTCGTCATGCCGCAATCACAATGTAAAAGATGGATCACCTTCAATTTGGTTTGTAAAAGAGTTCTATTTACCGCAAAGAGAAGAAATCCCAAGATACCAAATTTAAACAGAACCAAAAAAAGGTTGAGCAACCATGATGCTCCATATCCCATCCATCCAACAACACCCCCCCCCCCCCCCCCAACAAAAAAAAAACAAAGAAAAAAGAAGAAAGAAAAAAAGAACGAAACCCAAACTCAAGAGAGATGATACCATCAAGCGGGCACCAGGGAAGGGAAGAGCTTCATTGTTAGGTTATTTTATAATGTGCTTTCTAAGAAAGGTGTTGCAGACTTCCATTAGAAAATAATCTGGCATCCAAAAATTCCGCTCAATAAGGCATTCTTTGAGTGGGTTGCTTCTTGGAGTTCTATCCTTGTGGTGGATAACTTACAAAGAAGGGATTTTAGATTGACATGTCTAAGGAGGGGGAGGAGGAGATAGTGAAACACTTGTTTCTTCATTGTATGGTGGCAAAGGAATTGTGGTACTTTTTGCACTCTCTTTACAAATGCACTTGGATTATGCCTCATTCTGTGATTGAAACTTTTCAGGAGTTGGAGAGGATAAGTGTTCGAAGGACTTATAATGTAGCTCTGTTGTGTCTTTTATGGTTTACATGTAATAGAAGAGTTTTTGAAGGGGGAGAGATGTTCCCTTGTAGATTTAAAGTTTTTTTTTTTTAAGGGTTCTGTATGTATGGATTGTTGGGTCATATGCATCCCCCGTGGATGGTTTTGTAGAGCTTTTGGGAGACATGAAGCTCTAATTTTAGTTTGAGTTGCTTCTTTCTGTTGGAATATAAAGTTTATTTAGAGGAATTTTTTGTCTTTTTGATGTAAGTAGTAGAAATAATAAAAACCAGGGAGAGAACCCTAATTAGTCTCTCGCTTTCTTCTCAACTGTGTCTCTCTTATCTCTTTCTCCCTCTCTTCTTCTCCTTTTCTGTATTTTTCAACTCTTTTTGTATAGTCCCCACCCACCCCCCCAGCACCGGTGTATTTTCAAGAAAAAAAAAAAAAAGCAAGAAAGAGACCAAATATCACATCAAATGCTTATTTCACAAAGTAAAGTGACACCACATATGCAGAAATGTTCCCATAGGTGCTGCAGGACAGAGCTCAAATAAATTTTCATATCTATTGGTCAACATAGGGAAACCAAAATGCTCCATTAGCAATTAATGCTCTATCCAATGGTCTAATAAATGCCATGTGTGCTCAAATCCTTCAATGAGCTAACAGTGGGTTCATGTGCTCCATCTCACAATAGACACAAGAAGGAAAAGCACAGAGGTCAATTTATAAAGCAAAAATTGAAAGAAGTGAACCCAGTAAGTTATATTCTTTTTATGAGGAAATTCTCCTTCCAAAGGAAGGGTGGTTTTTCCCAACACTCAACATCCAGCTGCTCATGCCATATTATCAAGAATATTTCAAGTAAATGAACATGATGCTAGAATGGCTGTTGATGTTGCATGTGCTTTTGCATGGGTTACAACCATAAGTGTATCGCATACAAATCAAACACAATTCCCCAAATCAATCAAATTCATGGTAACTGAATGTAAAATGGTTTTGATTCTACCTTAACTAGTCATTGAATAACAATATCATAACAAGGTGATAAAAATCGTAACAAAAACAAAAAAAAAACTATGATGATGATGATAATAGATTTATTATATGTTTTTTCTATTTCAGCAATTTTATCCCTCTGTTAGTACGAGTTCTTCTTATCTCAACAGGAGAGTTATTAACACTTCAACATACAAAACGGGGCACATCCCTGTCTGGAGACAATTTTAATAAACTCGAGTGATTTAGAATCTCAAGGTTTTCAAATTGATACAATAGGAACTTGTGTCAACAATATTCGTTCATGATTACAAAAGTAGAAATTAGAATCATAACTTATAGAACCAGGCTTTCAACATAAATCTGCAACTCAATCTACATTTATCCCCTACTATCATTAAGAGGTAATTTGCAAACAATTATCATAAAAACAGGGTCAATTGATATGTTAAGAATCACTGAATCAAATGTGAATGGGTATACACCAGCTAAGATAGAGGTTGATTACAACTGAAACGCTCTAGGACTATCATACTCTGTCCCCATAGGGCCCATACTACACCTCTCTCCCTAAAATTTAAATCACCAAACCTTCCTCCCAAACAAACAAAGATGTTTTTTCTTTTAACTTTAAAGAATATGCCTTTTGTCTATGTCCTAATTATATCTCCTATTCTCCTTGAGTATTTAGAGATAGAAGTAAACGCAAAGGAAAAGGACAATAAAAAAAACTATATAAACTCTTTGGAAGATTGAAAACACTAAAAAAATAAATGTTGATTTTAAATTACAGTCAGATTTACATATTACATGTGTGCCATCTTTTAATAATATTAATAAGCCAGCACACAAGGGTTTGTTCAGCAAATTTTCTGTTAAGATTCAGAAAGAAAAAAAATCTTAGATTTAGAGTTAGGTATATGAATATATAACTCCTGATTTTATATAACTGAATATCAAGTGATGTGATAGTAACGTACACAAAATAGGTTCTGAACAACAGCCAAGTAGATCAGAATGCCATTCTTCATGCCGATGCGAACCTCCCATTCTTCTGCACATAGTTATAAGGTATCAGAAAAACCCAAAGTTTACAGCATATAGGTGAATGGGACTTAATATAACAATCATATCATCATTCTTGAAAGCTAAGTGTCCTCTAAAAAAATAAATAAATAACCCCCGAAAAGTGATAAGGAATAGAAAAGCTGAAATCCTGCGTAGTATATGTATCTTGTATTCTTAGTAGCGATAAAAATGGATCAGGATGTAAGATTTTTAGTATTCCTGCATCTGAAAATGAGTTAGTTTGTCATTGACACACATTTCTGTGTCATTAAACATTAAAACCTATGCTCATGTTACCCAACTTTACAAAAAGGCGGGGGGGGGGGGGGGGGGGGGGGGGGGAAGTATTCCAATTGTCAAAATAAATTGCTAGTTAGACAATTTATATTGACAATTCTTTTCTAAAGGTTGCAATTCATTACTTGTTGAGTTAGTATTGAGGCACATGGTTTACTACTAGTCAAGAAGTGAATACTCAAGACATCTCCATTATACTTTACCTCTCCAGTTCTCTAGTCCAAGTGCCATGCACTGTCAACTAGACTCCAAAACATTAGCCCGACAACTCACATAAAGTGAGGTCCAATCGGGCATCAATAAGTTGACCCACTCTCGCCTTTTGTGCTAAACTTGGTTGAGCCACTCTCTAGCTCCTAGACATAGTATAGTCGTGCCAGACTTGATTGAGTCGATCTATCGGTTCCCTAATATGGCACAGTTCTCCCCTAAGAGATAAGCAAAGCCATCTCCATTCTTTCCACACATCAAGAACCGGGTAACTCTCCCTCACTCACTCTCATGGAATTGATGGAATGGCCTCGAGAACACCTATTGACTTTTTTTAGAGAATGGGAGTTATGCTAGAGGTCATGACCCCTAATCACACCTATTGGCATTTAAACATACATATATGTGTGTAAATATGCAATAATCAACTTTCTTATTTGGGCCCATCTGGACATCCCATGGGTTGACCAGACCCGAATACTAACATAGCCAATACAGAAACTGTTTACAGTCAACATAGATTACAAAACAATGACAGGAAATATTTGTATGAAGTGCATTTAGGAAGTATGATTCACATTCAAATTCTTACACAAAAAGAAGAAGAGAGAAAACCAACCTCAAATTTGAATGACTTTCACTTCTCTCAGTATGGCTTTCATCATAGCTAGGTTCTTTACTAGTATTGACATTTGAATAGTTAGGTTCCTCCATCTTGGACTTTTTCATGGGTGAACCCTTCTCCGGCAGAGAATTTGCAGCAACAGCCTCTGTGACGTCGAGCAGATGCTGAATTACTTGGCATTGACCCACATCCAAAGTAGCTTGAGAACGTTGTAATTCTAACTGAAGCTTTTCATTTTCTTTTTGAATTGCCTCCTTAAAAGGCAAATTTGGATAGGAGCAAGAAAGAGTTTTCTTCAACATCATAGTGTTATTTTCTGAGGGCTCTTGATTCAGAATCACATGTTGCACCTTCATATCTTCATCATCCAATGTGTATTCACGTTGATCCTTCTCAATATCTTCCAATCTTTCCTGCCAATGGGGGAAGTGGAGATTAATCAACTTATAAAAGAACTACATGAATAAATTAGATCAGAAATTATAAAGCAACAAGGAGTAAAAATGTCATCCTGTTCGCATTTTGTATAATTATGGGCAGTCAAACCTTATCAGAGTTGAATGTCCATATCAAAATAGAAATATAATCCACGTCTATATTAATCAAAAGTTCATGCACACACACATATAGGCCTATGCTTGTGTTTTTTTCCTTCACCAGTTATAATGCTAAGAAATGGTTAGCCCAACCACAAAAAAGCCTACAAGGCTAAGGAACTATGAAACTAATTCTTCAGTATAAGGATGCAAAGCCTTGTACTGGAGCACTTCACATTAAACTTCCATTTTCCACAAAAGAGCATCTTATGCCGGCAGAATTATCAAGGCCAAACAACTCAAAAAATTCCCAAGGGAATGTCCAGTTTGAGTGGGTTCCAGTCAGAAGAGTGCAGTACTGCAACTCACGGCCAATCAACTAGGCCATGTCATGCAATGTGACATGGCTGTCACACCCATTTCGTGTGACTCATCAACCTAACCCCACACTGAACCATGGACCAATGGCCATCAAGTCGAAGCTTTGTCCAGTAACGAACTGGACCCAGCTTTTTTACTCTAGATTGGGAAGCACCAAGTCAGTGCTACTATATGCCTGCCACTGCCACTCAATGAGTCAATATTCACTGCCCAATCTAGGATAATTTGCACTTCGTCACCAATTGCAAGAGTGAAAGCAGAAGCATGACACACATTACTTCAGCCAGTGGCTTCTTTTCTTTATTATTCTGGCAACCAATCAATTGCTAATATGCATAACCTAATCACTCACACAACCAACTCAAACAGCAAATAGAATGCACGTCTACACAAGTGAAAATCTATACCATGGTATGCAAAAAATTACCAAATTAAATCTTTTTCTGTGGTGGACCTCTACCTGTTTGGCCATTTGCCAACTGTTATGATTATGAGTACCTTCAATCATGCCTCAACTTGGATATCAAACAGGTGTATTTAACAACATGTTTGTTTGAAAGACATTCATGCCATAATGTATCATACCATTTGCATTCACAGTAGAAAACAAAAATTTATCAATGCCTTATAATTGATCATCACTAGACATCAATTGTACATTAGAGAAGACAACAAACCTTTGACCATATTATGGAGAGAGTAACTACTATCAGATTTTCTATCTCCGTTTCCTTAACCAAATAAGTTTGTATGAACAAACTAGAGTTTCAACATCAATTAACATCAAAATCTGCCAACTTTATAATTCATTACAGTTGCTTGCAAAATCAGCAGGAAAGTCAAATCTGATTCATTAGCAGTAACACGTGAAGTTTTCACTGGGATTGAAAGGGATCAATCTCCCACCAAAAAGAAAATAAAAATCACTTGGGCAGCAACAACGCAATTGAGAGGCGGGAGTCAAAAGAGATGGCTAACCAGTTTCATCATATGATTTCGAAACAGTTCACATCCATAAAACATATATGTTCACTATGATTTCAACCAATGAGGTCCCAGGAAATAAAATTTCAGTAATGAATTAAAAAAATAAAAAAATACACCAAAAATTATATAACACGCCTCAAACAAATAATTGGCAAAAAAAAAAGTAAGAAGAAGAAGAAAGCAATAATAGCAATTTAAAATACCCTGACTCGAGCATTATCCACAAGAGTGATGAGAGGAACGATCTTCAAATATCGGTCAATCTCGTTCTGAGCTTTCCTGAATTGGTACACAATGTTCCATCCCATGGCCAGCAAATAGAGATAGCTCCGGTCTTGGCAACTGTTGACCAAAATGTAAGACCTCCTCAATGCATCCTCAAGTTGCTCCAAAGGCTCTCGGGTTTCCGGATACCTCTTAAGCTCCGAGATTTTGAGCTGCTCAAGCAAGTTCCCGATTAGCTTCAGATGCTGTGCAAACTGCCTGCAGTTCTTCTTGTGCATCCGGGCCGTACTCGCGGCTTTCACAATCAACCCAATTAGCCGCACAGCATCGAGGCCTGTAAGCTGGGCCACATTCGCAATCTCTCCGAAATGGTCCCAAGTAGATGCCATCTTCAATCTCCCAGATCAATAAAATTGTGACCAAACCCCGCCTATCTTCACCTCCACAACATATACATTTTCTAGATCAATAGAATGGTCATCAAATTGACATCTGTTTACAGAAATGTCGAATTATAGAAGTGACACCTAGTGTTTTTCCTTTCCATATACAAATTTCTCGGAAAAAAAGTACAGGAATACAGGGGAATTCAGAGTTCTTCACTTCCCATACAGCTAAATCATAAACCAATCTCTTCAGCATTACAAGGAAAAATCGAAGCTCGGAACGAAGTCTTCCAATTGCATTACTGTAACACAACCGAGAGCTGATTAGAAGCTCAGATTTCAAGCGGAATCAAAAAGCTCCTTCACAATATCTTTAGAGAAATGGAATTCAATTTCGGGATCTTCGAATAAAACTCGGAAATTCCAATTCAACTGCAATGAAATTCAGCAAATGAGACAACAAAATCTCAAAAATTATCTATTACATTTCTCCACTCTTTTTCAGCCAAACAAAGAAAAAGTGAAAAAAAAAAAAAAGAAGAAAAAAAAGCAAGAATTAAAAAGAAAGATATTGGTTTAGATTAATCTCTTCAACAAGAAGAAACTAAAAATAAAAAATAAAAATCTAATAAGCTCACCAATGTTGATAGTGATCAACTGAAATGTGCTGAGACAACCGCTGCCTCGCCGACGTCGCCGTTCTTCGCCAGAATCTCCAGCTAAAACTGCAATTGCAATTGCATTCCAAAGCTTTCGATATAAATATATACGACATATATATATACACACGCACAATTGTTCAGGACAAAGGGAGAGTGTTCACGAGTGTTTTACCTCCATGCTCCGCGAAAACTTCCGTTTTCTACGGTCCCGGAGATTCTTCTTGCTTTATTTTCTTCTGTTATGTGTTTCTTTTATGGATTAATAAACTGAAGAAACGTTAAATCGATAAAAACAAGGACATAGATTTCTGAAATTAGCAGGTATTGCTTTGCGCAAAAGAGCTATCTTTTTCTTGTGAGTAGATTTTTGGATGATTTGAACTGCAGAGAAAGCTCAAATCTCCATCTCTCAATCACGGCTTCGGTGTCGTTTGTCTCCGCTCTGGTTTGCGCACAGAAAACTCTCTCTCTCTCTCTCTCTCTCTCTCTTCAGCTTCCTCCCTCCCACCCACCCTTTCTTTCTTTCTTTCTTTCTTTCTTTGGCTGTACCTGTAAGTGCACACACTGTGCCAGACAAGCACGTATTTAGTGATGGTCAGTTGACATACCAAAAAGCCCTCGGTGTTTCTTCTTTATTACAAGAATACCAACGATCTTCACGGATGTGGCTGTAGAATGCTATGCGGACGGGTTGACTCTGAAAAATGAGATTGAGGAGTCTTTATGCTGCCAGTAAACATTCGGTCTTTAGTCAGCATTTATCATTTAGAATAATCATGAACTTCTGGCCTCAATTGCAATTATTCAATAATTCTTTGAACGGCAATTATTATTTAGGGAAGGGATACAGTCAGTCACAAAATTTAAAATCTTGTGATTTATTTAGGAGAGGGCTACGGTATGTCACCAAATTTAAAAGATCCTGATTTGTACTTACGACTTATGATTTGTTCTTATGAATTATGCCGTATTAATTAGATTATAAATTTTTAAACTTGTAATTATTAATATTATTTTTTTATTATTTAAAATAAAAAATAAGAGTAATACTATCTTTATCATAAAATTTTACTAAATTTTTTTACTTGCTGACGTGACTGTTCGGGTGCTAGTTATTTCACCATCTTGATATATGCGAGTGCTAGTCAATTAAGCCTTTTAATGCTAGTCAATTAAGTTTCTTGGACTCATCTGACATGACTAACACTAAGAGGCTGAATTCACTAGAACTAAGAACAGTCACATTAGCAAATAATTTTTTTGGTAAAATGTTAAAGTAAAGATAATATTACTCAAAGAATAATACTTATATCATGTTTGGTATAGTATAATTGATATTTTATTTTTTTTAACTTTTTAATTTCTTATTCTTATTTGGTATGATTAAAAATGTTAATTCATTAAAAATTATTCTAAGCATTTATGTGACTCAAGTAAGTAATTCATATTTCATTTAATATCATTTCCATTACATTTTTTATTTTATTCTACAGAATGGTCATTCTATTCCTATATATCAAACATAGTCTTAGCTCTAAATTTGATAGGAGAAACTTCCTCTTATCCGGATACGTGTTATAACCATAATCAGTCACATATCAATTCACATGTTCTTTTTTATTTATTTAGTTTTTTATTTTTTTATTAAAATTAAATAGTCACATGATATATATATGTATGTATGTAAGTGCATACATAAGATACTAAAATTATAACACGTATATGAATAAGAGTAAATTTTTCTTACTTAATTTGAAATCCAACATTACCCTAAGATAAATATGAATATTCTCTTCAATTGTCCGTGATTCCTAAACAATTATTAATAATCTATTGGAACCATAGTCCGAAGACCCAAACAATTATTAATGGTCCCTTGGAACCATAATCCAAAGGTCTGATAGAGTAACAAGCATGTAATAATAATAAATCATTTAATCATTTGATAATTGAATTAGAGTGTTGATTAATATTTTTAATTATTTTATTGTATAATTGGTTTTTTTATAAAAAAATAATAATAAGAGTCGCTAATAAATATTGTCAGCGACAAAATTTTAAGTATTAAATATAAAAAAATTATTTATTAATCTCGAATACAATATATTCAGTTAAATAAAATATTTTTGTGGGCAATTATTAATTAGGATCCAACCATCATCCAACTGGATTGGGGTCAGATATTTTCTTTAAAAGCCCAATGGCTGAATATGTTTGTTGGATATGAATTCACTAAATTGAATCAGAAACCACAGATATACGAAATCCGGGAAAAATTCATTATAATTCAATATATGGATAAGAACATAATTAAAAGTTGAATGGTCCATTGCGAACCCAACCAACTAATTAACACTTTTTACCTTGTAATCAGACTATAGGTCATTATTGCTTCTTTCTTTTCTTTCTTTTTAAAACTGGGGCCAATTGACAGGGTGTTGATAGCAAGGAAGATCTACCTTATGGCTTGGGGCCCCAATTTTGCCGAAAAAATAAAAAAATAAAAAAAAAAACAAAATTTATATGTAATTTTTTTTTCTAATTTTGGGAAGAAAAAAAATCTTCTGAATCTTGGGAAAAAAATTCATGTAAATTTTTCTCCAATTTTAAGAATAAATCTTTTTTTATCTTAAAATCTTTCGCTCCAACATGAAAATAATAATAATAAATTATATTAGTTTTTTTAAAATCTTTGATAATTACACTGACTTTTTACAAATACCTCATCAAGTCAATTTTTTTTTCTACAAAATAACAAAATTGTCCCTATATTTATTTGTTTTTGCATTTTTTAATTTTGACCAATTTTTTTTAAAAAAATTTAAAATATTTTTTATTTTATTTACAAATAAATTTAATGTTTTGTCAATATTTATTTGAAAAATAAAAACACATTAGTCAAAATTTAAAAAACTTAAAATATATATATATAAGGGGTAGTTTTATCATTTTGAAGAAAAAAAAAATAGCTTGATGGAGATATTTGTATATTGTCAAGTAATGTAAAAAATGTCGTTATAATTTCATAAATCTCGAAGAATGATAGTGTTATTATCAAAAATCTCAAAAAAAAAAAAAAATCTGTGTAGTAATTTATCCAAAAAAAACACCCTCCTAAAATTTTCCCACAAAAATTTCAGCCCTCCCTTAGCATTGTTTCTGGCTCAGCCCTTGGTTGATAGTATAAAATCTTTATTAACTACCCACTTTGAAAGTTAAATGTGCCCTTTTGTCCAAAACTAAACCGATAATGTTATTAAGTCTTTATTTTTATGCCTCTATCTAGGTTTTTTTTCTTCTTTTTTTTTTTGGAATGAACATGATTTATGAATCAAGCCAATCAAGCTTAGTCACGTGGATAGATGATAAGGAGACAAAAAAAAAAAAATTTATTTTATTATATTAACAAATTTTGATTGATTTAATCCATTAGTTTAAACCTAGTTCGCACAAAAATTATCAAGAAAAACTTTATATTTGTACGCGCTCAACGAGTGACCAATTGACAAAAATTATGTCCTCCTAAACATGGTTATCAAAATTAGCCCGGACCTTCGTTGCGGGTAAGGGTTAAGCTCACACTTACCCATAATAAGTTGTTATATAATAGCTTTCACACTATTAGGCCATTGACTTCACTAATGTTAAAGTTTTCACATGTTTATTATATAAAATATATTAGTGTTAGAATCACTTCTACTTCTTTCCACAAGTTTTATTACTATAAATTCAAATTTAAAAAAAAATATTAAAAAAAATACATAAATAAATACATCCGATTGAACCAGTTAATCCGACGATTGAATCAGTAACTTATCTTTCTTGTCATTTTATTAGATTGATGTCTGGTCTGCTCCGACAACTATGCTTCTAACCTAATATTTGAATTTCGACTCCTTGTAGTTGTAATAACAAACAAATTTAAAATTTAATCAACGATAGCATGATGCAATAATAATACTAGACTTTCCTCCAAGATTAGGTAAATATTTTGAATAAAGTTTTGCGACACGTATATTCATATAAGTGTGGACCAATGTGAATGTTATAAATACAAACTCTACACTCATTTGAATGTATTTATTTACATACGTGACACAAAACATTTCTCAAATGTTTTTCTAACCCAAGATATGGAAGGACTAAAGAACAATTATTTTGGTAGTGAAAATAACAACTTGCCCACACAAATACTCTATTGAAAATACTTTGAATTTTACTGGGTCTCTAAAGTGGGTTTCATCATTTCCACCTTTTTCCATTTATAAAAGGCCACATGACATGTTGGAGGCCAATAGTCATGGACCAAGCCACCTTAGGTTTTGGGGCAATTGTCCTTCTCAATTTTTTTTTAAAAAAATTATTTTTATATAGTTTTTTTTTTAATTCTAAAATATATTATTTTAATTTAAGATTTTATCTCTATAAGTTTCAAAAATTTTTCACATATTATCCTAACTCACAGAGATATTAATGTTAAAATAATATATAGGCTTGAAGTTAGGTAGTGTAATTGAAGTTCTAGAAAATTAATGACTTCCGGGCCAGTCGCCGCCATTTTAGGGGGGGCTATTGAGAAGTGGGTGGCTCTATGCTTGATAGCATTTTTTTTTTTTGGATGGTTTTAATGTTTGGTGTGATAGGTACAAAGACCAAATTTAGTGTACCAAGCTCTTTCTAGTGTGATTATGTTAGATGTATATAATTTTATTTAATAAGTAAAATAATTATTTCTCTGAATTCAAATTCGTAATCTTCAAATTTGATATAGTAAACATAAAATTGATTAATAAAAAAAATTATTTTCTATAACTCAAATTCGTAATCTTCAAATTTAATATAATAAATACAAAAATGATTAATAAAGTAAGATCGAAAAGAACATGAATTACAACTTAGGCCACTTGAGAAAGTCGTTGGGAGGGAAAAAAACCAGGGTTTAGTGATAAAATATTATCAAAAATTTTAAAATTTAATTGTTCTATCGCAAATTTAAGATTTTTAAAAGTATAAAAGTTTACTATAAATAGATAATATTTTTAATAAAAAATTAAATTTATTAATAAAAAAGAATTTACAAATTGAACAAAAAGTCCAATTACAAATAATAATAAAAAGAGCCTAAAAAATCTTCATGTTCTAAGAAAAACTTAAAAAATCAATAAAAAATCTTATTAAATGGTCAAATTGAAATTAAAATAATACAAAATTAAACTTGGAGGAAAACTATAAACTTAAAAATTATATTTAAAGAAAGTTTTAGAAAATAAGATAAAATCTTCAAATAAAAAAATCGAGGTCCCCCTAGGCTCTAATTGGTCCCGTCCATGCCTATGTTGGTCTTCCTTTGATGTAGTCCGCATACAATTTTGTATAAAATTTTACTTAGATTTTATTGTGTTGAAAATTTTTTGATTGCAAGCATGAGATTGCAAGTGTGATTTAATTGAAACAACACATTGTATAAAATTTTATTACCATGTTTGTATTTTGAAGGTTTTGCACTTTTAAGTTAAAAGAAAATGCTATATAATTTCAATTTATATCGTAAATTATATTATAATGTGATGTGTAATAATGATTTTGAATCCCACGATCGTGATCACGGTAATTATTCCAAGATATTTTCTCCCATGATTCTAAAAAATATCCCAGGTAAAAAACTAGTGCATGACTTATAATAACTAATTTTTGAGGGAGACCATGTGATCGCTTAAAAAATGAAGAATTATTCAATGATATCAACGCCTGTGACCAAATAACATATGTACAAAGTACATTAATATAAGCACATAATACACCCAGATACACAATATTTTTTCTTGAGAAATAAGTCACGTGTCATCGCAAAATTGAAAATTGTGTCCAATGATAATCCAATAATGTTTTACGCAAATGATATCTTATTATTCGTATAATATTTATGTGGGTTTAATTATTTTTCAGACCTTGCATATCATATTCTTTCATAATTTTACTATTTTATTGTCGTGTCTATATTTAAGAAAATTTTACAATTCATGACTTTTGTCTAATTTTGAAGGAATTTTAAATATTAAAGTTAAAAAAAAAGTTCGAAAACCATTGAATCTCTTTAAATATACTTGTGACAATAAAATATAGAGGTCAAAAAGAATATAGTGAATAGAATATTAGAGAGAAACTAAACCCTATTTATATCATGTTAAAATCAAGATAAGCTAAATTTTTTTGACATAATTTATTAACTATGTCTTATTTACAAATATCATGATAAATGAAATACTCATATTACTTTTGGAGTCGGGGATAGAGGAAAGTCGAAGAGATTAGAAATTGTCTTCTTTTTTTATATGAAATTAGTAAGGTGTTATAATTTATATATTATAATTAATAATTAATTAAAATATATAATTAAAATATAAGACTATATACACCAAACTTTACAGGATTGGTCGAACGATAAAAATTTGAGTAATAAAATTTAAGTTCCTGAATTTAAGTTTTTCTTAAAATCACTAGAATAACTCTGAAATTAGTCGAAATGCTCGAAATTTAATCCTGACCCGGATATAAAAAATAAAGAAAAAACTTAATAGCACCAAAAACATTTCAAATATTGAGAAAAACAACCCAGTTCAGTTGTTGGCATTAGCATGGTGTTGAAGTTGAGATATTCTTCAATAAATATCTCTAATAAATTTGGTATGTCATATAAAAATGTCTTTTTAATGAATTAAATTCGTCGGGCAGGATATTCCATGTCCATTGTGTCAACAGCTACGTGGGTCCACCACAGTACGGACCACGTAGACAGGCACATGCCCTCCATCAAACGTGACAATAACGGCTCCATCTTCCCAAACCCGACCAATGATTCTAGGAGAGTGCTTCCACCGTTCCAATGTAGCTGTTGCAGGACCCACTTTATTCAACTACAATTCTCTTTGTTAGCTTCTATGTTTAAAATATAATTAAAATAAATTATTTTTTTATAAGTATTTATCAATCTACTTTTATTCATCTCAATATAAACTTTGATTTAGTTTGTTCGGGCGTGGTACAATTGGTAAGAAGTAAGGTCTTGAAGTGTTGTACAAGTTATTTGGTATGGGTTCGACTCTTTTTTGCTGCGCGAGTTCACGATTTACTTAATGTACAGGACTAATGGGCGGTTTGGTATATCCGGAGTTTACCTTCTAGGGATAACATATGGCTGAAAGCCTTGGCTGCCGTTAAGCTGTGTCCTTAGAAGGGTTCCACGTTATCAAATATATATATATATATATATATATATATATAAACTTTGATTTTATTCAAATAGTAAGCATGTCAATTCTAATTTACTTTGCATGGGTTCAAATAGTATACGTGATCGAGTCTCAATGAAAAGATATATTATCACGTAATATATCAAATTCATAAAAAAATATTTTAATAACTTGTGACACGATTTTTTTATAGTATAACTGTTTATATGGATGTAAGATCTATGTTAGTATGATGAGTGTAAGTCTCACATTCATATGAATAATTGTGTTATAAAAAATTTATATCACAAAACTGTTGGCATGAGTTGTCAATTAAGAATTAAAACAGAGAGATTATAGGAATAATATCCCTAACAGTCAAGCATGACTCTAGGCCGAATTTATGTATAGCCAAAAATAGAGTATCAAATCTATCTATATATGTATACAATACCTTTGTAAACAGATTGCAGCGAAATAAGAAAGAAAAGAAAAACTGACATGGTATCAGAGCGCCTCACGACTTGGTCTCTTCTTCATCGCCGACAGAGCTCATCGGTCGTTTCCTTAAAACCCACACGAGCCTGTGTTGGTCAGACTATTCATGATCGAAGCTCGGCTCCTGTTCATCGCCGACAGAGCTCAGCTTGCAGTGTTCGTTGAAATCGAACCTCAACGAAGGCCCTATCTGTTGTTCGTCGTTCGACCCAACTGGAAATACAAAACAACCCAACTAATTTTTTCGAAGGCCCTTCTTCTCCTTCTTTTGACTTTCCAGCTGCAAGTTTTTTTTTTTTTTTTGGTTTCTTATCTTTCTACGCCGCAAGCTTTCTCTTTTTTTTTTTTTTTTTTTCTGGTTTCTCTGCTTCGATCCACCATCTACGTTTATGGCAGACACCGAAACCCCAACCCAGATAGAACCCACCGACCAGAATACCCTCCTATCTGAACTGTTCACTGCCACGATGGCCGAAGCTCTGTCCAAAGCCCAGGCTCTTACGATGACTTCTAAACCTGCTGCTCTACCGATTGGCATCAAGTTGGATGGTTCCAACTATGCCTTAGGGTCCTAAGTTGTCGAGATGTATATCTCCGGTAAAGACAAATTGGGTTACATTAATGGCGAGCTAGCCTTGCCATCTCCGACTGACCCATCCTTCCGTCAATAGCGCACCGACAATGCCATCGTCAAAGGTTGGCTGATTAACTCCATGGATCCATCATTAATCGGCAATTTCATTTGCTTTCCCATAGCCAAACTGGTTTGGGACTCTGTTGCTACCACATATTTTTAATAGTGGCGATACCTCCCAAATGTATGATCTCAGGTGCTGTGTCTCACGTCTCCGTCAAGCAGGTGGTTCCCTGGAAAAATATTACACCAGCTTGTAAGGTCTCTGGCACGAGATCGACTTTCGTCGTCCAAATCCAATGGAGTGTCCTGCTGATATTCAACGCTATAATAATCTCTTCCAAAAAGATAGGGCCTATGTATTCTTGGATGGTCTCAACGACAAACTAGACAATATTCGCAGTGACGTGTTGCAGTTGCACCCATTTCCTACCGTGGAACAAGCTTATGCTCATGTCCGCAGGGAGGCCCTTCACCAGGCAGTGATGAACGCCAGTGATGTACCATCGCTAGGAGCAGTGCTTGCTTCGAGAGGCCTCAAGCTTGGGTTCTCTGGATCGGCCCCCCAACATACTGGAAAATCTGCCTCCAAAGCCCGCTCTTCATCTGACAGTCTCAAATGTTCTCACTGTGGCAATATGAAACATACACGTGAAAACTATTTTCAGTTGCATGGATACCCTGATTGGTGGCATGAACTCCAAGCTCGAAAAAAACATGATACTGGTGGTATGGCTGAAGGCACGGGTAAGGCTGCTATCGCGGCAGCCAAACCCCATTTATTTCTCATTCCACCTACTGTCTCTTCTTAACAGAATTTCTCTCGTATGGAACAAGGTAATCCCTGTCACGCCTTGCTTAGTGATAGCCAAGATACTGACCAGAAAAAGTGACTTCTCGACTCTGAGGCCACAGACCATATGACATTTGACCCCGCGGATCTTTTCCACCACTCACCTCCAAGGCGCACCAGCATTGCAAATGCCATTGGGATGGTCTCACCGGTCACAGGGGCTGGCTCCGTGATCTTGTCACCCTCTCTGCAGTTATCTAATACTTTACTTGTTCCCTCATTGTCCCACAAGTTATTATCTGTTAGCCAAATTACTACAGAACTGAATTGTGTGGTGCTAATGTTTGTCGATTTTTGTCTTATACAGGATATTCTCACCAATGAGATAATTGGGCGTGGAAATAAGAAGGGGGGATTGTACTACATGGAAGATTTCAGTTTGGGTCGAGCACATCATGTGTCTTCTTCGTTTGGTTCCAAGCAGCAACAGATTTGGGTATGGCATCGTCGTTTGGGACATCCGTCATTCGGGTATCTAAGGCATTTGTTTCCCAATTTATTTTCCAATGTAGAGACATCTGGTTTTAACTGTGATACCTGTATTTTGCCAAAAGTCATAAGGGTACCTATTCGTTAAGCATGAATGAAAGTGATACTCATTTTGCTTTAATTCATTCGGATGTGTGGGGACCATCTCCCTTATCTATTGCATCTAGTGTGTGTTGATTTGTGATATTTGTTGATGACTACACCCGTATGACCTGGTTATATCTGCTGAAACATAAGGATGAAGTATTTAAGGTTTTTCAGTCATTCTATGCTATGATTCAAACTCAGTTTTCTACTCCGATCCGGATTCTTCGGTCAGATAATGGTGGTGAATATGTTAATCACCATTTTCACTCCTATTTTCAACAACATGGCCTTATCCACGAGACCTCATGTCCTGAGACCCCACAACAAAATGGGGTAGCTGAACGAAAAAATTGACATATTCTTGAGACTGCTTGGGCTCTTCTCCTTGGCGCGCATGTCCCCACACGACATTGGCCCGATGCTGTTACCACCGCTGTCTATTTGATCAACCGCCTCCCTTCCAAAATCTTAAAGTTTCAAACACCGTTATAGTCCCTATCAGCTTCGGTCTCTCTACCTCCGGCCCTCATGCTCCCTCCTCATACATTTGGCCATGTGGCGTATGTACACATGCCTAAGACTCAGTGCACCAAACTCGACCAATGTGCTCGTCAGTGCCTATTCTTGGGATATGCTGCGCATCAAAAAGGCTACCGCTGCTATGACCCTACTACTCAGCATACCTATGTGACCTTGGATGTCACTTTTCTGGAGTCCGCACCTTTCTACTCCTCCTCGACCTCCACTTCTTCTCTTCAGGGGGAGACACTAGATGAAGAATTGAAATGGCTAACATTCGAATGGTTTGAAGATGGAAATGACACAAATAACATTAACGGATGTAGACATATCCTCTAGAGGTCCAGAAATAGAGCATACATCATCAGGAGAAGAACAAGAACAAAAATCCCTCTGCCCCTTAGTACCTACAAGTCCATCTCCTAAGAATATTCCTGAGGTAAGTAATATCGGCACACTCTCTTCTATAAATGACATAGATACTCCTACTGGATATAACTTACCTTTCAAGCATAACCGGGGCAAGCCAGCAAATAGATATTCTCCAGACATGGAGGAAAGAAGATCAAGGTATCCAATTGCCAACTATGTCTCCACCGCAAAGCTACTTGAGCCTCTTAAGACTTTTTCACATGATCTTTCTGCATGTCATATTCCCACTACAGTTCAGGAAGCATTAATGGATCCTAATTTGTCACGACCCGAAACCCACCCTATGCAGATCTCGTGTCGCGGGGCCGACCCGAAGGCCGTCCCTACTTTTTTCCGTTCCAGTATCATAATACTAATATGCAATGTACTAAAAATTTTAAACAATGAACAGCGGAAGCCTTTATCAATTACAGTAATCCAGCGGAAGTCTCTTTAAATACATTAAACAGCGGAAGTCTATTAAATACATGACATAGTTCTACATAATACAAAATGAGAACTAATCCGTAACCAGCACCCGGGGGTGGTGAATACATGGGAGATCTAACATAGACTGATCAGTACTTCAAAATGTCCCCCTACGCTCTCAGACTCCTACTGGGGTCTCGCAGCGTCATCACCTGAAATGGGGGTAAGTGGGGTGGAATGAGCTATGAAGCTCAGCAAGTAAACCAGATTTTCGACACTGGTATCGATGATTATAAAGAACGTGAATCCATGAATAAAATATGATAGCCAATCATAAGAAAGGAGATGCTGTGATAGCCAATGAGAACAGTTGCCATGATGGCCAATAAGTAGTGGGGCACAATATACAATCAGAAATAATGAAAAAGCAGTGATAAGATTTCTCAACAATAACCTGTCACAATGAAAGTACTGCCACAATAAAACGTTTACAATCAAACCAATGAATAACGTAAGATAATCCATAAGAAACAGTAATCCATAAGGTACAGTAGCCTTTCAACAATATATCCATAACAATAATCCAATGGAGATGCTTATAATCTGTAGTAGGGAATGGCAACCCCTCTGCGTAATTCGAGGCCCGGCATACCTCTCAGTTAAACTCACATCTTTTGCCACATGTCCGTTCACGGACTAATTCGTCACAGAAGCATCGGATGGATATTGCGACTGAGCACAATTCCAGCATTTATAAACATAGCATGATCATTTGTGATTCCATAAGGAGTATGAAAATGGAATATCATATATACAGTAAAGCATAACAGTAAGCCTTTCAAGGCACGGTTCAATATGATAACAATAGCACAATAGTCAATCAATGTCCACAAGATAGAACAATATCGTACTGTGGATAGCAATAACATGAAGTACTTTCAGGAGTACAAATTTGGCAGTAAAGAGAATAAACTTGGCTTTAGAAACACCACATGGTAGAGAAAGTGATCCACTTACCTCTATCGTGATTCTACCTCAAAAATCCGTGAGTATACCTTTGCTTTTCGAGTTCCCTATATATCAGTGAATACGTTTCAGAATAAATGTTATTCATCAAATTTTATGCCTTTCTATCATAAGTATTTCAAATACTATTTTAGACTTTACCATTGAGTCCGGAACGCCGAAGAAAGTCGGTTTAGGCTTTCGCGGAATTCCATTTGGACTTTTGTACTGAAAAGGGCAAAATAGTCATTTTACACTTTTACGGTATTTTATACTTCGGGGTTCCGTCTCATAAAACGGACCCCACCATTGGACTTAGAACGTCCGAGATAATAGGTTTTGACTATTCATTTGCCTTATTTGGACTTCGTTTGACCCATTTTTGGATTAGGGGCATTATTGTAAAAATTAATATTTAATTAATTTTCTGTTTGGGCCTTAGTGTAATTTTTCAAAACATTTGGGGCCGGTTCATAAATTCCATAAGCTGCGGTCTGAACCAGTTGGTTTAGACCTAAAAACCCCAAACCGGTCAGTCCTTCTCTTGAACCAAACGGTTCAGTTCCATTCAAGAACCGGATTTCAATAACCCAATTCCCTATCCCTATCCATGGTTTGGATAACCCCAAACCTAATTCCCAATTTACTATCCATGCAACCAAACAGTCCAATCTCATTTAAATTAAAACCCAAAACGACACAGCTTCGGTCCCATTTATTTCCGGTCGGGTACCGACCCGATCCAACCCAAACCCGTTCCTTTTAACCCGGTAGACCCCCCCCGATTTTCCGATCATCTCTTTCAATGTTCCGGTGAGCAACAGTAGGGTTCCGGCGTCCCTTCCGACGCCGGTGACTGTTCCCATTTATTTTTCTCATGTATTTTTAATACCTTTTTACCCCTCATCACATGGGGATCACGAATCTATCTTTGGTTTCCCATTTGAACTTCTCTAACCTCACGAATAGGGTGATTATCAGTTCCGGCCGGTTTTCCGGTGAACTGATTTTTCTTTATTTCGTAACAGTTTCTTGACTGTTTTGGATCTAATTTGTTCCCAATAGTTTTCTGCATGCATAAGGATCTTTTCCATAAACTTTTAAACAAGTTTTAACCATAAAATTCATGGAACCGAGATTATTCCATCAACCTGCAATTCCATTTTTCTACCTCGTTTCTCAACCTTTGTTCATGATTCTTTTTGCAATAATTTCTATATTTCATGCTTGTTTAGTCCCTCTAATTATATACAAGCCTCATGCTTTAAATCGAAATAACAGAACTGAAACCAATTACCTGGGTTTCGGATTTTGAGCTCACTTGACCCTCCAAACCTCTCTGTTTCTGCTTCAATCTTTCTCTCTTCTTCTCCCCTTCAGTTCCTGACCCTTCTTTCCTTTTCTAACCTCTCATCTCTCAAACCCGTATACATATATATATATATATATATATATACAAAACACTCACCGCCTCTTCTCTCTCTACCTTATCTCTCTCTCTCTCTTGCAGTCATCCTTGACTGCAGAGAATTGCCCCTTAAATCTCCTCCATCCACGTACCTCATATCCTTACATATATATATATATACATATATTACTTACACACACCCACCACCTTTATCAAGGTCGGTTGGTGGGTTTCCCAAACACACACAAACACACAGTGATGCACACAATTGGACCAAAGCGATAGAGGAAGAAATGAGGGCACTACTGAAAAATCAAACATGGACCTTAGTTCCACTACGTCAAGGGAAGAAGACAGTCGGGTGCAAGTGGGTCTTCTTGGTTAAACACAAAGTAAATGGATCTATAGAACGATACAAGGCGAGGTTAGTTGCAAAAGGGTACACTTAGACCTATGGAGTAGATTATCAAGAAACCTTCTCACCAGTAGCTAAGCTAAATACAGTCAGCGTTCTATTATCCCTCGCAACAAATCTGGATTGGCCATTGCATCAGTTAGATGTAAAGAATGCTTTTCTCCACGGTGACCTTGAAGAGGAAGTCTATATGGAAATTCCTCCAGGCTACACGGCATCTTTACAAACTGAAGTTGTGTGCAAATTGCAGCGCGCACTGTATGGACTGAAACAATCACCCCGAGCATAGTTTGGGCGATTCGGTCAAGTAATGAAGAAGTATGACTTCTGCCAAAGTAATTCAGATCATACATTATTTCTGAAGCACCGACGGGGCAAGGTAACAATTTTAATTGTGTATGTCGATGATATGATCATCACAGGGGATGATACAGAGGAAATTGCTAAGCTTCAGAAACAATTGGCAACCGAGTTTGAGATGAAAAATTTGGGAGGACTTAAATATTTCCTGGGAATAGAGGTTGTTAGATCAAAACAAGGTATATTTCTTTCCCAGCAAAAATATATATTGGATTTACTATGTGATGTTGGAATGTTAGATTGTAAACCAGCAGACACTCCAATTGTTCAGAATCACAAGCTCGGAGAACATCCAAGCAAAGTGCCAGCAGACAAAAGAAGATACCAGAGGTTAGTTGGGAAACTTATTTACCTCTCACACACCCGTTCTGATATTGCTTACGCAATGAGTGTAGTGAGTCAATTTATGCACCAACCAAGTAAGGATCATATGGAAACAGTGGTCTGGATTTTACAATACCTAAAATCCTCCCCAGGAAAAGGCCTTATGTTTTCTAAAAATAACCATCTCAGAGTCAATGGTTATACAGACGCAGATTAGGGCAGAAGACACCACCGACAGAAGATCCACCTCAGGCTACTTCATGTTTGTTGGGGGAAATCTTGTTACTTGGAGAAGGAAGAAGCAAAAGGTGGTGGCATTATCAAGTGCTGAAACAGAATTCCGTGGAATGGCTAAAGGACTTTGTGAACTTCTATGGATCAAAAGACTTCTTACTGAAATTGGATTTGCCCCTACCTCTGAGATGGATCTTTTTTGCAATAACAAGGCCGCAATTGCTATTGCCCACAATCCTATCCAGCATGATCGCACTAAACACGTGGAGATTGACAGGCACTTTATCAAAGAAAATCTTGAAGCTAAAATAATTCGGTTCCCATTTGTGAAATCCGAAGACCAACTGGCGGATATTCTTACAAAGGCCATATCAAGCAAGGATTTCTACAACTCACTAGACAAGTTGTGCATTGAAGATTTGGATGCTTCAACTTGAGGGGGAGTGTTGGCATGAGTTGTCAATTAAGAATTAAAACACAGAGATTATAGGAATAATATCCCTAACAGTCAAGCATGACTCTAGGCCGAATTTATGTATAGCCAAAAATAGAGTATCAAATCTATCTATATATGTATACAATACCTTTGTAAACATATTGCAGTGAAATAAGAAAGAAAAGAAAAATTGACAAAAACATTACTAGTAAATGAAATTACGATTTTAATTAAGAGATTTTTTTTTAAAATAAAAGTGATGTGGTGTTATAATTGATATTAATTAACTCAACTATATTATAACTAACTCAATCAATTTATAAGACGTAATTTAAGTCAAAAAATTTTCTAATATAACTCTTAAAAAAATAATTCAATACAATTCATAATTATTTAAAAATAAATATTTATATTTTGCTAAAACAACTTGTACTCATTACCACATGTTTAAAAAAAATATATAAAACTAGCATATAGGAAATCACTTTTTTCCCACTTCCCTAGGCATTTTGCTTTTTAATTTTTTAAGCCGATCATATTGCCGCATATTACTCTGGGAGCAAAGTTGAATTTGTGGCATTTTTGCACATGTTCAGTGACTTAAGGTAAGCCTATCATTATAGCATTTGAAAAGACGACACAATGATATCTCAGCGTGACAATGCCTCAATTATCATTCTTCCATTTTTTTTTTCCAATTACCATGACCAAAACGCTGGATGAAATCACCAAAAAAAAACAAGTGTTTCGTAAGTAATTAGACTCAATTGATCATTCATGTCCTTTTTTAAATAAGGAATCATAGTTTAAATCTCACTTTTTACTATAAAAAAAAAAAAAATTAAATATTTATTTTCACTTAATAATAAATTGAATTAAGTAAGATTGTTAAACTTACCTTACTTGCGATACCTAACTACATGTCAAGTAAGACTATTTAGTATGCCTTGCATATGGCCGACCACATGCCAATTCACATGCAAGCACGTTTTTAAGTATTTTGTAAAAGATTGAAGATATTAGATTGAGTAAAGATAAATGTCCTATTTTTTATAGTTTATTTTTATCTTACATTTTATATAAAAATAAGGTTTATTGGCGAGTTTAGTTTGCAATAAATTTTACCTTTGTGAAATAAATAAAACAAAAATAAATTATGAGAAATGATACATTTATTACAGTAGTAGACCATCTCAATAAGTAATCTTTGCATTGGGACATGCTATTCTTTTATAGCAATGTTAGGATTTCACAATTTTTTGTCCTACTTTCATTCCACATTTTTTACATAAATAAGATGCACGTGGGTAGAATTCACATGATGGCCATAGATGATTGGTCTAATTAATTCTAAGGTGGGGAAACTTGTTCTTCGAGATCGTCAAGTCACAACTCAATAGGTACCACTTTTTTTGAGGCACTAGCCCTATTTTTAATCAGATTTTTAGTTAGTAAATAATATGATTGATCCTCTAAATTAGTCGATCTGAATGATCAGATACCGAATTATAAAAAAAAAATGATTGCTCTTAATCATATGAGATGATAGAATTTAGGTGGGACAAAAAAATTATGAACCCTCTCATTATTGATCCTGTTTTGTCCATGGCATTTTTATGGCTTAAAGGGGACGCGGCCCATCCATATTCTTACAGCTCATATACTATAATTAATAAGATATTAATTTCAAATAAATAATAATAATAAAAGCTATGCCATAAAAAATTGACAATGAATTTTTTCATTCATAAGTACAAAGTATCAAGGTTTATTATAATAATTGTACGTGGGATCATTTGTTTGTGTCCAAGTAAGAAATTGAAAAAATTATTATATATATATATATATTGTGTTTTCCTAATAATAATTTTGTTCCTAAAACAAGGCAAAGAAACAATTGTAGAGTAAAACTTATTCTAAGAAAATTCAGGGTAAAAATCAAGGCTCTCCTAATTTAATAGTTCTTTTTATCTTTATTTATAATTAATAATTCCTTTATAATAGTTTTTTATTTTATTTTTTTACCAATGTTAACTATGTATCACTAGTATTATTTACAAATAAGCTCAAGAGACACCCAAATATAATCCCTTGAAAAATAAGTTTAGTCTTTTGCAATAAAATTAACAAATTATCACATGTTCCACTTGAAGATTTGAATTTATGATCTCTTATATGAAGAAAGACATGAGACTTGAATAAACTACCAGAAACTTCCACCAACAATAATTTGAAATCGTCTACCTCCTAAAAAGTTATTATCCCTTTCCTAGTTCCTAGAATATTGGATATTGGATGTCTCCAATTCTTCCATGAAAGAGGCAAAAATGGACGTGGTTTATTCAAAAGGAAAGAGTAAAACGGGAACTAAAGGCCAACAATAATACACAAATGCACTTCTATGGATTGTGACTCTTGCCCGTCCAGCAGGCAAGCTACCAATAGTTGGGCAAGTTGGTCCCCACATTTTACATACAAGCAATAATAATGGAGTTCATTTTCTAGCTTTGCAATATATTCATACAAATTCCTTTTAATTATTGTACTATATTTATACTTCAATAATTATTCAGTGATTTTTTTAGAGTTATAGTCCCAACGGTTAAATGAATAGTTACAACAGCAACAACGTATTGTAAATAATTATTCAGTAGTTTCTTGGGATCATAATCTTAATGGTTAGATGAATAGTCACAACAACAACAACGTACTGTAAATACACATGTTACATATCATTTAACGGTTAAAACTATTGAGCTGGGACTATTGAACAGTTTTTTAGAGTGAAAACCCATTTCGAAGAATCTTTGAACTCTCGTTTTTGCATTTGCTTTCAAAACTATTTCAAAAACGAAAAACTCGCCAAGGACAATTTATTTGAGAAGGGGGTTCAAGTTTGGCCGTGAGATCTTGAGTTCAAATGTCACAGAGATATGCTTGTTAATTTTTAGTTGAATCTTGATTTAACCGATAGACGTGACTTGTGGGTGGTCAAGTTCTAATTTAACTAATACACGTGATTTGTGGATGATCGCGTATATCCAAAATAATTATGGATTCATGATTGGCAGGTCTCTGTTATAAATAAAAAATAAAAAACTTGTTCTAAAAAAGTTTGCTTAGTTATTTGGTCAAATTTTGAAATACTTTTATGTTGATTTTTTTTTTAAAAAAAAAAGTGCCACAAAAACGTGTTGATAGAAAATTAGCTTGGCATAAACTCCCTCTAAACATCCTATGAAGCTATTGTAAAAGATACGAGTCTTAAATCATACGATGCATGGTGTCTATCTATCTATCTATCTATCTATCTATCTATATATAATCATAGAAATGATGCTGCACTTTTTCAATTCGTCAAAGCCCTGTTCTTCGTCGGTGTGAGATTTGAAAAGAAAGGAGATTAGAGTGCCGCCGAGGATGGCTTCGGCGATAGCCACTCTGATGCTCAAGTTAGAGAGTGAGTAAGAACTGATCAGGAAGAATTTGATTGTGTGTTTGATGTGTACCTTGATGATAATTATAAGATGACTGTCTTTCAAGGTAGGTAAGGTTTGGTACCGTGAAATCTGGGACTCACTATTGTCCGGAGGTGGCAGTCCCATGATGGCCACTTGCTTCACTGTTTTACATCGCTACCTGCTCCATAGTCTCATCATTGCTACCTGCTCCACAGTCTCATCATTGCTACTTGCTTCATCGCTCCGAGGTCGGTAGGCTAAAATGATGATGACGACGAGGTCAGTATTTCCGTGGTCAATGACATTGAGAGGCAATTCTTCCGAACTTGACGATCCGATGTCAAATCGGTATATGAGCTCACTTCGTCATCTGCACACAGTAAATCTAGACACGTACAAAGTTCAGATTAGTCCTCTTATTTCTGACGTATCATATAACCATAGAAATGATGTGTATATATGAATATTAAACACCCTATTGCAAAGAGTCAAGCCAAGCTACCGTAGGATGGATTCTTGTTTGGCCCTGTAGCAATATAATTCCAGACACAAATGTATGAGACCAGAAGAAATGTGTGGTAAGGCTCAGTGACGTGGGCTACAGAAAACACAAGAAGCTTGAAAACTACATAAGATCTGAATGCGATTGGTGTAGTTAGATTTTGGTCCTTAGCTAAATTTTAGGTAACATTAGCACTTCTGTCTGGTGGATGAGAATCCTTTTTTTAATGGACTTTACGCAATGACGATCCAATTTAGGTTACTTATTTGTAATTTAGTGTGTTGACATGTCTCTTTTGACTATAATATCGTTGGCAAATTCAGTTTCATAATCACCATATATAGAGTACTAGGTACAAACCATAGAATGAATATTAATTAATTAGGGGACAACCAAACGGACCTTTATTTAAAAAAATGAAACTCTGAGCTTCGTTTTCTTGATAAATATTTATAATTATATCATGCAGCTCATGTGGTTTTGAGGGGAAATTAATCAGGCCTTAATGGCCCTTCATTAAAAGTTAATTAGTGAATAAAAATATAAAATAGTTGAAAAGTGAGAGATGACTAGACTTGGTCACTAGAAGAGGAATTGGGTATTGCGATATAAGGTTGGAAAGCCAAAAGAATTGTACGGCTTCATTGTTTTGCATAAAATGCAGAAACTTTTGTTATTCTTACACATGGAGAGCTCTAAAAGCAAGGCTGAATAATGCGTTTGTTTCAAGAATTTTCCAATTACTGCATTAATCTAGATCATATCATATTCTTTTAATACATAAAATTAGTATACATATAAATTTTACGAACCGCACAATACGGTGTGAGTATATTAAAAAAGAGTAATTCTACTCTTCTCAAAATTTTAACCCGAATTTTTATTTTAATTTATTTTTATTAATTATTTAGAATGTATTCTGAATCAATTTAAACGCACTAAATTATTTTAAATTTTAGCTACAAATATATCAAATTACTATTAGAGTGTTAATTGCGAGATAATATAAATATACTATAATCATATTTTATGAATAGTAAAAAACATATCCAATCTCATGAATTTAAATACATTCTCTAATCACGTAAATTTTTTTGGTATCATTTTTATCTCTTTTCTCTGACATTTTTTTATCATAGTTACATAAATCATTATTTAATAATAGTATCCAACTGACAACCCTTTTAAAAGATACCATTAAGTATATATGTGTGTGTTCACACACATGTACACATTTATATATATATATATATATTTTGTAGATACTTCTCCCATTATATGATAGTTATCATCAAAGTTTACTGAACCACTTTGCTCATGTTGAAATATCATTACCTCGTTGGACTCTCAAACGTAGAAGCAGCAATTTTGAGGGCGCTCTCTCTCTCTCTCTCTGTATATATATAATGAAATTTTGATCCAACCTAAAATCTTCTCCAAGAATTTTTGTCTTGGTTCCCTCATTGCATCCATGGAATTGTGGACTTCACAGGTGATTCCAGAGTGACACGGGTACATGCACTTCAATACAAAACACAAAAAGTGCATTACTTCACTCCTTAGAAAAAAAGTTGGTGCTAATCTATTTAATTAGGGGTTAATCACTTAGTCATGGTGTTTTCAAAATGCATTAGGTAGAGGCTTTTACAATTGGATGGTGCCATTCATGTGATTTGACGGCGTACAAAAGAAAAAAAAGGCTTAAAAAGTATGCTAGTGGGTACCTATTAATATATTATTTTATGAAAAATAACCTATAGTCAAACGAAAATATGGTAAATTATACTAATTTTTTTTATTAAGTTTAAAAATATTACAGACGAATTATCTAGTATGGGTTCGACTTTCTTCCGTTGCGCGAGTTTGCGATTTACTTGATGCACAAGACTAATGGACGGTTTGATACATCCAAAATTTACCTTCTAGGAGTAGCACCTAGCTGAAGGCCCTGGCTGCCGTTAAGTTGTGTCCTTAAGAAGGTTCCATGTTATCAAAATATATATATATATATAAACTTTGATTTTATTCAAATGGTAAGCATGTCAATTCTCATTAACTTTGCATGGATTCAAATAGTGTATGTGGTTGAGTCTCATTGAAAAGATATATTATCACGTAATATATCAGATTCATAAAAAAATATCTTAATTTTTGTGACACGATTTTTTTTTATAGTACAACTATTCATATGGATGTAAGATCTATGTTAGTATGATGAGTGTCAGTCTCACATTCATACGAATAATTGTATTATAAAAAATTTATATCACAAAACATTACTAGTAAAAGAAGTTAACGGTTTGAGTATATTAAAAAAGAGTAATTCTACTCTTCTCAAAATTTTAACCCAACTTTTTTATTTTAATTTATTTTTGTTTTTTTATCAATTACTTAGAATGTATTTTGAATCAATTTACACGTATCAAATTATCTCAAATTTTAGCTCAAAATATACCAAATTACTATTAGGGTGTTAATTGCGAGATAATATAAATATACTATAACCATATTTTATGAATAGTAAAAAAAACATATCCAATCTCATGAACTTAAATACATTCTCTAATCACGTAAATTTTTTATATCATTTTTATCTCTTTCTCTAACGTTTTTTTATTTTAGTTACATATATCATTATTTAATAATAGTATCCAACTGACAACCCTTTTAAAAGATACCATTAACTATATATGTGTGTGTTCACACACATGTACACATTAATATATCTATATATATATATATATATATATATTTTGTAGATACTTCTCCCATTATATGACAGTTATCATCAAAGTTCACTGAATCACTTTGTTCATGTTGAAATATCATTACCTCGTTGGACTCTCAAACCTAGAAGCAAGAATTTTGAGGGCTCTCTCTCTCTCTCTCTCTCTCTCTGTATATATATATATATATATATATATGAGAAAACAAAAGGTAGCGAGACGCAGTTAGACCATCAGGGGAAAACGCAAAGTTAAAGCTTCAACAACATTTGAATATGACATGACCAAAAATAAATAAATAAAGGCAGTAGAGAGACGTGAAAGTGTAGTTAGACGTCAATGTTATATTTATCTTTTAGAAAATTGCTTGTACTGCACGATAGAAGGGGATTCTTTAAATGGACTTAACCTAGTAATTGCTTAAACTTAGGTAGTTTGTGTTCCAATTCTTGTCATTTTCAACTTTGTTACAAATAAACATTTAACCTTCCTCCACCCTATTTTCAACTTCTGACAGTTAGTATTATCAACACTTGGATTTCTATTTAAGAAAATGTAGTGCGTAACATTTTTTTTCATCGTATTTTTTCACTCTCGTATATAAGAATTAAGACTCATTATAATAAATACACCCTTCTATTTAAGAATTAAAAATGAAAAATTAAGTGAAAAAACTCACGTATGGTACAACTCTTCTTTTCAATAAGAAAATTAACTACAACTTTTCTTACATATTGTTGGATATTGTCCCACAACGCTCCTCTGAAGCTCCTCTGGTTTATCTATATGATTAGTTGTCCCTTCCCTTTAACACCTGAGTTTTAAGGAGTTGAATAGGTTGAACCTCCATTTCAACTTGGTATCAGAGCCAAGTTAGAGCCCAACCTTGAGCTTCGGCCCGATGCGGTCTAAAGGGGGTGTTGGATATTGTCCCACATCGCTCCTTTGGTCTATCTATATGGTTGGCTGCCATTTTCTTAACACTTGAATTTTAAGAAGTTGTTCCTTAACACTTGAATTTTAAGAAGCTGAATGAATTGAACTTCCATTTCAACTCATATAAAAATCTTGTCATTATAATGTAACTCTGTCCCTATTTACAAAGACAGAGCAAAGAGAAGGTTGGAATGGGCTTATAGTTCTTCCAAAAAGAAATCTAAAAATAAAAAATACATGTAAAAATTTGACATTTTTCAAATCAATCCAACTCAATCTTATTCACCATTTCTTTTTTTCTATCTCAAAATTCTAATGTTAATTCTCTTTTTTATCATCCTAAAATTTTAGACTTCACTAAAATTTTGATCCAACCTAAAATCTTCTCCAAGAATTTTTCTCTTGGTTCCGTCATTGCAGCCTTGAAATACTGAAATTAGCAAATTTGTAAGGAATATTAAGTGAAATATCCCTACTTTAATTATGGAATTGTGGACTTCACAGGTGTGACACAGGTACATGCACTTCAATACAAAACACAAACAGTGCATTACTTCACTCATTAGAAAAAAGTTGGGGCTAATCTATTTAATTAGGGGTTAATCACTTAGTCATGGTGTTTTCAAAATGCATTAGGTAGAGGTTTTTACACTTGGATGATGCTATTCATGTGATTTGACGGCGTACAAAAGAAAAAAAAGGCTTAAAAAGTATGCTAGTGGGTACCCATTAATGTATTATTTTCTAAAAAATAATCTATAGTCAGGCACAGAGAAAAAGATAAATTATATTAATTTTTTTTTAAGTTTAAAGATATTACAGAAGAATTTTTATAATTTAAAAAATGATACTAACCTCTCTTTTATTTTAATTACCGACACAAAATGCTTCCTACCGTTATGTATCCGTTACTCAATTAACAAAAGTGATTTGTAATTATGTCATAATTTTGAAATTATCCTCTTTGTTACAAAAAGGTCTAAAATGCCTTGAATAACTCTTATACTATTGCTATTTTACCCAACTTTCTTCCCAATCTCTTTTGAAGGATTGAATATATAATTTTAAAAAATAAATGTGTTTCTTTAATATATAAATCAAATTGAATTTTATTTAAAAACTAAATTTGTTCCTTTAATATATAAACTAAATTGAAATAGTTTTTTGTTCCTTCTCTTTTCCTTTTCTTACCCAATAATTATTCAATAATAAAATAAATTGTAATTATTTATTTTTTAAAAATAAAGTATATTTATTATCTTTTTTTTCTTTCCTTTTCCTTTTCTTACCAATTTTTTTTCACCATTCCTAGACGCTTCCTATTCTACACAAAATCTTAAATCTCATTTATGTATGATAAATTTATATAGACATTTCTCTTTTATTTTATTTTGTTTTTTTACATTTTTATTTTCATCAAATTTTCTAATTTTTTTTCATTTTATTTAAAAATAAATGTAAGATAAAGAACTTATATTTGTTAGCCAAATAAGATTTTAATTAATATTTATTTATGCACCCAAAAAAATAAAATAGGTAATTTTGTCATTTTGAAAGAAAAAAAAAATTGGTTGGAAGGAAAGTCTTTGTAATTTGTCACTAAAAGTAAGTGAAGTCAGTGTTATTTAAAAAACTTTAAAAATAAATTTGTAATTTACAAAAATCTCAATGTAATATATCCTAAATTATGTGATGTGCCATTATATTTAATCAATTAATTTGTCATTTCAAACTTAACAAACACTACTTTATAGTGATAGGTTTGTTAAGAGAAGTGTGTGGGAGTGAAAGTGGGCTTGGAAAGGAGTCGACAAGAAATATTATTTTGTGAACTTGACAAGGTTGGTTGGAAAACTTCCACCAGACTTGCCAGGGGAGCATTGTCACTTGCAAAAGTATAAATCCAATGTCATAACAACACTCCAGAAGACAGCAAAGAAAGAATATTTGTAATGTGACTATTGATCAAAGTAAGCGCAAATCATGCCCTCCACCGCCGCCCCCACCAGTTAGTTAAGCCTTGTCTTCCAGTCCCAGCTTTAGGACCACCCTCCTTTTTTGTAATATGAATCATCACAATAACTTGCTGCAATGCAATGCAAGTGCATCATCACAAATATAGGATTTATCCCAAGCCTACATCATAGTAGTAGCTCTAAATGGCGTGCCTTCACTCATTGAAAAACACGAATAAGTGATACATACTTTCCACTTACAGACCGTTGACCACGAATTTAAATAATTGACACATGCTTTTTACTCAAAAACAAATTATTTCGTAAGTATGTATAGTTTTAATGATTTTAACTGTACAATAGGTTTTATTTGTTGGGTGATTGTTATAAATTTGTTCGAGTTTTTGATGATTCATTTGCAATCTAAAAAATTGAGAAAGAAATTTTCACTCAATTTTTTTTATATAATATGTTTTGTCTGATATGTTTCAATTCGTTTATATAAGAGAATTGTCTTTTACGGTTTCAACTTAAGAGAAGATAATCGTTATTAAGAGAAAATGAGAGTTTTGAATTTTGAAAAGTTTTTTGGTTGTCTTTGAGACTGAGAAAGAAATTTTCACCCTTTTTTTTTTTTTTTTCTGGAATATGTTTTATCTCTTATGTTGCAATTCGTTTATATTAGAGAATTGTCTTTTACGATTTCAACTTATGAGAAGATAATCATTATTAGGAGAAAATGAGAATTTCGGGTTTTGAGAAGTTTTTTGTTTTTATAATTTTTTTGATACATAGTGAATTGATCATTGCAATTCATGAACGTGACATCTTGCCGAACAACATAAATCATGTATTTTCTCTATATGCTTTATTTATTTTACTTATTTGAAATTAAATTAAATTTTGTTTGATTGTTTTTACACAACACCATCATCACATCATATGACAGGCTCAAAAAATAATCCTCAAAATCTTTATAATTTTAACCGTATAAAAGATTATACCATCACATCATATGACGAATTTATTTGAAAGAAAAGTTATTTCTTAGACCATCACAAGCATGCGCCGACCTAAATCTCAACTTCACACCATGTGACACAGATTTATAAAATAATTTCTCCAAACTTTAAAAAAAAAAACCCACTTATTGGATTATAGCCGAGGCATTAGCATAGCTCTTCTTCCTGGATCCACTATAGAGTGGAGGAAGCTAGGTGACTAAGTCTATCCTGATCTATGATGCTAGGGCCATATATATCTTTGGTGGACCCTCTTCAGAGACTCTGGCTGTCCTTGTTGTCGTTGTCTCTTCACCATCCTCAATTTATCAAAGTTAAATTCAGGATTAGGAAGAAAAAAAACATATTTTTAGCCAAAAAATTATATACAAATGTATTTTCAGATAATTTAAAAATTAAAATACATTTTTCAAAAACAGTTTTACAAAAATTTTCTTATTCAAATGAAAGAAATCGTTGTTTGGTTAAGAATAAATTGAAAAGACTTACTGATCCTTTTTTATTGTCATATTTTTTTTTTAAGTTTATTGCATCTTAACTATGTCAGATCTAAGTTAGGGGTAAAAATATAAAAATTTAAATTTAAGGGACTCTTTTATTAAAATATGAAAAAAAAAATTGGTGGAACAACTCCTTTTTTAAAAAATAAAAAACAAAAATAAAAAATAAAAGATATACAACAATAAATAATTGTAAAAAATCAAAATTTTAAATTTTAGGGGCTATTGCCCCTCCTTAACCTCATGTGTATCCGCTAAATCATAGGGCATTAGTACAAATTTTATTAACATGTGACCTATTATTAGGAGTTTTTGTGTAGGTTAAGATTTAAGATACTTTATTATAATTATAGGATTGGTCCATATATACTTGATTATAATATTATACATAAAATAGCATTATTTATGAAGACATGTATGCCTTTTTTGTAGTTATATTGAAACTAATTGTTATATTACATGTAGGATTTGAATCACATAAAACCCTAAAGATTTTACCATTGGTATCAAAGATTACTGGGTTCAAGCTTAGGGGAGGTGGAATCGAACCTATGCTAGAAGGAGTAGAACTCGCACCATTTGAATAGGACATCAATTCTAATATTGACGATTGTTACTTTTAAAAAAAAAAAAAAAAATCGGTTAAAAGATATCTTAGGTCGACTTACACGTATTAAATTAAGTTCTCCTTTTGTGATAATCAGGTTCACCCTTTAAGTTTTAGCTACAAATAATTAGCGCAGTGAAAACACAAACTCGAGATATATAAATCTTATCCTTAACGTCTTTACTCATTAAAAGATTGTTACTGATTATAGAACTTGTGTAATTGTAGCTTTCCTATTTCCAATTGAAATGATCTTCAACCATCACATGAAGCCAACCAACATTGGTTGGTCCATAATGATAATGCTGGTCCAAATCTAAGACTGGTTCCCCAAGAAACCGCAGTGGATTATGTACAGAATTAATGGTCACAAGAGATCATAAAATATGAACAAAATAATGATTAGCCATCAATTTTTTGGAAGTTGACCATAAAGTTGCAAAATTATTGAAATTGTAAGACCCCATTTGAAAAATAAAAGTCTGTCCATGGCTATTCTATTTTCAAAATTATTAAAAGTTTTCTTTGTTAACATGGTCTGCTTAATTTAAAATAAATACATACTATTTCTTTATTAAAATCGTCAAATTATTGATCGAAGTAGGCAATGGTCCAATAACATAATTACTAGCTCGTTTCTAAAAGAAAGAGTTCAATTCACATTCCGACAATAAGCAGGAAAGAGATTTAAAACTGTCAACCTTAGAGGCTTTCATAAAATTATTGCCAAATTATTAGTTCTTTTTTCTTTCTCTTTAAATTTCATTTTGAATGGTATTTAATTTTTTTTTTTTAGTATTTTAAAATAACATTTTATCATGTTAAATAAATCCTTTGGAAAAAATAGCTATATCAAAATAATAATTAAAATATTGAATTTAGTTACTTAAAAATTAGCATATATATATATATGAATAAATATGAAAAGACCATTCGGGGGTCTATCCGAGTAGTTAATACATTGAAAATAAAATTCAAATATCTCGAGTTTGAATTTTCTCTACACCAATCGTTGTTAGAGCTTAAAGAGTGAGTTTATCTCTCACGAGAAGAGGAACTTAGTTTGATACACATAAATTGGTACATGATATTTATGACTGATTTATCTAAAAAATATATATAAAAAGATTTTAAATAATTATGATTGCTTTCATTCTAGATTATATATTTATCCTTAACATGTTGTAAGTAGGAATAAACCCTCCAATTCACATGTGATGAACTTTTCTGAAAAAAGATGAATAGATGAATCAATGAATGAATAAATAAAATAAACGTACAATATATAATTAAGCTCATAAGAAAATTTATGATCACGTTTTTTATTAATAAAAAATTTTAAAAATGGAAAATATTTGCCTAAAGATCTTTGCTTTAATGATTTGATCTTAATTAGGAGGTTTAGAAAAGTTTCCATCGATGAAACCAAGTTTGTTTTTGGCACATATCACAAATTATCCATTGTATAATCATCATCATTTAAAGGTTGAGAAAAACAGTATTGGGTTGTTGGAGTCATGTAAATAAAAAGAAAAATAATAATGATGTGGTATGTATTCAAGATTTTATTAATTTTTTTTTTTGAAAAAAATTTATACTAAAGGCCGAAGGGAAATCATATTTGATCTCTTTATCGTTACAAGCCTCTGAAGATAAAAAGAATAAAGGGAGAAACAAAATTTTGGAATTCTACCATTTCATTGATTGTGAATGTAATACTTAATATATGGATCGATGTCTTACCCGAGATGGTAGAGTAGTCTTCTTTCACTTCTTCCACAAACGCGACTCAGATTCAAAATTTAGTACATGCGCACACACATACCTAGGTAGAATTTTCTCCTCCTATTACTTGGGACTGTGGCCAAGCGATAAAGACATTAAAAATAAAATTCAAGCGTCTCGAATTTGAGTCTCTTCTGCATTAATCATTGGCAGTTACAGTTTAAAGAATAAGCTTAACTGACACAGGGATGGTGATTTAGTTTAATGCACATAAACTAACCCAGACTACCCATTAACTGATCCATAAAAAAAATCCCCCTTCTCATCGTTGTACTAAAAAAATTATGATACATAATATAAAATACTTTACATATCCCACAAGATCCTATACATATCTCACAATTAGTGTAATCAAATCCCATGATCAGTGGGTGGCCAATGAAAGAAAACACTTGGTCAAGATGTGTCCTAGTTGATATATTCAAAACACTTAAAATATAATTTGGAAGTGTGGTCAAATAAAAATTATTGGGCCGGGGCCTAGTTCAATAAAATTTGAGCTCACTTTATGAGTCTGCATCACCCTCATTCTATTAGAAGAACTTTGGGCCGAGTTTGCTCAAGCCCAAATAATATGATCTAGGATAAATTACATTTTTCATATCTTTGAACTTTACTGTGAATTTCACTTTAATCTCTATGCTATCAATTTTGCCAATTTAACCTTCCAAATTTTTAGCCCCATTTTAATTCCATCATTCAGTCACAATTGGCTGTTTAATGTATACAAAAAAAGATTTTTTTAAAATTTACATGTGTCTTTTCGTTCACAATAAATGGCTAATTATGACAGAATGATGGAATTGCAATGAAACTAAAAATTGGAAGGTGAAATTTACAAAATTAAAAGGATATGAATTAAAGTAAATTCAGAGTAAAGTTCAAAAATGAAAAGCGTAATTTATTCTATAATCTATTATAATTTGAGTATTCTTTCATCAAGAGTAAAAAGTGTAATTTATCATCTGATCTATTAAAGTTCAAATACTGCTTAAATTTTTTACCCAAACTATGTGTCTATAGTCTTGTATGAATATAGATCATTTTTTTTATAGATCGGTTGTATTCTGAGTCAGCTTACGTACACCAGACTAAGTTTCATTCTATGTGACAATCAGACTTACGTTTTAAGCTTTAACTGTCAACGATCAACGTAGAAAGAACTTGAATTTGAGACGATTGGATATGAATATATAGATTATTTGGGAATTTGAGTGTTACAATTTTATTTTAGAACCTAGCCAATTATTAAAATTGATGATATTATATCCCTACTAAATGTCGTGGTATTAATCTGTACTAAAACCTCCTCTCCTAGCTCCTGCAGGATCTTAAATTACGCATCCAGCGTCCTTAGTCTTGTATGGATACAGATAATTTATGAAGTCTTGTATTGAGTACAGCATTATTTATTTAGACTCTAAGTCAATTATTAGGTTTGATGATATTAAATTCTTACTAAATCCCGTAATATTAAATCTCTATTAACTCTCTCTCTCTCTCTCTCTCTCTCTCTCTCTTTCTCTCAATTCTTCCAGACACGCAAATTTTATTTTTTGGTTGAAAATGAAAAAATAATTCCATTGAATCACTGCTCATTTTGCCTTGATTGCCACATCATTAAAAATTTCTTTTTTGATAAAAATTTGGACAATGTAACGTTAGTCAAACCTGATAAAGTTATCCTAAAACCAAACAAGGGCTCAACTCAGAAATCGATTTCTCACTCAAACTTTGTTCAAGCCATAAACTTTGTGCCTCACTCAATTTAAGCTTAGTGATGAGGTAATAATAACTGCCACCATTATAAAAGACACTTGTATCTTCTAATATTTATTTATTTTTGAAAGAGGAAATGGGATGTTATAATTTATGTTTTACAATCAACTTAACTTTATTACAATCAAATTTATCCAACCCAATCAACTTACAAGATATAATCCAATTCAAGAGCAAATAACCTAATTCAACTCATAATTGGGTGAAAATAAATGCTCACATCTCTTTAACGGAGAATAAGACTTGAATCCATGACATTTCCTTTGAAAGAGTCATGGATGATCAATTGGACTAACCTCAATTAGTTTGTACATTTCAATGTTACTGCTTACAGAAAATATATCTACAAGAACAAGTCTTCTAATTAAGAAATGAACCATATTCCAATTAAGAGAATTATTTATGAAGACATATATGCCCTCTTTTGTAGTTATATTGAAACTAATTGTTATATTGGATTTGAATCTGATAAAACCCTAAAGATTTTACCATTGGTATCAAAGATTACTGGGATTAGGCTTAGGGGAGGTGGAATCGAACTTATGCTAAGAGGAGTAGAACTCGCACCATTTGAATAGGACCTCAATTCTAACATTGAAGATTGTTACTCTTTTTTTTAAAAAATAAATCGGTTAGTAGATATCTTAGGTCGACTTATGCGTAACAGACTAAGTCCTCATTCCGTGATAGTCAAGCTCACCCTTTAAGTTTTAGTTATAAATTATCTGCGCAGTGAAAACTCAAACTCGAGATGCATAAATCTTATTCTCAACGTGTTTACCCATTAAAAGATTGTTAAACTTGTGTAATTGTAGCTTTCGTATCTTTCCTAATTATGGTTCAATAGATATTCCAATTGAAATGATCTTCAACCAGCACATGCAGCCCACCAACATTGGATGGTCCATAATGATAATGCTGGTCCAAATCTAAAATTGGTTCCCCAAGAAACCGCAGTGGATTATGTACAGAATTAATGGTCACAAGATATCATAAAATATGAACAAAATAATGATTAGCCATCAATTTTTTGAAGTTGACCACAAAGTTGCAAAATTATTGAAATTGTAAGGCCCCATTTGAAAAAATAAAAGTCTGTCCATGGCTATTCTATTTTCACAATTATTAAATGCTTTTTTGTTAACATGGTCTTCTTAATTTAAAATAAATGCATATTATTTCTTTATTAAAATCGTCAAATTATTGATCGAAGTAGGCAGTGGTCCAATAACATTATTACTAGCTTGTTTTTAGAAGAAAGAGTTCAATTCACATTCCGACAATAAGCAGGAAAGAGATTTAAAACTGTCAACCTTAGAGACTTTCATAAAATTATTGCCAAATTATTAGGTCTTTTTTCTTTCTCTTTTAATTTCATTTTGATCACAACCTTTAGTTGCGAAATAATTCATTTATTGAATGGTATTTCATTTTTTTTAGTATTTTAAAATAAATTTTATCATGTTAAATAAATCCTTTGGAAAAAATAGCTATATCAAAATAATAATTAAAATATTGAATTTAGTTACTTAAAATTTAGCATATATATATGAATAAATATGAAAAGACCATTCGGGGGTCTAGCCGAGTAGTTAATACATTGAGAATAAAATTCAAGTATCTCGAGTTTGAATTTTTTCTACACCAATCGTTGTTAGAGCTTAAAGAGTGAGCTTATCTCTCACGAGAAGAGGAACTTAGTTTGGTGCACATAAACGGATATAAGATATTTATGATCCGATCTACTTAAGAAAAATATATAAAAAGATTTTAAATAATTATGATTGCTTTCATTCTAGATAATATATTTGTCCTTAACATGTTGTAAGTACGAATAAACCCTCCAATTCACATGTGATGAACTTTTCTGAAAAAATATGAATAGATGAATCAATGAATGAATAAATAAAATAAACGTACAATATATAATTAAGCTCATAAGAAAATTTATGATCACGTTTTTTATTAATAAAAAATTAAAAAAATGGAAAATATTTGCCTAAAGATCTTTGCTTTAATGATTTGATCTTAATTAGGAGGTTTAGAAAAGTTTCCATCGATGAAACCAAGTTTGTTTTTGGCACATAACACAAATTATCCATTGTATAGTCATCATCATTTAAAGGTTGAGAAAAACAGTATTGGGTTGTTGGAGTCATGTAAATAAAAAGAAAAATAATAATGATGTGGTATGTATTCAAGATTCTATTAATTTTGTTTTTTGAAAAAATTTTATACTAAAGGCCGAGGGGAAATTATATTTGATCTCTTTATAGTTACAAGCCTCTGTAGATAAAAAGAATAAAGGGAGAAACAAAATTTTGGAATTCTACCATTTCATTGATTGTGAATGTAATATTTAATATATGGATCGATGTCTTATCCGAGATGGTAGAGTAGTCTTCTTCCACTTTTTCCACAAATGCGACTCAGATTCAAAATTTAGTACATGTGCACACACATACCTAGGTAGAATTTTCTACTCTCATTACTTGGAAGTGTCGCCAAGCGATAAAGACATTAAAAATAAAATTCAAGCGTCTCGAATTTAACAGTTCGTTTGGATAAGTAGGAGGAAAATGAGAGTATTAGTTACGAGAGAAAGGAAATGAGAGGAGAGGAGAGAGTAATCCCTACTTTATGTTTGGATAACTAATGAAAGGAAATGAGAGGAAAGACTAATATAATCCTTTCATCTTGTTTGAGAATGATAAATGAGAGAAAGGAAATGAAAGAATTTTATATTATTTTATTATTATACTCTTTGGATGACTGAGGATTGAAATGTTATTTTTATTTTAACTTTTATAATTTTAAGGGTAATATTGGTATTATTAAAAATTCATTAAATCTTTCTTTCCTTTCTCCTCATTTCCGCCCACTTTTGGAGGGATAACAAAATTGCTAAAATGAGGATTAAGCTCTCCCTCCCTCTTCGTCCCTTTCCTTCCTAATTTTTAAAACAAACATGATATAAGTTCCCCTTCCTTCTCCTTCCCTTCCCTTTCTTTCCAATTGCTTCCATCCAAACATAATGTAAGTCTCTTCTGCATTAATCATTGGCAGCTACAGTTTAAAGAATAAGCTTAACTGGCACAGGGATGATGATTTAGTTTAATGCACATAAACTAACCCAGAATACCTATTAACTTATCCATAAAAAAAAAATCCCCCTTCTCATCGTTGTACTAAAAAAATTGTAATACATAATAGAAAAATACTTTACATATCCCACCAGATCCTGTACATATCTCACAATTAGTGTAATCAAATCCAATGATCAGTGGGTGGCCAATGAAAGAAAACACTTGGTCAAGATGTGTCCTAATTGATATATTCAAAACACTTTAAACATAATTTGGAAGTGTGGTCAAATAAAAATTATTGGGCCGGGGCCTAGTTCAATAAAATTTGAGCTCACTTTATGAGTCTGCATCACCCTCATTCTATTAGAAGAACTTTGGGCCAAGTTTGCTCAAGCCCAAATAATATGATCTAGGATAAATTACATTTTTCATATCTTTGAACTTTACTATGAATTTCACTTTAATCTCTATGCTATCAATTGTGCCAATTTAACCTTCCAAATTTTTAGTCCCATTTTAATTCCATCATTCAGTCACAATTGGCTGTTTAATGTATACAAAAAAAGATTTTTTTTAAATTTACATGTGCCTTTCCGTTCACATTAAATGGCTAATTATGACAGAATGATGAAATTGAAATGAAACTAAAAATTGGAAGATGAAATTGACAAAATTAAAACGATATGAATTAAAGTAAATTCAGAGTAAATTTCAAGAATGAAAAGCGTAATTTATTCTATAATCTATTATAATTTGAGTATTCTTTCATCACGAGTAAAAAGCGTAACTTATCCTATGATCTATTAAAGTTCAAATACTACTTCAATTTTTTACCCAAACTATGCGTCCATAGTCTTGTATGAATATAGATCATTTTTTTATAAATCAGTTGTATTCTGATTCAGCTTACGTGCACCAGACTAAGTTTTATTCTCTGTGACAATCAAACTTATCTTTTAAGTTCTAACTGTCAACGATGAACGTAGAAGGAACTTGAATTTGAGACGATTGGATATGAATAAATAGATTATTTGGGAATTTGAGTGTTACAATTTTATTTTAGAACCTAGCAAATTATTAAAATTGATGGTATTATATTCCTACTAAATGTTGTGGTATTAATCTGTACTAAAACCTCCTCTCCTAGCTCCTGCAGGATCTTGAATTATGCATCCAGCGTCCCTAGTCTTGTATGGATACAGATAATTTATGAAGTCTTGTATTGAGTACAACATTATTTATTTAGACTCTAAGTCATTTATTAGGTTTGATGATATTAAATTCTTACTAAATCCGGTAATATTAAATCTCTATTAATTCTCTCTCTCTTTCTCTCAGCTCTTCCAGAAACGTGAATTTTATTTTTTAATTTTTTGGTTGAAAATGAAAAAATAATTCCATTGAATCACTGCTCATTTTGCCTTGATTGCCACATCATTAAAAATTTCTTTTTTGATAAAAATTTGGACAATGTAACGTTAGTCAAACCTGATAAAGTTATCCTAAAACCAAACAAGGGGTCAACTCAGAAATCGATTTCTCACTCAAACTTTGTTCAAGCCATAAACTTTGTGCCTCACTCAATTTAAGCTTAGTGATGAGGTAATAATAACTCCCACCATTATAACAGCACACTTGTATCATCTAATATTTATTTATTTTTTGAAAGAAGGGATGGAATGTAATAATTTATGTATTACAATCAATTCAAATCTATTACAATTAAACTCAATCGATCCAATCAATTTACAAGATATAATCCAATTTAAGAGCCTTTTAATATGAGTCTGGACTAATAACCTAATTCAGCTCATTATTGGGTAAAAATAAATGCTCACATCTCTTTAGCGAAGAATAAGACTTAAATCCGTGACATTTCCTTTGAAAGAGTCATGGATGATCAATTGGACTAACCTCAATTAGTTTGTACATTTCAATGTTACTACTTACAGAAAATATATCTAGAAGAACAAATCTTCTAATTAGGAAATGAATCATATTCCAATTAAGAGAATTAGTACTTAATCTTTAACTTGTCAAACAAGTAAGGAATTCTATTTCTACAAAAAAAATTATCATATACAAGGACTTTCGGTCCTATTAATAAAGGGATTAGGAACACTCTAAAAACAATGGTGATTTTATTTATGCACATGCATACTTTTCATTATCTGTTACTAACTCGATCGTCAAAGAGTCTTAGACCAACACCTATCATAATCCTAAACTTTTTTTTTTATATGTCACTCTTGCAGACATGAACAATTTTTAACCACAACACTTGGTATGAAAATATGTCAACTTTGGGCTTGCTCAATTCAACCGACAATTCTAATTATGCTCATATAACTTGTATGGTTTGAGCATTTATCAGGCATCAGCCCTACTGGAATGTATAGAGAATAATGAAACCAGAATGGCCTTTTTTTTTTTATATCGGTTATAGTATGTTGGATCGATTTACGTGTATTAGACTAAGTTCTTATTCTCAGGACAATTAGCTTATTCTTTAATCTCTAACTATCAACGATACGTGCATTAAATTAAATTTTCATTCTCATGATAGTCACCTTACTCTTTAATGTCTATCTATCAACCATCACCA
This sequence comes from Nyssa sinensis, assembly GCA_008638375.1. Lineage (NCBI taxonomy): Eukaryota > Viridiplantae > Streptophyta > Magnoliopsida > Cornales > Nyssaceae > Nyssa > Nyssa sinensis. Next base: position 56,913,190 of record CM018043.1, on the reverse strand, counting down.
CAAAAAAAAAAACCAAACTCAATATATTTAAATTTTATTATCAATATAAACTGTTAAACCAAAATGACTCTCTTGTTATAATTGTGAATGGAATTATTTCTGAATGTCAAAAGACTCACGTGCATTGCAGGTGCCTTATCACATGTTGATAAATATAAATTGTTTTTGCATGGTTTTTAGTCATTTTCCGTCTTCTACTTTTTCATTTTTTCTTGTTGACTTGACACTTTCCTGTGGCCATCAGGTATATTTTCAACCCTTTTTCTGATGTAGCTCCACTGTCTTGCATTTATAAGTGAAAAATAATTGAAAGAATATTATATAAATTAATATATATATATATATACACACACACATATCTATTAGCTATAGAATATATGAATGCTGGTTGAGAAATGATAAAAAAAAAAAAAATTTCTTTTGTCATTAATCTCTTATTATTTATTTATTTTTATTTCTTTGTCTTGTCTAATTTATAATTTTATTCTATTATGTCTAATTTATGTTTTTATAATTTATTTATTAATTTTTATGATATTTTGCATTTATTTATGACTTATGACATTTGTAATTAATTATAAAATTAGTTATTATCTATTAATAACTATATTATTTTTATCATAGTACACATATGATATTTGTAATTTATACACTACTTATTCTTGTACTATATATAAAGTTAGTTATACATCCCAGGTGCACAACACTATTATATATATAAATATATAGATATGTGTACATGTACGTGTACGTGTATGTATGTTTGTATGTCTATATATAAATATAAATAAATGATGGTGTTTGAAATTTTAAAATAGGGACTTCAAAATGAAATTAATATCGCGTGAAAGGCTTTGAAGTTGGCCCGTGTCTCCAGACTTCTAGCAAAAACTGACACGTCACGCGGATTGACTGAATGGAGTGGAGAAAAGATGTGAAAAGACGTTATTTTGATCCTTCAAGTTGGCTCCACAAATAGGGTTGATAATTTATCACGTTCGGATTTTAATGTAAGATATAAGATCTTCATAAATAGAATAAAGATGAAATCAGAATGTGATTTTTAAAATTTTGTCAGGTTCGAAACAGATTCAGGAGACTGTCATTTGTCTCGATCTGTTTTGTTTATATATTAAATTTTATTATTATTTTTATATATATTATATTTTTAAATAAATCATATTATTAAAAAAATTTGTTTTAATATTTTTTTACATCATACTCACATTAGTTTTTATTATATTACTTTTTTGGGTAATAAAATTTTAATTTATATACTAGAATAAAAATTTTAACTTACGAAATTCGAGATAAGACAAGGACAGAAAATGTAAACAGAGTCAGAATTGAAGTAAATCTTTAAACGGGACAGAACGAGATTGAATAATATAAACGAGATCGGAGTTGTTCCGACTTGTCCTGTTTATATATTGATTTTTTTATTATCTTTATATACACTATATTTATAAATAAATCACATTATAAAAAAATTGTTTTAATATTTTTTTATATCTCACTAGTATTAGTTTTTATTATATTACTTATTTTGGTAATAAAATTTTAATTTATCTACTAAAATAAAAAATTTTAACTTGCTTAAAGGAAAAAAAAAATTAAGATTCGAGATAGGACAGGTAAAAAAATATAAACGAAATTGAGATTGAAATAAATTTTAAACAGGACAGAATAGAATTAAAAAATATAAATAAAATTAGAATTGAAAAAAAAAACACCCTGTCCCCGACTTATCCCGTTGCCATTTCTATCCACAGTACTTACTTGCTACAATAAACTATCATTTAATCACACTACACAAATGACATTAAATGTCAACGCTCAATAATTAAGCCTTCAATTTAGCACATAACCAAAATAATGCCACAGACAACATGTTGCTGTTGCCAACTAAGCACGCACCCGTTTGGCGCAACATTTTATCAAAACATGATTCCGGTGCAGAAATATACGTGGCTCAGTTTTACGTTTCGCTTAAGAGAACGGAGCGTTGCAAGTGGCTAAGGTCCGGACTACTCCTTCCTATTAAAGGAAACTTAGCTGGTTATTAGACAATTTTGAGAGAAAAAAAAAAGAAAATATTTATATTTATTTTATTTAAATATTGAAGAGAGAAATGAGAAAAAAATAACTACTTTTTATTTTATTTTATTTATTTTTATATCTGTAACTACTTTTTATTTGAATAGCCACTAAAATAAAAAAAAACATAAAAAAGTATATAAATTATTTGATAGTTAAATTCATTTTATTATAATATCTTAATTTTTAAAAATAAATATTTAAGGATATATTTGATATTTCATTGGGGTATATTTTTCTCCAAATCTTTCTGTTATCTCATAATTAAAAATTAAAATAAAATCTTTGTGTATCATTTCATCTCAATCTTCTAATTTTTTTTTTTAAATATCTTTATGCAAAGGACCTGTAAATTACATATATATATATCGATAAGATAAAATACAAATGTGATATGTCAACCACTTTAAGTATCTTAAAGTGACTTGCTAACAACAACCCAAAAAAGACATTGTATATAAAATTTATAATAACTTATATATAATATATTTGAGTGTGTATATATATATACACACACAAATAATTTTGTTTAATAAAGAATAAAAGGGAAATTTACAATTAATAATCACTTTCAAATATTTTTTTTATCGAATACTCAATTATTTGAATCAATTTTTTCAAACACTTCTCCCTAATTAATTCTTTATATATATATATATATTAATTGGGGTATGAGATTATGTTTAGTTTGTATTTTTCAAACTAATTGTGCTTATGATATAATTGATTAAAATTTAAATAATTTGATAAAAGATTATGTTTGATTATTACATATCATTTTTTAAATTTTAAATTCTTATCTACAAGCATTAATTTATTTGTTAAAAAAATCAAGCATTTTTTTTATTCAATTAATTATATTAGATATTTCATACAAAAAATTTAAATTTGAAACACAAAACAAAACCCAATCATCAATAAGCTAGTTTAGTGGTAGCATAATTAATTTATTTTTCTCTGCCATTTCCAGAATTTAAAATTAATTAAATATTCTCAAAGAAATCAAATAAAATATAAATCTATTAGCAGGTATTTGCCCGCAATATCAGGCGTTTGATGGGTCCCAGCAAGAGCCGAGGGCCAATCAGTAAATTTGTTTCCAATATGATATGTTTTTACAGTTTCTATTTTCTAAGAACTGTTCGTGGAAAAAATTGGCGGGCAGTGGGAAGAAATTCAAAAAGAGTGGAAACCCTAGGGCCCATCTATTTTCCCTCCCTCTCCCCTCCTCTCTCAACTTTCTCTCTCTGGAGTTTTCGCATTGCTCTGTCATTTCCCCGGTTTTTTTTTTTTTTTTTTTTTCTGCTCTCTGCAAATCCCTGGTGGTGTGAGGTTCGTACTTCTCTGTTTTCTTCTTTTGTTCTTGATTTAAGGTTTGATTTGATTTTTTTTTTTTTCTATTTTCGTTTTGATTTCGTCACAAATTTGATTTCTTATGGTCGGATTTCGGTATAAATGTGTTGGCTTTTTTGGGGGGGTAATTTAGGGCTTTCTGTTTCAACTGGAGTTCTAATTAGGTTTTCTCGTGAACTATCTGTGATGTTAACAGAGAGTTGATTGAGGATGGATTCTGATGGCTCTAATCATGTGAGTTTCGATTATATATACTGTTTGGTACTTCATTTCTCTATGAAATTTATTGAAGTTCTCGTATTATTGGTTTATACATCTCTCATCTCTCTTTTCAATAATTTGTTTTTCTTTTTGAGTGAGAGGATCCAATTCTTGTCCGATTTTTGATGGGTTTGTCATGAATTTGTATGTTTCAGGTCCAATTGTTGCTGGTTTTAAGTTATTTTTTGTTTCAAAATTGAGAATTTATTAAGGAGAGGTGAAAAGTTGAGATCAGAGTAGACTGAAGGGATAGGATTGATCGAAAAAGGAAAAAAATAATAAGGAAATAGAATGGGGAAATTCTCTCCGAAAGATGGGGAATCAAAGACTTCAAAACAGAAGAGGCGGTTACGAAAGTCGAGCAACAAGTATCTCAGGCCAGGTGCTCTTGCACAGCTTCGTTACAATAAGGTGTCGACCTCCAAATCTTGTACTGATATTGGGAAGAAAAGGGTGGGTGTGTTAGACGCCCAGAAGGCAGACAATGATGTTGTACTTCAAAACAAGGGTATTCTGGGAAGCCCATTGATTTTAACACCTGCAAGGTTTGCGTTTGGTCCTGTGGCTGGACCTGTTGATATCCTTAAACAAAATAATTTGCTCAGAACGCCAAAAACGCCTCGTGCTGAAGATGACGAGTCTGAGTCAAGGCTTGAGTCTCTTCCAACAGATTTGCTGGTATTTAACATCCTTGTTCCTGTTTTAGTGCCCTATAAATTTTATAATATATATGTGTGTATGCATGTGCGTGTGCGTGCGCATATGTTGTTTTGATGATTTCAATTTATATGTATTTCCTTAACCCTTGGGGTTGAATGAGTCGGAAAGAGGCTTGGATAATATTCTTAACGTCTGAGATTCAACCCCCACTCCAAGGGCCACTTGCCTATCAAAAACATTTATGCGTTTCCTCGTCTATGGATATTAATGAGTATGTATTTGGCTTTTGACTTGTACATGTTTCTCCAGAACTCATTGATAGCCGTATCTTAATTGTGTTTTAAACTTTCAATATGTATCTATTTACTGTCAAAGTGGCTTTTAGTTGGGGAAAAAAGTATGATTTTTTATATGATATTTAATATTTTACCTGGTTATTTCAATATGAAGTATTTGATTTGATTGTACTTTACCAAACGGTGCTGCAAATGGACATTGTAGGTCCTTTTTTTTTGGGGGGGGGGGGGATCTTTGATTTGGTTACAATTAGTTACCAATCAGAGCTTGCATATTTGATATGGGTATGCATATGGTCTTTGTGGGGGACATAATGGTCATGCATTCACAGTTTATCAGAATATTAAAATGGAAATTTGGAACTATGGAACATCAGGTTATAAAAGATGTGTTTCAATTTGCTAGTTACTTGTATGGAAATTTTTACACAACCCAGTATGACTTGAACAACTAAACTATCCTGACAGAAAAAAGTAATTAAACTGTTAATCTGAGATAGGTTCTCTGATATTTGGGAGGCTAGCAGGGGTTACGGTTATGTCATCACATGGCGCAAATGATGGTGATTGATATGTCCATCCAAATTCAAAGAGATTAAGTTGAGAATTCAAGAGATATTGATGTTTATTCTGCCATGGATTTTTGACATTTCTCTTATAGTTTGGCGATGACAATATTTGATTTGAAGAAATTTGTGCATGTTTAGGAGTGTTTGGTGAGTTATGTTGATTGGGATGGCCAATGCATACTTTGAAGAGGTTGGAGTTTAGTCTAGTGGCACTGAGGTGTAGGTTTGGGATCATAATGTCTATTGAGTGAAAATGGGTCTTCTTGAAATCCCGGCACATAGTAGAGATTTTTGTTTGTAGTCTGGTGATACCCATATATTATTTGAAGACACTTATGCTTAGGCTGGGGGCTGATGTATGTTACGCGGATAGACCTGTTTTGTTGCTTATCTTTATAATAGAGATTGTATGAACATGTAGTTGGTAATTGTGGAAGTTAACAAATGTCATTTTGGCTTTTAGTTTCTGACTTTAATTTAGACAAAAGTTAGTGGAAAGAGGTTGAAAGAGTTGAAAACGTTAGAAATTGTGGACTAGGATTGAACTGAAAGATTGTCTACACAATAGATGGCTAGATGCTGTGAGGGGTGCTGGGGACTATATAGTATAAAACATTCATTGACAGTTGAGAAGAAGCCATTGTGCAATCACTGGATGCATAATTGCATGCCATGCCATTTTTTTTTCCTTTTCAAATTTAAACTACTTTTGAATTTTTCATCTCTTACACTTAGGAAATGGGTTAATTCCTGTCTTTTTCTCTCTATCACTCTCTCCCTCTCTAAAATTTAAGATCTAAACTTGCTACTCCGATCTGTTTTCTGTTTGGTTCCATTCAGAATCAAGGTTTTCTTTCCTTTTTATGATAATGATTATCCTTTTTAGGCACAGCCTTTCTACCTTGTGGTCATTTAATATAATAATGTTAATTAGATTTTATTCTGTTATTGATGAATTTGTTATATTCTCTTGGGCTTGAACTCAAACACTAACTATTTAGCCAGTTTATATTGGTTACTATGGGTTGTTCCCATCCCTTTTTCCTTTTTTTCTGTTTTTGTTTTTGTTTCTTTTTTTATTCTAGCAGTTACTGTTTTACGCTCTCTTGCAAGATAAACTACCACTTTATTCTGATATGGTATTATTTGTTTTACTCTTCTTCTTTTTTTCCTATTTGATTCTAACAGTTTTTTTTTTTTTTACCTTTTTCCTCCTCCAAGACAAACTACCTCTTTATTCTGCTACTGTATTATTTGTTTTCTCATTTTTTTTTATTTGATTTTAACAGTTTCTGTTTTACCTTTTCTCTCTTTCAAGATAAAACTACCTCTTTCTATTGATATAGTATTGTTTGTTCCCCCCCCCCCCCCCCGGGCGGCTTTTTTTTTTTTTTTTGGATTTTTGTTTCCAATAGTTCTTGCTTTACCTTTTCCCTCTTTTAAGATAAATTATGTCTTTATTCTATTTTAATGTTATTTGTCACCCCTTTAAGTTCTCCACCCATTCTCTCTCTCTCTCTCTCTCTCTCTCTCTCTCTCTCACATACACACACACTTAACCCTTTAATAATTAATAATATTGGGAGACAAAAAACTATTAATGAATAGAAATATTAATTATTAAGTTTTAGTATAATTTTTTGATCAGTAGTTTTAGTATAATTATCAAATTTTAATATAAATTTTATTTTAAAATTTTCTTACAATTTTTAAAATAAGAATTAGACATTATAAAACTCAGTCTCTTTAACGTTACTAGTAAAATTTCTAGAATATATATACATAAACATATGTATTTTTCTATTCTAATAATTATCATGATAAAGGAATTTTTTAAAAGTCATTAATTATTCACTATGTAACAAAGTTAGTTTCTCAAAAAATTATGAAGTAATAGAGATTATTAACTTGTTGGATATTAATTATTAGAGGGTCAACTGTATTTTGAGACTTTATGGCTAAAATGATGTTACATGTCTCAACTTTTCCAACCAATCTTGCCTCTTGTTTGAATGTTGGCACATACCTTTACTTGACCTATTGTCATATACAGTGTTGTTTGAGACTTGAAAGCAAGTCTTATTTCTTGCTGAGTTGCTGGCTTTTGTTCTCTTCAGTTTTTTATTTTATTTTTTTGATTCCTTTATGCTTATTCTTCTCAATTTTACTTAATTATATATTTCCTTTCACTTTCTCACATTAGTCTCCTTCCTGAGTCCTGAATTACCTTTCTTTCTCACAGTTATCTTAGTTGGGTTACATGTTTCATATCTGAGAAGCACGAATGGATGCTGAGTGTGTGTGTGGAAATGAAGTAAAATAACTCATCAATAGATGCCCAACTTGTTTGCTAACAACCAACTACGATCAGTCAAAATCTCATTGGAGATCAGTAGTTCTCAACATGACTCTGTTCTTTGCTTGCCATTAAAAGTATTCTTAGAATTATCATTGTTATACTTGCATTCATCTACTTTCCTTGCACTTAGATTTTCCCAGGGGATCACTGATTCGTATTTGTTTTATGATTTGAGGTCAAAATACTTTGCCACCTGCACCATGACCAACTTAGAGCAGTTTTCCATGTCTCTCAGAGAATTAGAAAGGCTGTGAGTTCTCTCTCTCTCACTCTCTCTCTCCATATGTATATATATGTGTATGGTTTCAGACAGCAAAGATGGATGATACTGTTTATGCTATTGGATCAGGTTTTACTTGCTAGGCAGTTCCACTTCAATTACACTACTCCAGATCGTTCTCGACAAGAGATGTTAAGAGCAACGACTCCCCTCCCCACAGAACACTGGCCTTTTGTGAGGTAGGTGTCACAGGTCTCATTAATTTTCTTTGAGATCCTTATTTTGCTTCTTTTGCATTTAGCAATATATGATATCTACTTGCAGCAAGGGAGATGGAAAGGGTATCTGGATCCCAAGCCCACATACCCCTAAAGCACCCAGGCATGGTCCCCGGCCACCTTCTCGTATCAAGTTCACTGAGATGCGGCAAATTGCTGCTGTCCTCTTCCAGGAGTCAGCATTCCCCTCAAGGTGCATAGTGCCATCTGTTTTACCAAAGCCCCTATGCAAATCCTTGGCTTCCAATCGCGTTCTGTTCTACGAGGATGAGTTATGCCAAGCTGTTGCTCAGAATAAACTTCGTTGATTTTTATTGTGGATGTCTTTCTTCTCCTCTGTTCCATCTGTATAGTTTTTTTCTTCTTCTTTCCCTCTGTTTATCTAGTGGTAGGTGTTAGAGAGGATGCAATTTTGTAGTTTTGCTGGGAAGTCTTAGCTGTTATGGGACTTAAGATTTGCATTAGGAGTTGAAAGATTGGGTGATTGTTAAATAATATATTCAAACTGGTCACTTGTATATATAGTTTCTATATTAATTTTAAAGATTCGCTGTTTTTTTTTTCAGTTTTCAAGGGATTTTACCTGTTCTTGTATGTCCTACTGGTGTCCACGTTTCCTGAATTTTCTCTGTAACAGTTTCTATGGATCATACCTCCACTGGCTGTGCGCCAATTATTAATTTTGTTAAGATGCAACTTTTTGGAAGAAAGGAGAAAGTGATGATTAGGCTATTGGCTTATTGCGTGTGCATGAAAGCAACGTACATTGCGTGTGCATGAAAGCAACGTTCATTTTATCGCATAGTCATGAAATTTTGGTGATGGGGATTTTGACTGCTTTCGCCACTGGAACCGTTAATTCTCTGAGCTGCTGGAATTGTTTGTCCAAGTTGAGAAAAAGTTGCAACTCTGGTGGCAGAACCTTTGTACCATATCACGTTCTCAACTTGCTTTTCGGGCGATACAATCTAACAAGCACAGCTCCATAACATATGGTTCCTTTCAGTGGAAAGAAATCACATTAACACCGTGACATTAATCAAAATAGGAAAAAACAATTCTTGCAATTATGAAAAGGATTCATATGCTCCTTCAGGGCTGATCACCACTTCTAGGCTCTATGTAGACCTTAAAACTCAGGAAACTGAAGGACAAAAATCATGACGAAAATGAAAATATGGAGGAGAAAATAGATTCCAAACTTAATCCAAAAAAAACCTAGAAGAAAAAAAGATGATTAACTTCCAAAACAAAAAGGAAATCTTTTATTATTATTATTATTATTTTATTCCAGCAATGGTATTACACATTTCAGACCTAGATAGGGCCATCGGATGTCCCAAACTGCATCTTCCTGAAGAGAGCCCTCCGTAGTCAAGATTTACAAATCTCCAATAATTAAATGCCTAAGGAATTTTTAACTAAAACATAAATGCACAAGCCCATGAACATTGGGATTCTAGTGAAATAAAATGACATCTCATAAAAATCCACATATATAGATCCTTATTAATCGAGGACACGCCAAAGAATTGGATTCAGAAATTTTGAACTGTTACTAAGAAGCATCTCCATTTAAGTACATAGGCGAGTGCCTGATCAATGAGCACTGACAAGGAAAGGATGCTGGCAAACACTGCACTCTACCGTTTCAGAACCAGAGACTGGAACCTGGACCTGCAACCAAACCCCACAATATGCTCTGCTTAATATTATTTGTCGAGGTAAAAGTTCAAAGATTTTCTACCACCCAAAAAGAACTGGGAAAAGGTACAAAATTAATTAACAATAATAATTATCAGCAACAGCAAAGTGGTCAGGGATGGCAAACCTGCAAGTGGACCGTGCAAGTTGGACAGGCAACCTCTTTCATCTGCATCCCAGATCTATCAGACTTCAGACCTGTGAATGTCAAATTTTTCAGGTAGAGGAAGGGAAGAAAGGTTCTTCTAATAAGAGGATATACAGCTGCAAGCAGCTTGAAGATCAGAGTGTCAAATCCACATTGCATACATTCAGAGGAATAGGTTTACCAAGGATATCTTATAAGGCTAATACTAAAAGGACCAGTTGGTTAGCACCTCCGATCAAGAAAACTGGGTCTACAGTCTATCTTAGGTTCATGTGACAAACCTCACAAGGCTTGTTCAAAAATCCATGAGGGAACCCACAAAAGGGGATTGCATAAATGGTCTCAAACCTCCCATGCCTGCTTCAGTCCAGTCTTAGTGTTTCTCTTGCAATACAATCGCAACAAGATTGTCACACTTGAAACAAATTTTTTTTGATAAGTAAAAGTATATTAAAAAGCCCAAAAAGGGCAACAGGGGCAAAACCCCAAAAAGCTTTACATTGGTCTCACAGACACTTGAAACAAATTTGAAGGACAAATGTTTCAGTAATGATGACTACCTGTTGATATCTTGAAATTCTTGTCCATCTCCTCCTGTTACAAATCATCCATGACATCAGTAAGTGGACATTTATTATCAAGGATATGTTTACTTCTCAAAAGATTACATGTCTGAACTCACAAATATGGAAAACAAAAATCTTCAATAAGCATCAATTACTTTTGAAAGAAGCCATAACCCAACTACTTTGGGGTTGCATGTATGTAGTAATAGTAATCACTCATTTCCAAAAGATTTAAATATCCCGACCTTCATTTCATATTGCCAATACCTTAGTGCAAAGAGTAAACCAGATCTTACAGGACCCACTTTACAAGTTACATCCCATAGTACGACATCAACAGAAGTTAACAACAAAAATGATTTTAAGGACTATACTCTAAATTCTAATTGCACACTACTTTATCTGTCATCACACAAGATACTGTACCTCTGGGCTTTACTTGCAATTATTGGCACTCATTTGTTAGCCTGATTGCATCGCAATTATTGGCAATTCACATTGTCTGAGATTTCCATTTTGGGAAGTAGACTTTTCAGGCCTTAAATAGAAAGATCATATTTACAGATTCATCTTATTTGGCTAGCTGGGTTCGGAGAGTTTTCACTATTTTCTTTCTTGTTCATTCTATACAAGCAATTCACCTTGTTAGAGATTTCTGTCTACTTCCATGGTATCACTCACAAACAGGGGACATGAATACGACACGCTACGAACATTCGAACACGACATTTCTCAAAAAAAAAAAAAAGAATACAGATACATCAAAGACACGTTGAATATATATATATATATATATTTATTTTTATATGACTATATAATAAAAATCTAGCATTATTTCAATTAATATTGGCATAAAAACACAAATCATAAAAATATTATTAAGATATTAAAATAACAAAGCCATCAAATAAAAATTCAAGTACTTCTTTTAATTTTCAACATCCATGATTCAAGTTCCAAAACAAATTTACCAACTATTGCATAGAACATATATTTGTATATATATAACCAAAAAAATTGAGAAAAAGAGGGAAAAAAAATCTAAAAAAGAAGAAAATAACGTATTCAAAACATATCCCAAACGCATCATAATGCGTCCCTAACATGTCCGAATGAATCATAGCTTGTTCCGAATTTGGATACTCTTTTTTTGTATGTCCAAACATATCCATGTCTAACATGGACATGCTAGCCAAAATAGAGTGTTTGGTACATAGGGTGTTCTCCTCTTGGGGGCATTCTAAGTGATGGTCCAGCATCCACTTTACTTGTAGGCTACTTTTCTAGATGCGATCCTCCAAAAGAGCCTCTAGTTAAAACCTTAAACTACCCTGCACCAATTTCTCAAGTAACACTTGTGAGCCAAAGAATGAATGCGCCAAATACCTTTGAAGCAGGCTCTTGCATAACTTCATTCGGAGGAGTCTACAGATGAGGCAAATCCCTTTATGTTCTTTATTGACATAAGAAAGATGTGTCAAGACTCAAGGTTCGTATCAGTTATAAGCTTTGCATCTTTATTTCCCCCCAACACCCATGGAGCAGCATTGTAATTTGAGTCCTTCACTCGATAGTTTCAGGTTATATACTATTTACTAAATAATTATATGTACAAGGACAAATATCTACTTAAAAACTTTAGAATATGTTGACAGAACACAAAAAAAAAAAAAAAGCCTGCAAGAAATGCAACTCAAACATGACAAAAAATAACCAAGACACAAGGATTATCTCGATTCTGTAATGATTTATGATATTATTTCCCGAAACTTGACTGCCTTCCTTAACTTTCCAATTATTCCTGAAATTTGACTTCAATGGGAATGAAAAAGACCAAGTGAGATTCATAAGTGGCAAATATGAGTGTTTAGTTGTTAGGTTAACGTTTTCATAAACAAAACAGTTCTCTATCATTAAAAATGCAGCATCTCCTGGAAGTATGTGCATACAAAGAATATATATTATGTTGGAAACATCACTTAGAATTGAGAATTAGCAGTACAATGTGAAACATGATGTTTATGTATAGATCTGAAGTCACCTGAAGCTTTTTCGCAAGATCCTCATGGCTCTGTAGTTCAGCAACTTTTCTAACAGTTTCCTCCTGTGTTACCCAGCCTTTGCGTTACTTCGGCCTGCAAAAAGGACACAAGAAAACAGAACCAGTCATGGAGAAAGGACATTGGCATCGATAGGAGGCTAAATATGTGAAAAAGCTAATATCTGATATCTTAAGAGTCAAGTTACATTTATCATGTGAATAACACTAAAACGAGAAATAATTATAATAGTAATATGACAGTTGTACACAAATAAATTATGGAATCTAAACTGTTGTGTGAAAATTTGCAGCCAAAAAAAAAAAAAAAAGAACCCATCGCAGCTAGAGGCGTCTTGCAAATTTGTGCCAAGAGTCATCACAGTTGACAGGGCCAGCTGGAGCATAAAGCCAACAAAGCAATCGCTTTAGGCCCCACCTAAAGAGAAGGCCCTAAATTTTAGGTATCTTTAATCTTTAATATAATCAAATTAGAAGTCTAAGATTAATAAAAGTTTAACTTCACAAAAAGGCCCTCAAATTTTATGTATTTATAGTATAATCAAATTATAAAAATAAGGTTAATAAAAATCTAACTCTACAAACTAAAAAAAAAATACTCTTCGCATTTCCTGGGTGTGGGGAAAAGCATGGAATAGCTGAGAACGCAAGCTGCTAGTCTGTCGACTGAATTAAATAAAAAGACTGGTATGTCTTCCCCCACAACATAGATTTTAATCTGATATGTGGACAATCCCGTCTTCCAGTCAATCACATGCCTTCCTGAGGTCTAGATTTTATATTTCAGGGCCATGTAATTAACTGGCAATGTCGGGTTTAGAACATATTGATAGTGATGAGATAATGGTGGGCTCAGTTTTGAAGAAGGCAATGATAGCACCAAGAGTTTTGGTGACTAGGCCTCAAAATTTGGGATGAATGATGAGAACAATGGGGACAACAGACCAACGGTAGTGGTGCCATAACAGTGAAGTAGAAGTATTGTAGGCAGTGGTAGAGAGTTGCTTGTGCTGGTAATATCATGGTAGTAGTAGCATCATTGGTTGCTGTGAACTTGGACACTAAGCGGCTGAGGGGGTACCATGGTGATGATGGCAATAGTAAGAGGGCATTGAAAATTATGGCTTCGGTTGTCACCTTTGATAATTACAGTAAGGGGCTTACAAAAAATGGGGCAAACAAAAGACGGATCTCTTCCGTGTTTAAGGGAGCAAAACTGTTCTTCCTTCTTACACATTTTTTGATAAGATTCTTCTAATACCATTTGCTTCTTCCCTAATGGGATTCAGGAAGCCCAAACAAGCTAGGGGGAAGGATAGAAAAATAAGTAGGAGGAGGAAGAAGAAATGGAAATAAAAGAGAGCTTCTAAATTCTCCTCCACTTAGCCATTCAAAGAGATTCATGAGAAAATTTGAACTAGAGGAACCGAAAATCAGAAGGAACTGAAGAACACTAGGGATATCAAAAATCACTGATAAAATACAGAATAATGAACTGGAAAAATCAACAGGTTCATAAAAGGAGCGGGGCTGATACAAAAGTGATGAGATATTATTATTTTTTTGGGACAAGTACAAAGCTGATAAGATTAATCCTATCACAAAGGTTATAAGTTTAATACGAGTCTTAGAACAAGAAAATATAGAATTAGACTAACCAAGACAAGATGAAAGACAATTCGGTGAAGATTGTTTAGTGTTGTGTAACGACGGTATAGGTGTCTTAGGGTACTAATGGGACCTTCCTCCCAGAATGGAAAGCAAGATGATGGGAAAGAGGTGGATAGACAGGAGGGTGAACAATAAGGCAGAATAAAGGTAATGGGTTGGCGGAATCACCCTTGAGGCGGCAAGCCCTAGAGCCCTCTCATTGGCGATCCTGAGATCGATGCCCTTTCCTTTGGATGAGAGTCAGTATATATATATACTTCTCCGCGTGTATGATTAGGGTTTCCTAAGATTGCGCTCGAGATAACGTGTGTCCCAAGCATTAGTCTGGATACAACTGAATGGAATATTCCCTTTGACCATACTGAGCCCTTATTGCAATCCACCAAGCCACACACATACCCCTTTTCCCAAAAAGGGATACGACCGGTGCATCACAGTTTTGCTCCGAACCACACCACGAGGACTGAACCATAGCCGCCTGGTCCAAGGCATAGCGTGCATATACATCATCCGAATGGTCATGACACATCCCATAGGGGACATCACCACGGCCAATGAAGGGCATGACATGGTCACCATGACGTTAGAGTGTCCTGTCATATCCCGCATAGGTGTCACCATGATCACTGGGAAGCAGCATGTCTGAAGCATAGGCGCACACCATGGCCGCAGTCACATTATTCCATTGAATGAGTGGGCGTAATGTGACTATCATTCGATCTCCGTCTTAGACTGGCACGGTGGAATCATTCTGCAACTAGAGATGAACCATGTCGAGGGCATGGTCAGACCCGCGGTCGTGATTAAAGCCATATCCACGATGAGACATCTGGGAGATTGGAAGTACCATTCGAGGGATTACCCACTGATTCAGTAGTGCACTAGTGGACCTGTTATTCACCTCGGGTTTGGTTGCTTACAGAGGGCCAATGATTACAAACTCCAAACATTATACATGACTGGGCTAGGACCAAGAGAAGTCTTTGTCAATGCTATGGTTGTCAGACAATAATGGTCTATGATTAACACAAACTTCAACACTAGAAAAATGGATTTGAAGAAGTTTTAGGTTTAACTGATTTCAAATAGTTCGGATCAGGAGCTGTTGCACCAAAACATAAATGTAAATATATACAGAAGTACAGAAATATACTCAAAGCCTTCCATCTTCTTTAGGTTGGTCATCTAAGTTGTTTTGTTCCCCCAGCTCCATCTAGGGTCATATTTTAATTAAAAATTGATCGTCACACCTTTTCTTGAATCTTGACAAGCAATCTTTTCAATTTGTCCCACAACGTTGGTCACATGAATTTATTTCTGTTTTCTTTTTCTTTTTTTTTTTGGGGGGGGGGGGGGGGGGGACTACAAACAAAGAGCTACAAGCATAAGTGCATACCAAGCATTGATCACAAACTCGGACTGGTTGCGCATGTTCATCTGCAGTAAGAGCAATTCTACCTTGGGTACACTTGTCACAAAAAATATCCCCACAGTTCCTACAGTGATGCTGAAAATGGGAAGAAAAATAATAGCATGAGATTTATAAATCAAAAAGAACACACGTCTTACTCCATTCAAATATTGTCATCAATAACCACTAAATAATTCAAACAAGTTCCGACCTTTCGCACAAAAGCTCCAAAATCTGATCCACAGTCTGTGCACTTGGTAACTGCTTCGTCAGGAACCTACAGGAGAAAAACAGAAGCCAATAAACTTGAAACTTTATCAAAGTTGTTTATTCACAAAAATTGAAAAATCTAATCAGAATTTCACAGGAACAGAATAATGACATTATTATTTTTAAATCAACGGTAAGGAATAATAAAATCTTACCCAGTGATATTTCTCCTCATCGACAGGCTTTATCTTCATCCAATCAGCAAAGCCTTTCTTCTTCTCAGAGGGCTGCTCAGAGACGTTGAGAGAGTCAGAAGGTTTACTTCTAGCACCAATCTCCTTGAGCTGCTTCCCAAATAAGAGTCAAAAGGTACACTTGTGCATCAGCATACAAAATAAGCGTGTGTTATGTATATGCATAAAATACAACAAGGCTTCCTCATATTGAGTCATAAAAAATGTATAAAAATCAAGATCCATGTATTCTCTCAGTCCTATAGAAATCCAATTCTTTTCAGAGGTCTCCACATTAGTTACATTGTACCCTATATCCATTTTGGATGTCAACATTAGTATTTGTGTCTAGATCACATACAAACAAGATATTGAAATGAAGGAAACAATTGCGGTGAAAATTATAAATTGTTAATTTTATTTAAAAAATAAAGGCAACATTAAGACCATCATAGAATCTAAGAAAATAGTAACTTCTCTTATATTTTATGTCTTCTACACAATTTACCATAGAGAATTCCGGCTCTTCAAAAAGAAGGGAAATCTAGCAGTATATTTTTCTATTTAAATAGACAGCTTGAAGATCAAATATATTTTGTTATAATCAACAAGCTCAAATTGTGTCTTCAGTTGCACAGTATGCTTTAAACCCTGTAACATTCTAAAAGTACAGCACCTCTCAAACCCTCGATCATCCCAGCATTGACAACACACCAACCATGAGCAAACCCTTACAGGGTATCAAAGGTGATTGGTTAGAGAGGGCCTTTGAAATAGAATTTGTGCAGAATTTTTGTAAATGTTTTTGGGAGCTCTAACTTCTAAGACTAGTTTTTCTGAGTCATTTTCACTTTTGTAAATGGGTTTGCCCCCTTGGGCGCTCTTTTAGTACATTATTACTTCAAAAAAAGGAGGGCCTTTGAAAAAGGGAACAACGTAACTGTTAAGTCAGTAATCCCGTATGCAATACACATCCATGGCAATAATATGCCACTGGATAGAAACAACAACCCACATGGCCTGAGATATACAACTGCAGGATCGGTCATAATCTCCTCTCTCATGAAGTCATTTTTGCACAATAAGCAGCTCCACCTGCTACACATACAGTTATCTCAACTGTCAACTGCCAAAAGCTCAATACACTTCCAGAAACTTCATAATATATATGTCCAATCGCCATTCCCATTTATTACTCTATCCTGAGATCTAAAATGGCATAACCCCAACTCAAGAGTTAGCTAAATGGGCGAAATGGCATTGTAAGCTCCTTACCTAATAGGCCATCTTATATCAACTCCTCAAAGGCCTTAAGAAGAACAATATTAACACATTATTTTGCTAAGAAGGCTAAAATTGTTGGATGCCAGTAGCGGGGCTTACTGTGCCTTGAGAACTAGCAGCCACTACAAAGCTTCTAGTTAACAGTGAGAGAAAAGATCAATTCTGCACTCCCTAAAGCTCACATGTAGGTGGAAATGAAGCATGTATGCCAAAATTAGTTTCCAAGAAGATAACTAATGACACCAGTGACTTAGCACATTAAGTGGCAGCATCATTGCAATACATAGCATGTTAAAAAGTCATATGGAACAACGACCAATCAGATTATTCAAACAAGATTTTTTTTTTATCAGTCAGATTATTCAAACAAGATGATAAACCTGAAATCCAAAACACCACCATAAGGTTTCCCTACCTGAATAGTCGCTGCTGTTACCGTGTCCAGAATGTTGTTTGTGGTATAGCTGTTTGATTCTAGCCTGATACGTCTTGGTTCAATGTCAATTGAGCTTTTGGCCCAAAATGCAAATATATGTGAATCCAGCACCTAAAAGCAAACAAAAAAAATATCAAAGATACTAGCAAGTTACTTCAAATGAGATAAAGCATGTTGGCTATGAATAATATGAGCAGGGAACTCACTTCCCATCTTGTCACAGTCTCGAGTGGATATATTCTTAGTGTCCGACAAGTTGCTGGATCAAGTATCTGGATCCCATCCAACCCAATCTGGAAACAAATTATAAAACCAATGACAATTTTCTAATGGGATAATTTAAAATTGAAATAGAATATTCTATCAATACTAACATAATGTGTCAAAATGACTTGTCAAAAAAAAAAAATAATGTGTCAAAATGAAACCCATTTTCGTCTAACTTTGAGGAGCAAGCAACAAATGTCGGTATGAGTTCAAGTTTTTTAGAAACAAATATGTCAGAGGAATACTAGATTCACAAACAGTAGAACTAGCTAATTATAAATATAAAACATATGAGTAATCATTCTGACAAACTAACCTCGCTAAATTATTTTTGAACTTCCAAGTATAACCTAGACAATAAACTAAAATTAAGACAAAGTGAGAGTAAAATCAAAGCACGAGTCTTTTATCTCCCAAACCTGGCAAAGAACATCCATATCGCTTTGACCTCCAGCTTCAGACAACAGCTTGACACGGAACTTCTGCACGCCACTCATTGTGTCCTGCTGCATCCCAGTCTTAGGGATTGCTTTCACAATCTTACCTAACGATCCTGTTACATTATCTTCCTTCCCATTTGTAAAACCTACTGGCCTCCCATAATCATCGAAAATCACACCAGTAGAACCCTTGGAGCCACAGCGTCGAGCACCATAAGGCTCTGTGTTGCCTCCATTGTATCTATAAGCACCGCCCCCACTTACATCATCGGGAAGCCTTCCATGATCATACCGCGATCCAATCTCTGCCCTCGGCTCACCAATATCTCCATACATACCTTGTGCTCCATAACTACCAAAATTCAATCCACTTTCATATGGGTTTTTGTAATTAGGCACAGTCGAAGCGCCGGGGTGACCATTGGAAGCTGATGAATAAGAAGTCATTGAGAATGATGAATTGGGATTGGGTTATAATTGGGGCTCGAATTATCATAATTCAGAGCCATCTGATTCTGATCATACGAGTAATTCAGCGTCGGCTGGGGCATGAGATGAGGAAAAGAGTAGGGTTGAGAGAAATTGGATGGCTGAAAATTAGGGTTAGAGGGATATACAGAACCTATTGGAGTTAAATCAGGGCCATTATCTGGAGTTTGGGAATGCGGAGGGCGTGTAGAAGAATAATCTGAGTAATCCGAGGGAGAGTAACTTGATGAAACCGGAGGAGCAGATGCGAATCTAACAGGCACGGGACCGAGCTGAGGATCGCAGGAGTTAGGACTAGGGTTAGGGTTTTGAAAGTGAGATTGGTAGTATTGATAATATGAAGAGCTTAGATCGCTTTGTTGCATCTTTGAATTCTAGATTACGCCGTGAATTGGCTTCTGATCGATGAAAATTCAGGGTTAGGGTTAAAGATTTGTAGGATCTGAGAAAACGTATCTGTATGTATATAAAAAGAATTTTGTTATCTTCGAATCGATGGAAGAAGGTTGTAGAGTGAGGGAAAAGTTACAAGGGGTAGAGAAGAGTCGCGAATAGTTTCGTTGTCAACCGATGCCCGCCAAATTCCGTTGAGCAGTTCAAAGAATCGGGCTTGGCCCTACCTAAGAGCGGTGATCAGCCGACTCGAAGCGTCTGAACTTTAAAACGTGTCTATGAGTTATTGGTTAAGAAACGCAAAAATCTACTCTATCTTCCTGTCTTTTTTATTAGATAAATTGAATTTCTAATAATTATGGTTTACCTCACAAATTATAATATCCCTTCAATTAATATATTTTATTTTCAAAATAATAAAATTATTACTTTTATATATTTTTTTCAATTTTGATTAATTTTTTTTCAAAAAAATATTAATTAAAACTTTAAATTTATTTTTATATAAAATAAAAAAATTATTCACCTTAAATTTATCTTTATATAAAATTAAAACAAAAGTCTTTAAAAAAATGGTCAAAATTTAAAAAATGTAAATAAAAAAATCATGAAAAGAGTAGTTTTATCATTTTGAAATAAAAATAATAATAATTGAAAGAAATATTTGTAATTTTTCAAGTAAAGTAGAAAATATCAATGTAATTTTAAAATTTTTTAAAAATATCAGCATAAGTGTCAGAAATTTCAGAAGGCATTAATATAATTAATCTATCTTTCATTTTAGGTCTAAAACAAGAATCAGAGTGAAAAGTCAAATATTATGTTTTGCTTTTCTTCTTACCTATTTAGGAGTCTCTTAGTAGTTTGTTTATGTTTTAAAATACATTTCAATTACAAAGGTTAATATATAAAATTACTGTGTTGTAGTAACTAATTGAAAGAATGTTAATTCAGTAAAGTTACATTTTTTCACTTGAATGTTAAGGTATTAAGTGCAAATTTTGAAAGTAAGTTTTTTTTTAGAAGAGACTCATAAATAGGTAAAGGAGTTGGAATGAGTATGATATTTTCAAATTATTCTTTTTTGTCAAATTAAATATTAATGTTTTAATTAATTGAGAGAAAGTTAAGTAAAATTTAACTATCTCAATTCTCAAACAATTACACCTTGCTCAAGTTTGAAAACATTAGTGGGAAAATAAGTACACGAGTTTAGAGTTTTCAGACAAATTATATAGGTTTAGAAAACACGCTTTTAAATACTTCTATTTTTAATTTACATGAGTTTGAAAAATATGTAATAGGATTACGTGAGAATGATAGACTATTTAAAAAATGTAATCAAAAACTCAACTTTGACCATGTTTAGATGAGAGTTTAGGTCGCACATTTGAATTTTTTCAAGTCCAAACTGCACATTTAACTTTTAAAAGTATTTAGTTTAAGCAGCTACACTGCATTTATTTACTGGCCTCTAAATCCAAAACAGGGTGTGGGCTTTTCAGAACGCCCGTTCCATTTGTTTTTCTTCTTAACAAATTATATTCATTTGTAAAAAAATTTTGTTAAGATAAGTCGCGAAAGTTAGATTTTCACGACTTCATTGATCAATATAAAACACGTTTTTAACCTGTGTTATACGAAGCAATAAGATCGTAGAGATTCGACCTCCGTAACTTATCAAAATAATGTTTAAAATTATTTACGGTCATGTCATTGCGTTGAGAGAAATAAAGGACTATCTTGGTCATGCCATCTCATTTGTTTTAATATAGTATTATATTTAATATTAAAAAATAATAATAATATCTCTAATATTATATTATATTATACTCAATACAATATTATATTTTTATATAATATTAATATATATTTGATAGTTATAAAGAGAATCTAATTATAAAATTATAATTCATTTTTTAACATATAATTCATACTTATTTAATATCTATTAATAACTTATTTAAATATTATAATATTATTTAAATACATTGATTGTATTTATCCAAACATCTATTAAATTAAATTAAATAACACTTTTTAATAATTATCTTATTCAAAATATGATGCCATGGTCCGTCGTAGTAAAATAAATCAAAACTCCTCGTCTAATTAACTTATGTAATTTACAGGTCAATATCGCATGTACATAAATTACATAATCAAATCTTGAATTTCGCAATACATTTGTCTTAGTAAAAATGTATTTTTGTGGGGCTCATTCAAACTAATCACTTTGTCTAATCCTTGTGTCCCATACTGGCAGTTGAAGTCGGTTTGTCTCGAAGTGCGCTACCAGCCAATAGTGAGGTACTTTCTTCGAACTGGGGAACCTGTCTGTGAAACACATGAGTCAAATTTCTCATCGTATAACCACCGCCCTAACCGTTACACGTGGCAGCACACCAGCACATATTCAGAAAAAGCAAGCCACCCTATCAACAGTAATTCTAGACCTGCAGTTACCGGATCACAATCTAGCCATTCGGGAGTACGACACGTAATCAAAATAACACACGGCACCCTGTCTTTGCTACACGTGACAATGACTTTGCGGCCCCACCAGACACTCTATATATATAACCATGGCTTCTGGTGATCTCTTCATACTTGTGTTTTCAGCTATATAATTAAATTCAGTTTTTGTGAAGAAGATGGGTGTTTTAGATCATGTCTCTGATCTTTTCGAATTGCCTCGCTGTTACAGTAGCAAGAAGCTCAAAAAACGCAAGCAACTACAGGTGGATATATATATATATATATATATATATTATACGTGTGTTTGCAGAATATTGTCATACTTTTGTTTGTTATATACTGATATGAGTGTTTTATGATGAAATCAGACGGTGGAGATAAAGGTGAAAATAGACTGTGAAGGGTGCGAGAGGAGAGTGAGGAAATCAGTGGAAG
This sequence comes from Nyssa sinensis, assembly GCA_008638375.1. Taxonomy (NCBI): domain Eukaryota; kingdom Viridiplantae; phylum Streptophyta; class Magnoliopsida; order Cornales; family Nyssaceae; genus Nyssa; species Nyssa sinensis. Next base: position 56,890,873 of record CM018043.1, on the reverse strand, counting down.
GGATGAAAGGAGTGACACAAGTGGAAGTGGAGCCGAAGCAGCACAAGCTAACGGTGATTGGATATGTGGACCCAAACAAAGTGTTGCATCGTGTGAGGCGTCGAACGGGGAAGCCTGCTGAGATGTGGCCCTATGTGCCGTATGATGTGGTGGCGCACCCGTACGCTCCTGGGGTGTATGATAGGAAAGCGCCGGCCGGGTACGTGCGAAACGTAATGGCTGATCCTCGGACTTCTATCCTGGCACGTGCTAGTTCCACTGAAGTGAAGTATACGACTGCGTTCAGTGATGACAACCCCAACGCTTGCGTAGTCATGTGATTCTATATGTGTGTATACATACATATACACACAGTAATCATTTGTATTATATAAATATGTTTCCTTTGCGCTTGTATCATACATGCAGATTTTTATAGGAAGTAAGCTATGATTGTAAGTTTGATATTTCAAAGATTAATTCATTGTATTAATTCAAGCTTGTCTACAATTTGATGAGAACACACAATTTTCTTTAATTTTTGAAATTATATTAATTTTGTATATAATATACAGACATTTTCTGTCAATTAATTTTTTTTTTAAATTATAAAACTATCTTTTTTATATCTTTTTTCAAATAAATATTGAAAAAATCTTAAATTTATTTTTAAATGAAATAATAAAAAATATTTTAGAAAAAGTTAAAAAAATTAGTTAAAATTTTTAAAAAATATACAAATAAATAAATAAAAATGAAAATTTTATCATTTTACTAGAAAAAAATATGTTTATATATTATAAAAAAAATTAATATAATTTATCTAATTCTTTTATCAATAATTTATGATTTATATATTTATATCTATACTTTCATATGAAGTGAAACTCAAGATAATTATCATGGCACACTGTTGTCCCATTCAAAAATTACTTTTTTGTTTTGTTTTTTAATATACTGAAAATGAATGCGGGAGCAACATATGGGCCCACTTCCTCGTCTGGGCTTATCACTAGCACTACAGACACCATTACGCGTTTGCGTCGGGCCCGAAATTTTTCGTTAGTCAAATGAAACAACGACGAAGGATGGTGGGAGGAGGAAGGAGTCTCCTGTGGCACGTGTCGCTTTTTATGTGGTGCAAAGGCCCAAAGCAGGTGAAATCCCACGATATAAGACTCCGCCCACCAGCAAATCGCAAATAAAGATCCGGAATCGGGGGATTCAGCTCCTCCTCTAAGAAAACCCTAAACCTAGCAGTACTTTACCTTACGAAGTTTTGGCGGAATTAATCTCTATTCACCCATTAATCAAGCATTGAACCCATAACACAAACTTCTCTTACCTTGATTTGGCTAGGGTTTGGTTAAATTTACAGCCAAATCTCTTGTTGAACTACATTTTGTATTCGTCTTCATTTCTTGTGGTTGGAAAGGGCTGCGGTTTTGATTATAGCTTGCTACTATGTCTCGATGTTTTCCATACCCTCCTCCAGGGTACGAGAAGATTGGTACCGCTCACGAGACACTGGTCAAATCGATTAAGGTTTGTTGAGAGCATTCATCACGTGTTTTAAGTTTTGTGCTCTGTAATCCGACTGCTCAGGTTCTGATTGATTATCAGGTCGCTTTAATTTGAAAAAGAATGGAAAAAAACAAGATTAGGTTAAGGACTTCAGATTTGCATGGTGGGTTGAGCTTGGGTTGTTTGTTGGGATTTAATTTTTTAAAAAGGGGTTTGCAAAGTTGAAAAGATTTTAGGATTTTAATGGTCGTTGGACCTCATTAATCCAAGAACAGTTTATCAAACAAATCGTCGTAGTAGTATTACTAACTAATTCAATTTGGATATTATAAGAAATCTAAATTTATAACCAATGTAAGTAAATTTTGGGCAAGCTACTGAGAAATTAGAAGAAAAGTGAATTTATGATAGGTGGTCAGGTTTCAGAGCCTTCAATATTACAATACCATTTAATATATATTGAGAAAGTTATCAAGGTACCAAAACGTATGGAGAAACATACTACTATACTAGTTCTGATTGATTATCGGGTCGCTTTAATTTGAAAAAAGAATGGAAAAAAACAAGATTAGGTTAAGGACTTAAGATTTGCATGGTGGTGTTTGTTGGGATTTAATTTTTTAAAAAGGGGTTTTCAAAGTTGAAAAGATTTTAGGATTTTTATGGTCGTTGGACGTCATTAATCCAAGAACAGTTTATCAAACAAATCCTCGTAGTAGTATTACTAACTAATTCAATTTGGATATTATAAGAAATCTAAATTTATAATCAATGGAAGTAAATTTTGGACAAGCTAGTGAGAAATTAGAAGAAAAGTGAATTTATGATAGGTGGTCAGGTTTCAAAGCCTTCAATATTACAATAACATTTAATATATATTGAGAAAGTTATTAAGGTACCAAAACATATGGAGAAACAAACTACTATATTAGTACGTGATTTTATCTTTCAATTTGTGTCACCGGGGGTGAAAGTTTTTTCTTTTAAAGTGTATTGTGGGTGAAATTTAAGTTTACCTAAACTCATTTGGGGTCGGTGAAATGTAGCTCTAGTGCACGCATATTGTTCTTTTAATCATACATATATGTGTATTAGTTCTTAGCTTTTGTATGATGAGGATTTGTCTTAAAGCAGCCGGAAGCAGCCGGCTTATTGCCACTGTTGCATTACCTATAAATTATAGTGTGTCATAATTTGCAGCTCGCTCACTCTCAAGTTATTTTTAGGTTTAAATGGATAAATGCTTCCTAGATAATGGAGTGTCGCATTTATAATCTGATGTGGGAGATTGCGATTTGGGACCCTTTATGCAATTTGAATGCAGAAGTACTGTAGCAACTGCATGTTCTGAAGACTGAAGGCCAAAAGTTTCCTATTGTACATATTTCTGATTGATGATGCATGTTGAATTGATGTTTGAGTAGGTGTTTGTGTTATAGCAAGCAGTGTCAAAGGAGCTTCAGAAGTAAATCTTATATTTGGAGAGAAGTTAATGGGTGCCCGGGAATGGATCATACTCTATTTTCTGTATCATATCAGCGATAGGTGATAATACATTGAGTTTCTTTAAGACTTTTGGGTTGGTATTGATGTACTTTTTGTTGTCAACATTGTTGAAAGGTGAAAGTGCTGTTTTTTTGATAACATACAAGCCAGTGGTTGAATCACAAGTCAAATTTTCTTTTGCAAGGATGGGAAAGTTATTAGGAAGTTAGAAAGGTAGTTAATGGCGCACTTTAAAGTGTATGTGGTCACTCCATTCATCAACTAGAGAACGAAAAACATGCACTACAAAAATGTGGTTTGGTTTAAACTTGTTTTTGGTTTGATGGTTGTTCTGATCTGATGATTCTGTTCTAACTTCAGAGTTAACTTGCTGTTCCAAATCCTGGCATGTGATTAGCCTTCTTATTCCAAATGAATAGTCTCTAGTGTGCTTCAATTGGTAATGGGTACTATAACCTTTATTTGTCAAGTAAGTTCTTGCTCTTGAACTAATTGATGTTATTGTGTTTTAAGGAAACTCAGGTACTTCAGGAAAAAAGTTAAACTGCAGGATTAGGTCATTCTTGCTGGAGAAGTACTAAATATAAACTTAAGGATTAAAATATTTTACTAGGATTGTGGTGCTATTCATATCAATAATCTATGCGTGCATTTATCATCCGTGATTGTTTTAAGTGGACATGAATCAAATCTTTGGGTGCTCTGAGTGTAGGGTAATGACAAGTGACAACTATCACTATTAGATACATTCATAAATTAGGTCTAAGTAGCATATTCAGTTGTGCAGAAAACTGTGGGCCTTAAGTTGGGTTTTGGTCTTTGAAGTTGTAGTTTAATGGGGTAAACAATATGGGCTCATTTAAAGTTGTAGATTTAAAATTTTCAACTGTTGGACGTCCATCCCACAGTTTCTTTTGGGAGAATTTTACTCGGAAAATGTGTTGAGAAATATGGATTGTGTGAATCCTACTACTTATATTTGAGAGAAGAATTTTCAGCTTCCCATAGAGTCCCGATTTGTTTTGTGATCTATGCCATTGGTTATTTTTGTTAGGGTTCTGTTTGTGTTGAATAGAGTCAAATTATGCATCCCTTGTAGAGTTACAACCAGCTACGTTCTTGGAGGAGATGACGATACGCTTTGGTGGTGATGGTGACCTCAATGGAAGACAGCATGGCCATTTTAGCTTCCTTAGAATTACATGTACCTACCAATCTATACAAATATGTTAGGGCTTTGGAAACTCCCCCCCCCCCCCCCCTCCTCTCTCTTTCCCAGCACAAAAAAAAGAGAGGAAAATTTGCCATCCTGGGGCTATTATCTGTATAAAATGGCAAACCTTTGGAGGCAATGGTTGTTACTATGGAAGTATATCATAACTAGTTTTGCTCCTGGATCTGTATTTGATCAATTATTTGCACACAGGAGACTAGACACATACTAAAAATTACGTTACTAGTGCTGGGATTAACCCTGGGTGTGTCATTTTCTCTCAGTCTCATGAAATTTTTATAATTATGATTATGATCTGGTGCTGAGTTAATTGTTGCTGCATGGTATTTTCATTGTCCAAGTTTAGTAAACTGAACAAAAACAGTAGAACTGCCTGCTTGTTTGGTCATCCCTCTCTTTGCTTGCTAGCAAATTGATGGTTACTCTGGTGAATTGAAGCTCCAGAGAGCAGAGAAGGCCAAAAAAGAAAGGAAAGAGAAAAGGGGGGAGAGAAAAGAGGAGGAGAAAAGGCGGGAAAATGGAGAAATTGAAAAGAAAAGGCATGGCCATAAAAAAAGGCACAAAGATGAGAGGAGCCAAGAAGATCAGCAAGGACAAAAGCATGGAAAGAGGAGAAAAAATGAAACAGATCAGTTTGAGAAAAGCAGCCTTACTGAAGAACATGGGCGTCCGGTTGGTTCCCATAATCACTGCGACTCTTCTGACAGCACTCTGAACAGCAACAGATGGCAAAAGCACAGCTCTCCCTCTGATGACAGGCATAGCCCTGGTGAGTGTATTTCACTTTCTTAACTAGGCGGCTGTTTATGTGTTGGGGATGTTCGTTTCACATGGGTACTGATATTTTTTACTTCATTTTGGTAATATTGATGTGAAGGGAGCATTATCAGGATCCGTTTGCCTGTCCAAAGGCACAAAGATCCAGAACTGCTTCCCAGCAAAGTACAGTCCTGCTTTGCCTTGGGAAGTTCAGATGCTTTGCTTCAAGAGAAGAAGGAACATGCTCCCAGACCTGTTGGAGAGGGAATTGAACATCACCATTATAATTCCAGAATTATTAGCCAAGATATTGCTTCCAAATTAAGTAAAGAGAAGCCTTGCCCCTCTTCTGGATCATCTGAATTTTTGTCTCAAAAGCTCCAAACTGCTGCTACATCCTGCTTACATCACGGCAGTTCTCTGTTAGAGTTGAAGTTTAGAGATTTGATTGAGAATTGGGTTCCACCTATTTTAGAAAGTGAGTGTACAGATCTTGATGATCAGGAATGGCTGTTTCCAACCAAGCACAATCACAGTTTTGGGGTTAAAAGATTCGAAGCAGGGATGGATGTTTTAACCCGTAAATGTTCAGCTTCTTGGCCAGGTGCTTGCTACTTGCCCGAGGTTGATGTGTATGCATTACCATTTACAGTTCCATTCTAAAAATTCTCCTGAAAAGAAAAGTAAGGAACTTTGGGAGCCTGAGGAACTTATGATATTTGAAGTGGTTCACGCAGAAGTTAGTGTGAAGTGGTTGTGCAAGCATTTTTTCTGACGTTTTCGGGGCTTCATGTGATTGTGGTGACTTTGCCTTCAGCTGTTTGGGGCAACCCTTGTGCCGGGGTAGTTATTTTAACGTTGGGAGTGTGATATGGAATCTCTCTATAGGCGGATATAATATTGGTGTACCACGGTCAATTTTTTTAACAATTTGAAATAATCATTCAATTTTGATTACTTCAAAGCCATTCTTGCCTGTATAAGCTACATTTTATAGTTATGCCGTGTTTGGCACAAGAGAATTGGATTTGGGTTGAAATTGGAGGCAAATTAGTTCACATTTTGATCTCCCAGTGCCCAATCGGTTACTGCCGAACAGTGTTGGGGTCATTGCACTTTATCAGTTTAATTCAAAGTCAAAAATTGTCATCAATAAGTGCTGGTAAATCACTGATCTAGCCCTTAATACATTATGCATCCATCGGTTAGGGCCACTCCTACCCACTCCACCTCCGATCTCCCTCCATTTATGGACGGTTCTAGAACAAAATTGTCCATGTTTTGCCTAGCTCTTCGCTATACGTGAAAACACTCTTTCAGCAAGTCACCATTTTTGCGTTTTAACCTAGCTGAAGCCCACTATATGCAACCATAAGCAATTCCCCTATACATCAAATGGAGAGTGCACGAACACCTCTCTCCTTGGAACAATGCTACATTTTCCATATTTTTAACTCAAATTTTGCATAGCAAAATGATGCAGTATAGAAGCCTGGTAAACCAATACAAGTAGAGTGAAGGGAAAGACTAGCATCAGAAAACAATATGTTGAACAGCATCGCTAACATCTCCAAGTCTTTAAATTGAGATACACAAGTAATGAATATAAAAATGCATCATTGCAACGCAAACTTACTTCTCCTAACTGGGATCTTCCGGTCTATTAAATACACAAAAGCAAATCAAAACCGGCAGGGGAGGAGGTGAGCTATAACATAATGAGATTCAACAATTAGAGATCCCAACAATACACACTTAACAATGCCACCTCACATTTTACAGGGATCCCTAGTACTGTTGGTGCCCGGGACCACCTGCTTCCTCTAAGATAACGGGAAGAGAAAAATGATATGAGGGTGAACAATGAGAATAATTGAAGGGCTTCGGACCCATTCTTGATTACAATATGGAGCAGGCCTTTTGGGCCTTTCCCTTCTTTTTCTTCTGCTTGGGCGGCTGGAGCACAACTTTTATGGCAGCATCAAAAACACCCTTCACATTCTGCAGTAAGAAGGACATTTTCCACATAACCCTTCACAAAAGAACCTAAATAAAAAAATACAAACAGAAACATAGAATTTCAGACATGTGCACGTACCTGCTGTGTTTTTGAGCTACATTCAATGTAAGCAGGTGCCCCGATCAGCTTCCTTAGCTCTTCCCCCTTTTAAGGGGGAAAAAGAATGAAAGAAAAATTAGAAAGAAAGAAACTAAAAGAAAATATTTCCAAAATGAACTCATAAGATAAAACTTAAGTCTCTTTACCTGAGCTGTTGAAATTGGCACAGCGCCAGGATGGTCTATAAAGAATTGCTTATCATCCCGAAGATCTGAAACATTATCATCGGAAATCAAAAAACAATGAGGTATTGTAGAATCACACACACACACACACACACACATACATATATATCTCAAAACATCCTTTAACTAAAAAAGGACTATTAATAAGCAAACAAGTGAGTCTGGTATGGAATCATAACTTTCAAACTGAGCTTCCCCCTTAGAGGTCCCAAGACAAGTGAGTCTGGGATGCGGGCACCTATTAAACAAGTCTTTTTGAGTTGGAGTTGCTTTCAAGTTGGGAAAGAATTGAGGATTGCCCCTCTATCTCTCTTGGTGCTTATAGGAGAGGAATAGGAAGATTTTGGTATTGAGCTTCCCCCTTAGAGGTCCAAAGACAATTTTTTAAATTTGTTATTTTTTTGGATTAGAGACTGAAAATCTCATGTATTTAGGCACTTTTATAAATTTTTGGGGAGAACTTAGGCATTAATTTTTGTAGCCTTCTTCCCCTTCATTTTTTTTATAAAAAATTTACTAAGGGGCATAGTCATAATGATGCTCATATCAAAGTTGTTACAATCGGGATCTCATGTTGGAATGTTTTGGGGGTCCATAGGAATGGGTCGTAGGATCGGATCGATGATCATAAGATCCTACAAAATTCTTTAAAAAATAGTCAAGTATATATGAAAAAGCAAAGAATTATTAAAAATCAATAGTAAATAAGCCTGAAATAAATAAATAATGTAAAATATTGTGACACCATATGCAAGTGTATGTATTTATAATTTTTTATTTGTATTTGTTTATAAAATATTCATTTCATAATTCCAAAGTAACACATTAACATTTTAAAGAATAAACTACCAATATTCTCTAAATAACTAGTTAAATGTAGCAATATTCGTCAAAATTTAGTATTAAATCCTTAAACAACCATATAGTGTGGGTGATTTTTTTGTTCAGCAAGTGAAACAATCATACTACAATTCCATGATACTGCTACTTGTACGATCTGGATCGATTTAGCCATACTGGATCATTGGTTCATATGATCCTACGTTTCAGATCGCGATTTTTATAACCATGCCTCCTATTCGACTACTTCGCCCATTTCCGAACACTAGATAAGTCCAAGACTACTATTGGCTAATGGAATCACAAAAGGAAATAGGTGCTTGAGTTGGAACTCTCGTATATGGGTTCGCCCCCCTCAGGTACCATTAATGCACATACCTCTATTGATCAAGAAAAATAAATGCATCTCCCAACCAAAACCAGAGAAGAGTATAATTATACAAGTATGGATTATCATTATTCAATAGATACAAAATACACATACATAGTACGTAGAAAACATTTAATAGACACTTTTACTTCTAAACAATCAATATGACAACACTCAAAGTGTGTGTTGGAGAGAGAGATTCACAAATTTGACAAGTTGAAGAATAATGCTACGAGTAACAGATTAAAAACAATGACATTCTTATATTACATGATCCAGTGTTCGTATCAGTGCTTTTTAGCCCCCAATTGACCCACAGTCCATATGGACCCCAAGAAGCATCTACCATTTGAACCAATAGATTAATCTGATTTATTCCATTACTATATGATCTACAATTCATAATTAATTGATTCATGAAATAACCACCAAAATGTCTTAAAGAGTTCCAAAAATACCTCAAAATCTCAAACTGGCAATTGTAAACCACCAGCCATAAGTCTAACGCTCAAAAATCAAAATCTACCCATTATAACAAGACCTAAGCCCCAAATCAGCTAGACCCAAGCTCCAAAACAAAAGATCCAAGCTCCAAGTAGTTAGATCTAAAGAATATGAACAAATTATAACTTTTAAGTTTGAAATCCCAACTTTGGATGATCTCTACAAGCTTGAAATCATGAAATATAACAGTCGACATGCAATCTCAAGTTTCTAACAACATTTATATAAATTAAAACGATGTTGACAAAATTTCTTCTGCTAGTGGGGTAATTAGGGCCCCCAGAATAATTTTCCTTGCCCAACATAAAAATTCCCAAAAACTGTAGCATTCTAATACATAATTTAACTTTCTTAACCAAAAGTGATAATGTCAAGATGAATTGAAAATCTGCCATGCATAATTGATCATCAAAACTTATAACAATGCTGCCAAAGCAAATTTAGCCAAGCTAAAATCAGATTAGACTCATAGCCGTGTAATAAATGTTTCAAGATGAGAGTGAAATTATAAATCTATCAGAGGAAATTTATTCAAGGAGACACAACTGCCCTGCAAACGAGGGGGCCGGCAGGAAGAAACCTAGAAACAGGTAAAATAAACAGCCACCAGCCTACCATGAAAACATATACCACTATTGTAAATCATAACATCAGGATCAATAGGAGATAAAAGATCTAACCAAGTTTTGTTCCAACAAGAACTATGGGGACGCCAGGGGCATAATGCTTCAGCTCAGGAATCCACTGCAAATGAAGCCAAAACGCAAGCAAATCATCAGAACATAATAAATTGTAGCGTTGCTAATTATGGGATCTCAGAGAGAGAAGAGCAGCAATTCATAAAAAAAACCATCAATCCCTCACCTTTTTGGAAACATTTTCATAGCTGGCCTTGCTAATGAGAGAGAATGCCAGAATGAAAACATCTGCCCCACGGTAACTCAAAGGTCTTAATCTATTGTAATCCTCCTGTCCTGTTCCACAAAATAAAAATTTCAGATCCATAGGAAATATATGTGTATATGTATGTACACACATTTTATTGAAATGTTCAAGTAAACAAAGAAAAGAAAAGTTACCAGCAGTGTCCCACAATCCTAGATTAACAGTACTCCCATTGACGACCACATTTGCACTGAAATTGTCGAATACGGTTGGCACATAATCCTGTTTCGCATTAAAATACAAAAACAAAATTATATGAAGTCCAAAATTTTGGAGGTCTCCCTAAATCTTTTACAAAGTGCAACAAATAAAATCACATCATTTCCCTTATTGTTCTAGAAATCACAATATGCAAGGAAAATTTAGAGAATGACAAAACGATAACCAAATATTTTTCCAAACTCAAAACAACATGATGTGCAACAAATTTTATAGACATATCTGCCCCATAAGCCATACCATGCAACTATTTTAATGTCAATGCAACCCGAAATTCCTCCTTTTTTTCACAAGCATCACAATCATAAAACAAATACACTATTCAAAATGCCATTCTTCCAATTACTTTCCATAATTGAGCCGGAAACAAACATAAAACATAATAAACGAAGCCAATTAATCGCACTAACATTCATAAATTAGGGCGAAACCCAAATTCAAAGCCCCAAAATAACTAAACCCGAACAAAAATTTCGAGAAACCTAGGAACAAAGAACGGTGACTCACGGTGGGGAAAGTGTTGCTGGTGTAGGAGATCAACAAACAAGTTTTCCCGACAGCACCATCACCGACTGTGACGCACTTTATGAACCTTGAAGCGCTCATTTTAGCCCAAAAAGCCTCAGATCTTCTACAGAAGACCTGATAACAGACTCTCCAATGTGTTCTTCGTTTCACTTACTCTTCTCTCCTACACCTTCAATATCTGTAAAGTCAAAGAGCAGCAGAAAACAAGGAGGCGTTTCAACGAAACCCAAACCTAATTGAGGAAAAAAAGAGTATGAATCCAGAAGATGAGCAACACTTTCTCAAAATAGAGGGCGAAATGCTATCCGAAGCCTAGAGAAGAAATGGAATATCTGGAGATGGAGATCTAGAGAGAGAAAGAGGGAGAGAGAGAGGGAGAGGGGTACGTATATGTATGACTGAGTTTTTTACCCGGGAAACAATGCCGTAGAAGCGTTCGCTGGGCGGAACAACCTCTCGTCCACCAAAACCGTACTGTCAGTGGCTTTGATAGGCCAGCTTGAACGCTTTTATCGTGGATTACGTTGTGTGTTTGGCATTACAACCCGTACCGAACGAAATAAGGCCCAGATGATATTCTTTTCCGAAAATTACATCTCTTTTAAATTCTTTGAAATTATACTATTTTATCTTATTTTTATCAATAAATTATAATATTTTTTAGTTAGATTTCTTTTTTGAAATAACAAAATTATTGATTCTATGCTCTCTTTTTTTTTTTTTACAATTTTTAAATTTTGATTTTTTTTATTTTATATAAAAATAAATTTAAGATAAATAAATTATTAAAAAAATTAATCAAAATTGAAAAAAATAAAAACCATAAAAAACATAATTTTACTATTTTAAAGAGGAAGAAAAATTGATTTGAAAAAATATTTGTAATTTGTTAAAAGAAGTATAAGAGGTCAGTTTAATTTATTCTTTTATTATTATTATTATTTTTTCTAAAAATAAATAAAAATATAAAAACAAATTAGATTTAATAAAATCTTATTAGAATTATTTGAAATTAAACACATTAAACATGTTTAACATTTTTGTTTTAATTAAAATCATTCAAAATTAAATATCAAAGTTTCGACAAATTCTAGTGACATTTCTTGTTTAAATAAAAATTTTTATTGGTGAAATTTTTGTCCAATCCATTTTAATTTCATTATTTCTCTTATTTATCTTTAGCACATTTTTTCTATTCTTGGCTTAATTAATTTTTTTTTTCTAACTCCGTCCTTGATTGTGATAGGACCTTTTTTGGGAAAGTCTAACCAAATTACTAGGGTTGATGGTTAGCAAATAATATAATTGATCACTTCCTGCTTCAACAAGCATAATATTAAATCTCACTTTAATGAGAGTTGAGGGTGCATGGATGAAGAGAAGGGAAGGTTAGCATGTAGGGTGGGTGGTTAGCCTATGAAGGTAAGAGAGATCCATGTCACCAAACTGATTTACCCACCAAATTCCTGGTGAAAGTGATTGAATTTAGCATTTAGCGGAGTTGTGCAATAACAATTAAGTTGCATCTCTCTCTTCTCCATTCCAGACATATATGGAAAGTGAAGAGAAGGAACAAGGCAGGAAAGATATACAGATATGGAACTTTAATAACTGAGAACAAATTAGGACCCAATAGATTCAATATTTCAATTCAAGAAACCACATGGAAATATGTACACACAACACTATCTGTTCTCTTTGCTTTGCTCTCAAGCCTTATCTCTCTTCAGATTTTGACAACATTCCGCTGTGCATGATGGATTTTTCAAAACGCTCCTCTCTTTGTTGGTTCTTTTGGCTTTCTCGGATGGTGGAAAAGAATAATCTTATCTTTGAATGATACTGGTACTGTGAAATGAAAATGTTCCCTTTTACGGCCTTGATTTCTCCTTACTGTTCTTGTACACACCATCAGAGAAATCAACATGACTATAAAGTTATAATCGCAAGGGAAACAACAACTAGAAGAAGAAATAAACTAAAGATTCAATTACCTGGAGAAAATCTTATTGCTTTCTGAAGTGATTCTAGAATACAGGGAAGAATAAATGATGTGATTGAATAAATACATCACACAAAGATCTGATACAAAATGCACATATCTAGCTTGGAACTATTTCAGCCATACTTGTAATCATGATTTGCAAAATGCAGTGTGTGTGTTTCATCAAGGGCCTCTGAACATTTTCAGCCAGACTTGTAATCATGGTTTGCAAAAGGCACCGGAGTGTTTCATCTAGGGCCTTTCTGTCATAATCACCCGTGAAAACACAGTTACCTAGTGGACCTTTCAGAAGTACGAGCCTTAGTACCCCATCGGCTACCTTCTTATCAAGCTACCGTCCCAGAGAACACAAAAGCAGTAAGGATGGGAAAAGCAATTAAGGCTTCATGAGCTAATGTGAGCAATTTAATCTCTTACCGCCATGAGAGACTTGAACATCTCCACCGTCATGATTTCAGGAGGAGCAGTCGGTAGCTTAGCCTGCTGAAAGATGTCACTAACTCGCTTCACGATTGAATCATCAATCCAGCCGAGGCTGTATGTCATGTCAACAGCCATAACCTGAACATTGGCACGTATATAACTTTAATATGAATGTGGATCAAAACAACAATATCAACCTTTGACAGAAGGAGATGGTTAGAAAAGAGAAATTAGTGAAAGCAATACTGTGCCAGCTGCAACAGCTTCTCCATGAAGCCACTGGCCATAGCCGCAACCAGTTTCTATTGCCTGAAAAAAGACACGTAGTATGATGAGAAAAGAACACATGCACAATGACTAGAACAATAAGGACATGCTCCCCGTAACATAGTTGTTCTGGCAGTAACTTCCTTTAATGTTCAGATAACAATAAGGGTATAAAATTATAAACTTCAAAAACTTAAATGGAGCCAAGATTTTGCAGGATAGCCGAGCAACAGATGCAATAGATTACCAACATAAAGCACCTCGGTTATGGCAAGCTGATAGTGAAAATTGTAACCAAGTCAAGGTCTAAACAAACATATGGATACTATTTATAGACACAAATTTTAAATATAAACAGAGTTTACAAAAAAAAATAAAAATGGAAATGGATAAGTTATGATCGAGGGCCACAGAATTTAGGCGAACTGACCCACACTATAAGATAGTAATTTTAAGCGAGTTGCTAGATTCTTTTAACATAAATAGCACTTAGTACCCAAATTTAAGCACAAACTTGGGTTAGGTCAGCAGGTTATCAGATGAATCAATTAACTTTTCAGCATGGTCTAGGTTTTTAGTTTCAACCCATCAAAAACCATGATGCAATTGCATCTCTTATTCTAACACTACGGAGTGCATTTGGAAGAATGATTTGTAATTAATACACAAGGTGGTGGCATATTAGTGCAGTGATGGTAATTTATAAGGTGGAGCTTAACAGGTGGTGTTGATGGTGACCCTGGTAGTGGTTGCAGTAACAATGGGGACAATAGTGTGGGGGTTATGATGGCAATTGCAGCAGTGATCATGCCAACAAGGTCATCAATAGCACTTATTCTCCTCTCACTCTTTAAGTTATGAAGGGATTTCCTCTCTGCATTTGAAGCTCCAAAATCTCTCCTTGAAATCCTGAAGAAATTTAAGAATCCCAACCTTTTTTTTAACCGAACAAAAGATTTAAGACTAGGCATTCTCCAATTCCTTTTTGGCCTCAAAATTCTTCATCTCATTTGAAGGTTCAACTTTCAATGGCAAAAAACAGTGGAGCTGGGGTACAAGGCCAGTTTGAGAAGCAAACTGACATAGACTTGTTGGCAAAAAAAAAAAAAAAAACACAAAGAAGCAAACTAATCATCCAATAACAAAGTAATGCTCTCTCATGTATTCCATCATTTTTCTAATGGTTATATTACATATTAGAGTGAAAATCTTTTCACCAAAAATCGTAGGAAATGTAATCCATGACTATAATTTTTTTTTTTTTTTGGATAGCCTGATAGGTAATACACATGCACTCATGTTCCAGGGGACTTGAACCCTGCACCTCTCCCTTTGGAAGTGAGAGGAGATACCACTCAAGCCATCAGCTAGTGGTATCCATTGACTTTGATTTTTTGACCATTTTATATATTTATTTTATTTGATCCCCCACATTCCAGTTATGTAGACACTCGGTAGAATGAAGATTACAAAATTCCAGTACTAAAACATCAACCCAATAAATCATAATAACAAATTGCCAACACAGTGACTCCAAACATAGAGATGAGCAGTAATCAAAAGCTAAAAGAGAAACATACTCAACTGCAGAAACCCAAACTTACATGGCCAAAAGTATGACCCAAGTTCAATGTTTCCCTCAGTCCACTTTCCCTTTCATCCAAGGATACAAGTTCAGCCTTGTTTTCACACGATCGCTTGATAGCATAAGCTAGTGCACTAGGATCCCTGCAACGCAGCAATGATATTCAGCAAGAATGAATGAACATGAGAACAATATGACGGTCACTTGGTATGTCTGCCAGCACATAATGTAAAAGCCTGTTTGGTGGAAAAGGATTGATGTTTAAGAAATTCCTAAAGGTCTAAAATAACAGTAACAAAGTTTTAACTCAAATATCCGCAGTTGTTTAATGTCCCAATAGATTCTGTTTCTTATTTCATGAGCAAAATTAAATATGTCATTCACTAGGTATGGAAACTTCTTAAAAATTCACTTTGGACTATGTTTGGGATATCTCCTTGAAAAAAGCTACATGGCTACTAATTGAACAAAAAATCATGCAAATCCTAAGAAACTACAATAATATATCCTGACGACTGAATTATTTTGTCATTGAAGAAGAAGACAGTGATAAAGCTGAAACTATATATTTTACCTTGCCATCAATGCCTGCATATTTTTCTCTTGCCACTCAAAAAAATCAGCATCCCTAGCGAGTCCACACTTTATAATCTCTGCAAATCCTGATGCTAATTCTCTATCCGGCAATGTGTTCAATGCGTCAGTGTCTATAAGCACACACTGAGGTTGGTAAAATGTACCAATCAAATTTTTTCCAAGACGATGGTTTATTGCAGTTTTTCCCCCAACAGAAGAATCCACCTGGAAAAAAAAGAACAACAGATATTTGAAGGGATACGAGACACTGATCAGAGAAAGAATTTGCAAGTTGAAACAGACCTGTGACATAACGGTTGTAGGTATCTGAATGAAATTAACACCTCGGAGAAAGGAAGCAGCAGCAAGTCCACACATATCACCAATGACACCGCCACCAAGGGTAACAAATGTGCAACGTCGATCTAACCGTGATTCAATGGCTTTGTCAAACACTTTCACGAGAATATCCTATCAAAGCATTGACACATTGCGGGATTCATTTAAAGCATCATCCCCTCAAAAAAATTAAAAAGGATGTTAAAAAGAACCTACCATCTTCTTGTATATCTCACCATCTGGTAAAATCACACTCTCAACTGAAACATTTGGGTTCCCATTTGTTAAAGCACAAACAACTTTATCCAGATACATCAGCGCAACTGTGGTGTTAGTGACCACAAGTACTTGCTTTCCATGGACATGCCTACTGATGCTGCACTTTTTGGCCCACGTGAGATCCAAGCTCGGCTCCCTACGAAACACTCGAAACAGAAGATCAGAGGACCACCGGGTTGGCTCCGGCGGTAGCCGCTCCGATGCTTAAGTCAATAAAACTGAATTGAAAGACTTGTAATGAAAGCCAAAATAATGAGCATGAAAATAAAGCGTACCTTAAGGGTTGAATTTATAGGTGGTTGTTCTCCCAAGTTGATTAGGATTTGGAACCATGAATATAGGGATTAGATCTTCGGAGATATAAGTTACCTTGTTGAATATGGAAACTCAATGTGGCAGTTCCCTTGTTGGAAACAACTTCCTTATTCCTTGCTCGGAGCTTGTTGAGGCGGAGATAAGATCTGATTATTGACTTACTGTACTGCAAGTTTGCATCTGTATATATTTAGCTTTGTAGGAGAGCTACCTTGCTTCGATACTGTGAGCTCGGTTTATTTGGGCTACGCCTTTGATTAACCGAGAATGAGTGATACGACCGAGCATGAACTGAATGACTGAACATAAGTCATGTGGTCGATCATGAACTGATTGACCGAGCCCAGGTCGTATGACCGAGCATAATCTGAATGACCGAGCCTGAGTCGATCCGTACTTACACGTGTCGTGCAGTGGTTGATATGTCACATAGTGGTATATCAGTTACTCCCCCCCCAAGCCTTAGTTTGAGCTCGGGTCATAACTAAGGTTTTATGAGCGTCCGAAAAGCCATGCGTTCTGTCGTCTCGTTTCTCGAGACGTCCGTTGGTACATCATTTATTGCGCAGCCGGTTCTTGGGTTTCTCACGTCATTATTGTTGCGATACTGTCGCGACGGTTCGCCTGGGCAGCAATTACTCTCTAGATGCGTATAAAAGGGGGAAAGAGCCTTGTACGATTCTTTTTACCATCTTCTACTCTGCGAAGTGAGATATACATCCGACATTGTCGAACCAGCAAGCTACCTTGTGAAGAATCCCATCCATCCGAAGTCTCTTACTTTGATTTAGGTTCGGTTTTAGTATTTTTGTTCATCTTTTCACTTTCTCTTCCTCTCCTTTCGGTTATTTTAAAATGTCGACTTCTTCGGCATCTTCTGATGTTGGTAATGGGTCGGGGAGCCTCCCGGAGGCTCCTTCCTCGTCACAAACCCTAATTAGGGGTAGCAATTCTTCGGGGACTGAATCGGAGGAGACCCACTCTAGTCCCTCAGTTAGAATCGTTGATGCCTTTTCGGAGTCTAGGGATAGAGAGGGTGAAGTCTCAGGTCGGTCTTCTCAAACAGAGAGTACTGTGGCACCCTCCTAGTTAGAGGCTATTAGGGAGAGGTATGAGATTCCTCCAAATGTCACCCTTAGGGCTCCCGATGACTTCGACTACCCTTGGGAAGTTCAGGACGGGGAAATTTGTGTTTACACCGCTTGGTTCGAGATGGGGTTACGCCTTCCTTTCCCTAGACTGCTTAGGGATTTTTTCTGTTGGTTCAACCTCTGCCCGGCCGATCTGCTCTTAAACAGTTGGAGGCATCTGTTAGGGTTTATGGCCTTAGGTCGCCTGAATGGTGTTGAGGTCTCTTTAGACTTGATCCGTAGTAAAATGGATCTTAAATATAGGAAGGCGGAGGGCCTCTACTATATGTCGTTTGACAAGGGCTTCCGTCCTCTGACTTTCGTGCCGTCCTCCAACAAATTTTGGAAGGATCGGTTCTTTTTTGTTGGTGGAGAATGGGAGGTGACCGACCCTGAGGACCAGTTCTCCACGTTCCCCCGGAGCACGGGTTTCATGGGTGAGACACCCTTTTCTTTTGTAATTTTGCTTTGTGCTTGTTCTTGTGTATCTGACTAACCGTTGTTCAAAACTCTTTTGTGTAGCCAAGAGCGTCAAGAAGAGGCCTCACTTCACCCCTGTTTTGAAAGATCAATACAAGAGGCTCCTCCAGACTCCAAACAGGGATTACCGCGCCATTCTTCATTCAGGCCCTACAATGCCTCCCAAGGATAAGGGTGTTGTTGATGACGTCCTCAAGTCTCTTGCTGGCAAATGGGGGTCGTCAAATAAGAAGAGGGTGGCGAGCCAGCCTCCTCCCTCTGCGTCTTCTTCGAAGAAGACGAGGACGACCGACCCATCCCCTTCTGTGCCTCCCAAGAAGGGGGCGGTCTCCTCTGCTTCTCCCTCTTCCCGGCCTCCTCTGAAGGGAGTTATGATCAGGGAGCCCTCCTCTGCCCCTCAAAAGGGGGTGGTGATCAGGGAACCCTCTTCTGCCCCTCAGAGGGGTACGGCGATTCTTCGGCCTGTCCCCTCTTCGGCCCAAAAATCTCAACATAGGGGTAAGGCGAAGGTGGGTACTGAAATGCCTGATGGATACAAGGCCGTCCATCAGGCCATTGAAGATTTCTGGGCTGAGGCCTCTTGTACTGACATCCCTTCCTGCAGCACCAGGAAGGGTACTGAGAAGACTGTGGCTGGTGCCATGAGGGCCCATTTGAAGGTAACGACCGACCTTTCTGCTTTTGTGCTCTTCTTCCTTTTCCCCTTTACTGATGTGCCTTTGTTTTATTTTTGCAGACTCTTCATAGCTTGGCTGCCTTAATGGAGGCCACAGTTGACCTTCAGGCCGTGGAAAGGCTGGAAGAGGAGCTAGATGAAGCTCGGTTGCAGCTCGATACGGCTCAATCTCGGGCCACTGCAGCCGAGGACGATCTGAAGGAGGCGAGGAATTGCTTCTCAATTATGGAATCCGAAAGGGATTCTGTTAAGCTTGAGAGGGATTCTTTGCGCTCTGAGAGGGACTCCCTTCGTCAGGATCTGACCAAGATGAAGGAGGAGAATAGTGCCCTTCAGGACTCCATTGCTCAGAAGGTTGAGGAGGCTAAGGTTGAGACCGAGGCCAGGCTGAAGACTGAGCTGGAGAAGATGGGAGATACTATTGCGCAGCTCGGTTACGACAACTTCAAGTCCAAGCTTCTCGCCAAGTACCCGGATATTGATCTGTTGGGGATTGACGATGATGATGAGGACGAAGATGGTGATCAGGACGACGGATCTGCAAGCCCTCTAGTTTAGGGAAATTTTTTTTGTTAATCCTGTCTCATCATGTTTGTAACCGAGTTTGCATTATCAATGAAAATGTCTTCCCTTCAGTTTATGTCTCTATCTTTCTTTGGTTGTTTGGCATTCTTTGAGTTCTGTCTAAAAAATGTATCAATGCTTTGTTGTGTGTAACCGAACTTCGGTCTTAGATGTTTGTAGTATGACACAAGTAAACCTGCTCGGTTTACGAAGTACTGTCTTTACCGACCATGGGTTGTCTCCAGAACTATCTTATGGTAATCCTGAAGTAATGTGTAGTAATAACAGACTTGTGCCGAACTCTTGATATTGGAGAGGTTTTTGAATCATGGACTTTCTTTAAGAAAGATAACTTGAATAATAATCGATCAATCTGATCATTAATCAACAATTGTAAAAACTGGTATACGGCAATTATTTTGACCTCTTAGAACAAAGCCCGAGCTTGATTGCCGAATACGGTTGGTATGACTGAGCACTTTAAAGATCATTATTGCCTGTTTATAACTTCTGACAGAGTGCCTTTGTGCGCTTGTAATGAAACATCAGCTTCATCTACCAAGATGGACCAGACTTGTCGTCTGTACATTGAGATGGATCAGACCTGAGTCTGTGCACTTGAGATGGACCAGAACTGAAGTCTGTACATTTGAGATGGACCAGAACTGAAGTCTGTACATTTGAGATGGACCAGAGCTGAAGTCTATACATTGAGATGGACCAGACCTGAGTCTGTACATTTGAGATGGACCAGAACTGAAGTCTGTACATTGAGATGGACCAGACCTGAGTCTGTACATTTGAGATGGACCAGAACTGAAGTCTGTACATTGAGATGGACCAGACCTGAGTCTGTACATTGAGATGGACCAGACCTGAGTCTGTGCATTTGAGATGGACCAGACCTTAGCCTGTACATTTGAGATGGACCAGACCTTAGCCTGTACATTTGAGATGGACCAGAACTGAAGTCTGTCCATTGAGATGGACCAGACCTGAGTCTGTGCATTTGAGATGCTTCACGAAATATGTTGAAATAAAAAGAAAGTACTTTATTGATAATATTTTCGTAAATGTTCCATGTTCCAAGGCCTGGGAACAGGTTTCCCGTCCATGCTTTCCAACCAATAAGTGATCGGTCTAACTGTCTTGGTAATTCTGTAGGGGCCTTCCCAGTTCGGTGATAACTTCCCCATGGTGGGGTCCTTGGTGTTCTGGAAAACCCTTCTTAGGACGAGGTCCCCAACTTGGAAACTGGCAGGTTTGAGGCCAATTTTTGAGCGGTTAACCATCCTGCGCTGATATGCTTCCATTCTGATTACGGCCTGCTCTCTCCTTTCCTCGAGTAAATCCAAATTTTCTGCTAGTTGTTGGTCATTGGTCTCTTCGTTAAAAGCCTCAGTCCTTAGGGTCGGTATGCCGACCTCAACAGGGATTACTGCCTCAGTTCCGTAGGCGAGGGAGAAGGGAGTTTCTGATGTTGGAGTTCTCCTGGTTGTCCGGTAGGCCCAGAGTGCCCCAGGGAGTTCCTCGACCCATCTCCCTTTAGCTTCCTCTAATCTTTTCTTGAGAGCGTCCAGGATAGTTCGGTTGGTGACCTCGGCCTGCCCGTTTGCCTGAGGATGACCAGGGGAGGAAAAGTGTTGTTTGATGTTTAGGTCTTGGCAGAATTTCTTGAATATTTTCCCAGTGAACTGTGTGCCATTATCTGAGACGATCACATGAGGTATGCCGAACCTGCAGACTATATTTTTTCAAGTAAAACTCTGTATCTCCTTTTCAGTGATGCGAGCCAGTGGTTCTGCTTCGGCCCATTTTGAGAAGTAGTCAATGGCCACCAGTAGGTATCTCCTGTTCGGTTTGGCTTTAGGCAACGGTCCTATGATGTCCATTCCCCACTATGCAAAGGGTCATGGGCTAGTAATGGGGATGAGCTCATGTTGTGGCTGATGCTGATAAGGGGCGAACCTCTGGCATCTGTCACACTTTCGAGTATATTCCTTTGCTTCCTTCAGCATTCCAGGCCAGTAATAGCCTTGAGTTAGGGCTCGGTGGGCTATGGTTCTCCCTCCGTTATGATTTCCACAAATTCCTTCGTGGATTTCTGCTAAGACTTACTGAGACTCTTCAGGTGCTAGGCATTTTAACAATGGCTGAGTGTAAGATCTTCGGTAGAGCTTTCCGTTAAGGACAAGATACCGAGCTACTCTGATGCGGATTCTTTTTGCCTTATTTCTGTCTTCTGGGAGGAGTCCTTCTTCCAGGTACTGGAGTATAGGAGTCATCCAGTTCTGAGGCTGTTCTGTGACTTGGGCGACCTGGATTTCCTCGGTGCTAGGCCTCGGCTGGTGAGAGAATTTTATCGTCGATTCCACCCCCGTTTTCATGTGAGATGCCATGTTTGCTAAGGCATCGGCTCTGCTATTTTGGCCTCTTTCTATTTTTTGGATTGAGAATGTTCGGAAGGAATGTTTCAGCAAGTTGACTAGCTCCGTATATCGAAGCATTCTTTCATCCTTGACGGCATATTCTCCTTGAACTTGGCTAACCACCAGTTGGGAGTCAGAAAATACCTCGAGGTTCTGTACCTCGCACTCCTGAGCTAGCTTCATCCCTAAGATAAGGGCCTCATATTCCGCTTCGTTGTTGGAGGCTCTGAACCCCAAGCTAATTGCCCTTTCGGTCGTAAGTCTATCAGGAGAGTGTAGTACTAGCCCTGCTCCGGCACCTCGGTCAGTGGATGATCCATCAATATACAACTTCCAAGTCCCCATATCGTCCGAGAGTTGTGTTTTGCTTAGCAGTGCGGGAGTGAATTCTGCAATGAAATCTGCCAAGGCTTGCCCTTTAATTGAGACTCGTGGAACGTAGGACAGATCGAACTCTCCTAGTTCCACCGACCATTTGACCAACCGTCCTGATACTTCTGGTTTTCTCAGGATTGTTTTTAGTGGGTAAGCAGTTGGAATCTCTATGGGATGTGCTTGGAAGTAAGGTCTCAGCTTCCGTGCAGATACTATGAGTGCAAGGGCTAGCTTTTCGATCTCGGGGTACCTCTTTTCTGTGTCCAGTAATGCCTTGCTGACATAGAAGATGGGCCTCTGCACGCTCCTGTCTTGCCTGACCAGTACCGAACTGACAGCGTTCTCAGAAACTGCAAGATAGAGAAGCAGCCTTTCTCCTTGGACCGGTTTTGATAAGAGCTCGGGTGAAGCCAAGTACCTTTTGAGTTCCTGAAAGGATTTTTCACACTCGTCAGTCCATTGCAAAGATTTGTTACCTTTTAGAGCCTTGAAGAATGGTAGACACCGATCCGTGGATTTTGAAATAAATCTGCTAAGAGCCGCTATCCTACCGTTCAGAGCTTGAATGTCTTTCCGGGTCTTTGGGGATTTCAGTCCGATCAGAGCCCCGATCTGAGTCGGGTCTGCCTCTATACCTCTTTGAGAGACTATGTACCCAAGGAATTTCCCTTTTGTTACACCAAAGGTGCACTTTGAGGGATTGAGCTTCATTTTATATTGTCTGAGAATATCGAAGGTTTGCGCTAGGTGCTGGAGATGACTGCTCTTCCTTAGGCTCTTGACCAGCATATCGTCGATATAAACTTCCATAGTGCTGCCGATCAAGGAGCTGAACATCTTATTAACAAGACGTTGGTAGGTAGCTCCAGCATTCTTTAGTCCGAACGGCATCACTCTATAGCAATAGAGACCTCGTTCGGTGATAAATGAAGTCTTCTCTTGATCGGGAGGATGCATCTGTATTTGATTGTACCCAGAATAAGCATCCATGAAGCTCATGAGCTGGTGCCCTGCAATTGCATCGACTAACTGATCTATTCGTGGAAGAGGGAAGTTATCCTTCGGGCATGCTTTGTTGAGATCTGTGTAGTCAACACAGACTCTCCATTTACCGTTCTTCTTTTTGACCAGAACAGTGTTGGCCAACCAATCAGGATAAAATACCTCTCGTATCATGTTGGCGTTGAGCAACCTTTGAACTTCGTCGTTGATGACCTAATGCCGCTCTGGAGCGAGGGGCCTTCTCTTTTGTCTTACTGGTGGATGATCTGGATCCACCATTAGTCTGTGCGTAATCAGGTCGGGATCTATCCCTTCCATGTCGCTTGTCTCCCAGGCGAATACGGAGAGGTTTTTCTTCAAAAACTTGACCAACTCATCCTACTCGGCATGTGTCAGGTCGGGACCTATCTGCAGGTAACGTCCTTGATCCTCTGAGCTGACCAGGACTTTAATAGGCTCCCCTATAGGCTTGGCTCTGCTATCCCTTCCTCTGGGGCTTAATGGTTCTTCAATCTTGGAGGGACAGTCTTCTGCCTCGTGACAGCAAGGGTAGATTGCATCTTTGCACACACGGGCGTGCAGTAATTGCTATTTGGGGGCCTTAGCTTTGAGTGCGAGGGCATGGCACTCTCGGGAGGTCGGTTAGCATCCTCTGATGGAGTAGACTGTCTGATTGTGAACGTATTTTAAGCATTGGTGGAGAGTTGAGGTGACCGCTCCCATCTCATGTAGCCAGGGCCTCCCAATTATGACGTTGTAGGGAGATTTGGCTTTTATGACCATGTACTCAGCTATCGTGGTCTTCTGTCCATCCCCTTCACCCGCAGTGGTGGCCAGATCGACCCTTCCTAGTGGAGTGTTAGTGTTTCCGTCGAAGCCCGTCATGATTATGCCCGTGGGCTTAATGTCATTGGGGTCGAGCTTCATATGCTTGAAAGGGTCGTAGAACAGTACATTGGTCGAGCACCCAGTGTCGACGAGAACTCTCCGGATATCGAAGTTGGCGATCTTAAGGGAGATAACCAGGGCGTCGCTGTGAGGACAATGAACTCCTATAAGGTCATGATCTGTAAATTGGATTTCTGGCACGGGCTTTAACCTTTTCTCCAAGTTAGCGACCTGCATGACGTTGGGAGCAGACCTGGCCTCCCGAGCATATCGTTTCCTTGACCTGTTAGAGGTGCCTGTTGCAGGGGAATCTGCGTGTAGGACATAGATCACCTGATTGTTCTGTCGTGGGGGCTCGTTCCTGCCCTCTTTCTGTTCTTGCCTCTGGTCGGCCTTTCTCTGCTGGGGTCGTTCATCACGGGGGTTCTGTCCTCCGTCCTGCTTGACGAACTCTTGCAGCCTTCCTCTCCTTATTAGCTGCTCAATCTCATGCTTGAGAGCTTTGCAGGTATTGGTTGTGTGCCCTCGGTCCTTGTGAAAATCACAATATTTAGTCTGATCTCGATAGCTGGGGTCTCCTTTCAAAGGCTCTGGCCATCTCAGATTTTCTCGAGATCTTACCTGCTTCAGTATGTTGTACGGAGAGGCGTTCAGAGGAGTAAAGTGGTTGAATTCCCTCAGCCCGGAATTGTAGGAGGTTCTGGGGGTCCCCCTTTTTTCTGGGCTCCTGACTCTTTTCCTGGCCGAGCTGGTGTCCTTCTTTTGGTCGTCCTTCCTTTGACTATCTTTCTTCTGATCGTCTTTCTGAACTTGCTCTTTGACCTTTCTAGAGGTGTCCCTGGCCTCTTCCAGGTTGATGTACTTCCTTGCACGGTTCATGAGTGCCGCCATATCCGTAGGGGGATTTTTGGTCAGGGAGTCTCTAAAGCCTCCTTGAGCAAGTCCAGCGGCTAGAGCAGCTACTAGGAAACCGGGGCTGCAGTCTGTTACCTCGGTGAGCTCGGCGTTGAAACGCGCTATATACCCCCTGAGCGATTCTTCCCTTGTTTGCTTTATGTTCAGAAGGAATTCCGGACCCTTTCTTAGCCTCCTGCTAGTCATGAATCTGTCCAAGAACCTTCTGCCGAGCTCATAAAAGCTTGATACTGAGTTTGGCGGGAGGTGGTGGAACCACTTCAGGGCGGTACCATTGAGGCTGGTCACGAATGTTCTGCATAAGAAAGCATCAGAAGTACTGTGCAAAGCCATGGTGTGCTGGTAGTGAGAGAGGTGGTCCCCCGGGTCCCCAGTCCCATCATAAGGGGTGAATTTAGGGACGATAAATTTCTTGGGTCTTTCCTCGGCCATGATAGCATCGGTGAACGGGGTGGCCGACCTCCCGAGTAATCTGGCCAGCTCGTCCTGTTCTGGATACTGGGCACCTCTTATGATGGCAGTACGGTCTATTGATTCAGCAACTTCTTCGGCTCTTACTGACCCCCTTGGTAAGACGGGCTGCTGCGAGGCAGGTCTGATGACCTCAGGGCCTATATGGGTAGGCTGATCTTGGCCCACTACTGGGGGGTTGTTTTGATTCTCTGGCACTGGTGGTACAGGAACCACTCGAGGAGGTGACCCTTGTGGAACGTGGTTTACTCCCGAGGCCCCAGGGATGGGGAGTCGGGTAGTGCTTCGATAATGGACCTCCGGGACAAAGGCGGGGACTCCTCGGCCGGCTGCCATCGACGGCTGGGGATCTCCATGAATACCGGCAGCCGCAGGAGGCTGCTCCTCCTGAGTGTTTGCGACAGCGGGTGGATTTTGAGGATTGGTTTCATGGTTCTGGGAGAACATTGCCAGGGTCCTGGACATAGTCAAGAGCTGTTCCCGTAGCAATTGGTTTTGCCGCCTAGTTTCGATCAGTTCTTGCTGTACCGGATTATTCACTCGCCCTCTTCCTCGTCCGGCAGTTGGTTGAGGATGAGGGTTTTGAGTGTTCTTCCTGGGTCGCAAGTTGGGAGCCATGATCCCTTTGATAAACGGAAGATGAGCTTAGATTGAGTAGAGCACTTGGTGATTGTCGTTTCCCACAGACGGCGCCAAACTGATGCTGCACTTTTTGGCCCACGTGAGATCGAAGCTCGGCTCCCTACGAAATACTCGAAACAGAAGATCAGAGGACCACCGGGTTGGCTCCGGCGGTAGCCGCTCCGATGCTTAAGTCAATAAAACTGAATTGAAAGACTTGTAATGAAAGCCAAAATAATGAGCATGAAAATAAAGCGTACCTTAAGGGTTGAATTTATAGGTGGTTGTTCTCCCAAGTTGATTAGGATTTGGAACCATGAATATAGGAATTAGATCTTCGGAGATATAAGTTACCTTGTTGAATATAGAAACTCAATGTGGCAGTTCCCTTGTTGGAAACAACTTCCTTATTCCTTGCTCGGAGCTTGTTGAGGCGGTGATAAGATCTGATTATTGACTTACTGTACTGCAAGTTTGCATCTGTATATATTTAGCTTTGTAGGAGAGCTACCTTGCTTTGATACTGTGAGCTCGGTTTATTTGGGCTACGCCTTTGATTGACCGAGAATGAGTTATACGACCGAGCATGAACTGAATGACCGAACATAAGTCATGTGGCCGATCATGAACTGATTGACCGAGCCCAGGTCGTATGACCGAGCATAATCTGAATGACCGAGCCTGAGTCGATCCGTACTTACACGTGTCGTGCAGTGGTTGATGTGTCACATAGTGGTATATCACCTACAAAGTACTTGCTTCATGTACCTTGCGCGTAGGGCTGTCTAAATCTTTTAGAACCAAGAGGGAATTCCACTTTAACTAACTCCTATTTTGGACCTAGAAGGACACCAACTAATACCTAGGAGTTCACCAGAGATTGACATGTGACTTAGCATTATAAATATCCCACAGTTACTACAATAAAGGGATAGAAAAATCAATCAATCAATCAATTAAGAGAGGGTTGACTTTGACTACCTTCACCCTCAATTCGTATGTCTGTTGGCATAAGTCTCGCCTCAATCTCTTAGGAGTCTATCTTGAAAAGTTCTAAATCATCTTACCTTAATTCTTCTACTTGATTATGAAGTTTCACCTGATATCCGATGTGTAAATTGTACTTATCTTTACAGCTCACATATCTAACTCAACTTGCATGACTTTCTAGCCATTCACACTTGGGAAAGGAGGTACATAAGGGCATATGAAATTTGACCCCCGTCCATTTTAAATTGGTCTTATTTGCATTAGTGGATCCAAAAGAATCATTCTTTAATAACTTGTTTGGAAAGTTTCGGAAAAAAAAAAAAAGAATGAAATACTAAATTAAAATAAAAGAGAATAGGAAAAAAAAGAAAAGAAAAGAAAGCAATGATTTTTTACATTTTTTAAATGCTTATGAAATAAATGAGAAGAAAAATATTATCTTTTGTTTAAATAATTAGTAAGAAAGAAAAAAAAAAGTATTAAACTATTTGATAATTATACATTTTTTGTTAGACTAAGGGCCTATAGCTTCCCCTAAAATTGGAAAATTGATTTTACATTGTAATATTTAAAATAATTTATATATATATATATATTTAGTCTCTCAAAATTTTTAAAAATATTTTTTTTACATGTAAGATTTGAAACAATGTTGTGAATTCTTTTTCTCCAATTTGAAAAAAAATTCTTCCTAAAATTTCTCAAAATTGTTTTTAGCACCTCCATTTTTTATTTTTTTTACAGCGTCCTTGTTTTTTTTTTTAATTTAACAATTGTCCTAATATTTAACTTATACGACTTAAAAAATATTTTTAATATTTTAAAATTTTCATTCAAAGAACTTTTCCTCTCCTTCTTACATACCAAAAGGATACAAAGAAAAGGGGAAAAAAGAAGAAGAAAGAACTATCCAATCTTGTGCTCTTTTAGGGGCATACACGAAGAGAATCTTTAGAAGAGGGAGAAAAAACAACATAGTTATCTTAAGTACATGAGAAAATGGAAATACCGGGGAAGTTAAGGGCCCTCAGGGGAAAATAAGTCTTTTCGCCCTAAATTATAAAAAAAAAATTCAGAAAAACGCAATTCCTAATCAGAAAAACAATGGGCTAATTTCTTTCAGAGGTCGAGCTGGTTCAGTCTTGCAACGGTCTAAATCACCCGCTTCGGAGAGTTAGGGCATTCTTCGAGGTACATTGATTTTCTCCCTAAAAATATCGTTTTAATTTATTGAGTTATTGGGTTAGAGATGATGGAATTTGGGGATTTAATCCTATATTATTGGCTTTACATTCGAAAATTTAAGGTTTTGTAATCAGAATTAGTTCCTCAAATGACAGTTCAGAGGGTTTAATCACCATGGACTCATCTTTGCATCAACTTAGGGCTTTGGTCACTTAATATGGTTTTGATGTAAATTACATTAGGGTCTGTTCAGTTTTCTATCTTCCTCCTCTCTCGTTTCTTTTTGTTATTGTTCCGTTTAAAACGAAACCCTAAGCTATCTGTCATAGAGGTGACCAATCTTGGGCTAATTGTTGATTCTTGATGAATGAATAGTAATTATGATTAAATTATTTTCAGTTTTTTTTTTTCATGCAATTAGCTTGTATATATAAATTTAAGAAATAAGTTTTGCATTTTTGAAGTGTCGACATTTGGGTGATATATTATGGCAGAATAGGTTTTCTTACACTAGGGTGAACCTATGCACTGCACGGGCACAAATTTTAATTGGTGAATTTGAGGTACCGTTTCGAAATGCCTTTTTCAGTGCTTTTTTTGCTTAAATAAGTTTAAGCTTCGTTTGGGATTGCGGCTAGAAGAGCGTTTAGCACAAAAACTCCATGAGGGAGCTTCTCACATGACGCTCTAAATAGCGGAGGAGGCCGCTGGGCAAATACACACTTAAAAAGGTCCCATTTACAACAAAAAGGAAAATATTTATAAATTCGTTAATGTGTACCCACATATATTTACATATCTATATACCTAATTAATATATTCTTATATAATATTTATACATGTGAATATATATGTGCACGTGCATATATACTTCAAGTCTTTTACTGTACAATGGGTTTTTTTAATCAAAATTCCCAAACCCATGTAGTTTCAAACATGTTTTTCAAAACCATGTACTTATTGAAGGGCATCTTTTGAATGTCTTCTAAGATGCCTTTATATTTATTTAAAAATGCAAAAGGCCTCTTCTAAGAGGTCGCCTTTTTCAAAGCGTCTTTTCAAAAGACACTTTTACATTTTTCTAACTAAAGGTATCTTCTAAAAAAACACCTTTCAAAAGGCATCTCCTCAAAAGACTTCTGTGCACACAAAAAAAAAAAAAAAACTTCTCATGAGTTTTCCTTAAATCTTTTTTAGACTTGCAAATGTGTCTTTGGAGGAGACGCCTTTTAAGAGGTATCATTTGACATTTGAGAAGACACCTTTAGTTATTTTTTAATAATTGTTCAAGGTATCTTCTCAGAGGATGCCTTTTGTACTTCTAAAAAACTAAAGGCGTCTTCAAAAAGGACACCTTTATAATAAAGGCATTTTTTTAAAGGCACCTTTGCACAACTACATGAGTTTGAGAAATATGTTTAAAACTACTTGGATTTGAGAATAATGATTAAAAAAAATATTATTGTATGGTAAAAAACTCTATATACTTCTATATAAGTTTATATATACTTGTATATGTGCCTATACACACATATTCATGTGTGTGTGTGTGTATATATATATATATTCATATTTGTATTTATACATGCTTGCATCTATTTGATTAACATTTATTTTGTCTTTGAAAAAAGATTTTAATAAGCTTACTAAAAAGTATTAAAATTAAAATAACCTTTAAGAGATGATTATTAAATGCACTTATCAAAAAAAAAAAGAGATGATTATTAAATGCAGTTTTACCTTTTACTTTTAAGCAAAAAAAAAAAAAGTGAAAATTTTAAAGTTACTTTTTTACTTATGAAAAGTGTTTTTGAATTGTTTTATCAAATAAGTTAAAAAGTTTTAGAAAGATAAACAGAAAAATGGATTGGGGGCTTCAGGCTTTTGAGGTCCTTGTGTGGGAACTTTGGGTGGGTGAATGGCAGGTTTGACCACAAAGGAGGACAAATACAAGTAGATTTTTTTTTTTCCCTTTTTTTCTTTTTTCTTTTTTTTTTTTTGGGGGGGGGGGGGGGGGGGGGGGTGTTGGTTGGGGTGTCTCCTGAGGTGCTGCACAAAGACTACTGAGCACAAACCTAAAACCTAAAATGCCTGTCTGCTTGGTGGTTACTGAAGTGATTGCCATAGTGAAAATTTGCTTCTTGTGGGAAGTTAACGACGGTTGTGTAAGAGGTTGAATTGGATATTTAGTAACGTTCATGTACCAAAGTGTCTGCGTTAGAGACCGTGATAGTGAAACCGTTATAATAGTTCTAGAAATTTAGTGACTCAGTTCATTCACCATCACTCTGCACTTTTATGCCCCTCACAATTCGTCTGCATTTCTTTCCTTACCAAGTTTTGTGGTGAACTTATAGATGGCTAGCCGATCTTCCCAGTCAAGGGCTAAGTGGACAACCTCCCTCACGAAGATACTTGTGGAATTGATGGTTGACCAGGTTCGGAAGGGTAATCGGCAAAACAATTCCTTTAGCAAGAAGGCTTGGAAGTATATGTGTGATGAGTTCTATAAGAAAACAGGTCTTAAATGGGATAAGGAGCAACTGAAGAACCGATATGCTTTCTTAAGGAAGCAGCATAATATAGTAAAGTTGCTACTTGATCAAAGTGACTTCATATGGGATGAAGCCACTGGTGCTATCGTGGCCAAGGATGAAGTGTGGGACAATTACACTAAGGTTTGTTTCTGTGTCTTATTTATTATGAACAACAGAAGAAAAAAACTACATCTGCCTGAGTTAGGACTTAGGAGAACCTCTTTTCAAGTTGTCACCCCATGAATTGGCAGCAAACCTTTGGCTGCCATCAGGATACCATTTTTATCATGATATATTATGGTTTTTTGTTACTATAATTCTAAATTGCATTCTTGAAAATATGATAGAACAATTCATGGTTCCTAATTTTTATTACATTAATGTTTTGGCTCCTCATGGGCTTGAAATTCCTCCAGGCAGGGGCAATTGATGTTCTTTATCAAGTATCCATCATAAACTCACTATTGAATATACTAAACAGGAACATCCTGATGCAGAGACCATAAGAAGTGGTGGCTGCTCAATTTACAAACAGCTTTGCACAATTTTCTCAGAACTGGCTAAGAATGGGGAATATAACGGGTCGGCTGAACATAAAGGAGGAACTCCGGATTCAATTCCTTGTCCAGATCCTTTGAACACATTTCAGGGTGAGCCCTCATCAGAGTCGGAGGAAGAGACCGACATGGGAGATGAGCAAGACAGGTTTCAATCTGCCATCCCTGCTCGCAAGAGAGGGCGCAAGGGGATTGACGATGCTATTGCTAATGCTATATTGGAGATGGCTGCTGCTTCAAAGCTGAGGGCAGATGCTATAAAACAAAAAAATGATAGATTCTCCATAACTGATTGTGTCAAGGCTTTGGATGAAATGCGGGGTGTTGATGAACAAGTCTATTATGCTGCTATGGATCTGTTCAACAATCCTAATGCGAGGGAGATATTCTTATCTCTCAAAGTTGACAAGCGGTTGACCTGGTTGTGTAGCAAGTGTTCTGCCCTTCCTGACTCATAGATTGACAAAGGGAGCCATCTCAATCTGGTTAGTCATTAGGTACTTTTTAGATAAACAGCAGTGAAAAGAAACTTGTATAGTTTCTAGCGTTGTCTATAATGATAGATTTTCTTTCAGTAGCAGGCAGATCAGTTCCTACATTATGCCATTGTAGGATTGGTATATTTAAAATTTAGCATTACATCTTTATTGAATATGTTCACAAAGAATGCATTCTGAAACTTCACCCAATTACACAGTTGTCTTCTAATATTTTCTCCCTTTGTTTTGGATAATCATAACATCGCCCCTTTTTAGAGTAACTCCATTGCACCGTTCAAAACCTTGGCTATATATAAATTTTTGCAAGTCCGACCAAACAACTTTACTCCAATGCATTGCTATAATTCTTCCTATATTTTAACTTCGTCAAATCTATTGCCAAATTTGACAACAAGGCTTACAATTTTCGAGAACTTTTCTAACAGTGAAAAATTATCCTATCAAACAAATAACATTTGAGCATTGGAATAAGAATATCAAAATATCGTATTTCAATACTTAAAACAGCTAGAATTTAGCTTTAACATGATTCAAATAATTATCTGAGTTAGAGATGCTCTTAAAGACTAGTGTTAAGGCTTCATTGTGTCAGGATTGTACTGTTTTCTCATAATACATGTTAATAGAAGAATGCAATCTACACCCTTAGTTCCAACTCACTGGTGGTGTGGTGCCAGTACATATCAGCAGCTAGAAGGCATTCTGTAGTGGGACCCGCCTTCAGTGGGATTCACGAACAGTATGTCCTTCCAATACCATTGTACCATGGCCCATTGAAAAAGGTAAGTCATAACATTATAAAGGCGCATAATAGACAAGTTCTATTCTAGAATTTTCCAGTAAGTACAGTGCAGAATGCAAAAAAATTCCCCAGAATAAGCCAACAATATTGGACACACTGCACTAATAGTTAAAAGTAGATGCTTAATGTGCCTGGAGAAAGAAGAGACCATCAGCCACCTCTTCATTCACTGCCCTATCGCTAGGATGTTTGGCATCTCTTACTCTCTCTTTAGCCACTTATGGGTTATGCCATGTCTCTTAGGGATCTGCTGTGGGTATGGCACGACTCTAAGGTTGCTCGTGACGTGAACAATACTTGGTGTCTTATCCCTCTTTGCATCCTATGGAGTTTATGGTGCAAAAGAAATAATGAAATTTTTTAGGGAAAGATTACTCCATTGTTTAGATTAAAGTATACTTTTAGAATGTGAAATCCTCTCCCCCCCTTATATAAATTCTCTTGTAAATTTTCTTGGAAGGTTCAGCCACCGATTTTGTAGTTTCTTTGTCCATCTCGGTTTTTTTTTTTTTTTTGAATCCTATTGTCTCTTACCAATCAAAAAAATAGTTAAAAGTAGATCATAAAATAGCAACGGTAAACTCCATGAAAATAAAGAAATCACTCTTGATAACTCTCCATATGTATAAACTATAAAAAAGCAAACAAACAAAGGATCCAAACTGAAAACCTTTCACAAGTCACAAGACTCACTGCAAAACAAGTATATAAACCCAAACAAAAACCTTCTAGTTTCCTTACATCTTGGCATCCCAACCACCTTCTGCACCAGACTAATTGGAGCCCATCCACACTTCTACAAGTTTCTACCTCCGTCTAAGGCTACTTGCAATGAACTCTGTAGGAATTGCCGGTACACTAGAATTCGGGAAATTTCCGGGTTCAATCGGGCTCTTGCAAAGGTGGATGGTGGGTGCACACATCTATACACAGAAACCAGTAGTAGTTTTTCAGGATCTGTTGTCCTCTAAGGTAGTAACCTCTTCACATCAAGCACATCATCAGTACTTTTGGCTCGGTTGTATACTAATTCAAATGCGCGCATG
Organism: Nyssa sinensis; assembly: GCA_008638375.1. Classification (NCBI taxonomy): domain Eukaryota; kingdom Viridiplantae; phylum Streptophyta; class Magnoliopsida; order Cornales; family Nyssaceae; genus Nyssa; species Nyssa sinensis. Next base: position 56,857,204 of record CM018043.1, on the reverse strand, counting down.
CATGCATTGGCAAAACCGGTCATCGCTTGAAAGACATGAGGCAATCCCATCTGTAGGTTGTTCAGTGTCATCGCTCTTGTTACGCTCACTGACTTTTCATGATTAGCCTTCTCGTCCTCTGCCTTCGCCCTCAACGTCTCCACCTTTGCTCGTTTCTCTGCAATTGAGTTTTTAATTCTAGTACTGCTCAAGGCTCCGGTTGTTGAATATGAACCATACTTGCTTTCCAGTGATCTAAGCTCAACTGCCTTCTTCTCGAGCTCTTTACAGGCTGATTCTGACTTCTTCTTTTGCTTTTGCTCTTCCGCCTGTTGATCTACAATGGCATGGATTGCCGTTAAGAAGCTCTTGATCCCTTCCGATGCCACTTTGTCAGGAACACGGTCTACTGCAAGGTGCCATTCGTCACAAAGGGTGTAGATTGCAGAATCTTGTCTGGTTTTGGATAGTTGGTTGTTGCTGAATTGGAACACGCTTAGTCGGAGCCAGCCTGTGAGGGACTGGATGTAATCCTGTTGGGCCTTCACTAGCTTGCCGAAGGAGAGGTGCCACTGCTGGACTTCAAGCTCTAGTTGAAGAGTTGATTGGCGGTGAATCTCAGATGTTGGTTCTAGAGATGATATGGCATCAAGATATTTGAGCTGCTGAACTATGTGTGTTTGGACCTGGTGGCACTCGTAAGTACTTCTCCACATACAAATCAGCCTGTATACCAAACAAAACAGAGTAAAGACAAACTGCACATCAATCTGTATGCTATTTGTGAAAAATTGCAGTAGTTAAAACTCAATACTTTACACTAGAGAAGAAGATTAAAAAAATGGCAAGAAAACAAAAAATTCACATTCCACTTGTACAATAACCACAACATTTACATAAATCAATACATGCCAAGTTAAAATTAAATAATTTGAAAAATAAAATGAAAAAAGATCTATCAAGATTTGCATCACAGTGTGTTTATGCTAATCATAAATCATAATGTATGTTGATTGTGTATAATAATCATTATCATGCAACTCAGATTGTAGCCAAACTGATAAAACCGTCTTAGACAATTACGTCACAGAGGAGTAGAGGACATATTTGCTAACAGTACTGTGTACTGACAGATCACTATACTTGATCATTGTTCAATTTTATCTAACAAGCACATTAGAAGGCACCCTTTTGATCCATTATAGATCTAGCCAGCCCTACACTTGCTAATGAGATTTGGACCCAAACATGTAAGGTGGTTGATGAAATTGAGAACCTACAATGGATTGATGGAATGGTCTTCAAGATCGAATTGTAGGATTGAATTAAAAATTGTAAAATTCTACAAAATGAGAAAACTAATATCTAATGATTCTTAAAACTAAACAATGAATAAGTCTTAAGACTTTAGAAAATTATAAAAAAATCAAAACAAACATTTAAAGAAAATAACTATTCGAGTATATTTAAATATTATATGTAAAATATAAATACAAAAATCATAAAACATCATCCATATTTTATGAATCATTACATACAAAATATTAAATTTACACAAAAAGAAGTTATGAAAAGGCCTTGGAAAAGAACCTATGATATGGGGGGGTTCAAAACGAAATTAAGTTTGGATAAGAATCAATTGGTTTAAAGCATGCAAGCTTACTAAGCATTAGATAGAGAAGTTAATTGGCCTCATTCAGTACTCTTAAAACGAACTTTTGAATAAATGACTATTGGACACCTAGCATTCAAAATAGAGTAATGCTAAACTGCACGGATTTTCTCACCCCTATACACAAAGTGATGGGCTCCCATACATTTATTATAAGGGATCCCACGACCTTGTGTCTAGGACAGGGAAAATAGAGTGAGAACCTTTGAATAAATGACAATTGGACACCTAACATTCAAAATAGAGTAATGCTAAACAGAACGGATTTTCTCACGCCCTATACATAAGATGATGAGACCCACGTGCATTTATTATAGTGGATCCCACAACCTTGCGTCTCGGGTTAAAAAATCTGTTATGTTTAGAATTTTCCTCTCAAAATAAGAAGTTAGGAGCAACTCCAATGCATGTGCTATTTCTAAAAATTTGGCATTGTTGTAAAAGTTATTGCTCCAACGAGATGCTATTTGACTTGCCAAAAAATGACAATGCCATATTGCATGAAGAGTAGCTAATGTCATTTTATGTCATTTGTGGAATACAACTTACATATGTCAAACAAAGGTGGGGGTCCACACTACTTTATCAAGTGAATGCTAAACGGATGTGGGGTTCACGCTACTTTATCAAAAAAAAATAATGACATTTTAGTATTGGAACAGAATTGTCAAATTCTTGCATTTTTGTACTGTAGTGTCAAATTATAGATTTGACAATGATGAAATGACATTTAGCATTAAAGATAATCTTAAATGGCTTAAATTAAGGGAATGCCTATTGGCACTCCTCAAGTAAACTCATGCACTCCAAATCATTAATGAATTTTGGAATGCAAAAGACTTTTTTGGCACTTTATGGAGTGCCAATGGCTCTCCCCTAAATTAATCACCAGCAACATGTGATATTGTGCCAGTCAAACGTGCCTAGCATCTTAGCATCATTTTCCTGAGAAAAATTGTCAAGGACAGAATCAGGTAATTGGAAGACAGCTAAAAAAAGGGGCCCACAAAATATGGATCCTGATTGTGAAGAGAGACCCAATTGGATCATTTGTTTTGCCCATCAGATTGTTCATCTACTGCACAGTTAAAATTAAAAGATATTTTGCAACAAAAGCAAACAAAAGGCATGACTTCATGGCATGAAACAGTAAAAGTAGTCAAAAGTAATTTCTGTAATGTACTAATCTTAGCATATCTTCTGACCCAAAATATTAGAGTCAAGTTTGCCTTATATATATATATATATATATATATATATATATTTAAAGATTGCGAAAGTTAAGAAAGCTCAAGCTGTCAAGTATTCTAAACAGATAGCCCTTGGATTCTCCTATGCATCAGAAGGGGACAGAGACATGGACTTCGATACATTATATAACAGATTTCTAGCTCTATTTTCTCTTGGCTAGATGCAAAGTGATGGGCCTACTATAATAAATGCATTAGGTCCATTGTTATATAACAAGGACAAAAAAGAAATTAAGCTATGCTAATTTCTACCATAAGAGTGAGAAGAAGACAACTAACCCTTTAACAAGCTCAACAAGTTGTGGGTAGAGCTCTGATTCTCTTAATTTGATGATTTCGGCAGAAGTAGTCTCAATGGCCTGGGAAGCAACCATTATCCTTGATTCCAATTTGTCAACCTCTTTCTTGGTTTTCTCTGTCTTCACATAGTCAGCCCTCTTCATCTCTAACTTCCTCAGCTGCGCTGCCCTCTTCTCATGATCCATTTTCAGAGTCTCAGCATTCTAATACCAACCCACAAAATAAATTTATATTTATATATATATATATATATATCAATGAATATAACATAACATATATATATATTATTAAATCAATTGTTAATACTTGGCAACTGTCCACTTTTTAACTCAAGGAATATTAAAAGGTTTCAATTGTTTCAATGTAATTCTTGGGCCCCAAAAGAAAGAAAAGCAGAGAATTCAAGGAAGACCCATTCAATTTCTTGTTAGAAAGTGTGGAAATTAGGACTACCTTGACGTCCATGTAGAGTTTCTTCTCCCAAGCGTATAGCCTCTCCACAGTGGAACAGTGACTTCCAGTCATAGCAACTCCACCAACTTCATTACCTCCAACCACTTCATCACTGAACTTCCCAAACCCATTCAATTTCGGACTTGACACCCTCGACCACAACAATGGACTCAAACCCTTCCCATAGCCATAAATCTTAGCTGCACCCAAAAATTTAGATAAATAAATTAGCAATTAAACCCAGAAAATTTGAAGGCATATACGTATACATAACGCATACCCGCAGACATGAATAACGTATATGTGTATATATAAAAATAAATACACGCACATGCATAGGAATATATGTAAGTATAATATATATATATATATATATATATATATACCTGGTGATTTTTGATCGGAAAAACTACAAGTTGGGACTTCTAAGAGCAATGAGAGTTGAGCGCCGGCGTCGGCTGCTTTGAGAAAGTATTCATCAAGCTCTCTAATGATCTCAATTAGATCTTTATTTTTGGTAGAGACCACCATAGCAAGCTCACTTGGGTTTTCCTTAGAGAACCCAGTGACCACAGACGATGACGGCACGGTCTCGTTCGCCATCCCAACGCCAACAGTGGTGGGGACGGCCACTTCCGATTCGATGGTTGTCACCTCCCATTCCTCTTCGGTGATTGATCTTGCGGAAGAGGGCATAAATGGGTCCCAAAAATCCCAACTCGACTGTGGCGGCGGCGGCGGCGGAGGTGGCGGTAGGGCTGTGGAGGCGGTGGTTGATGTGGTCCAGGTGTCGGAGGTTGGGCTCATTGGAGGTGGAGGCGGCTGCGGCGGTGCTCGATGTTGACGTGGTGGTGAAGGGAGAAGCGGCGGAAGGTGGTGTTGAACGTGGTGATGGTGGTGGAGGCTGGTTTCGGCGGTGGCGAACTGAAGCAAAGCAGAACCTGTACTTCGGAGCGATCTTAGATACATACTGTGAGATGCAGACAAGGCTTGTCTCGCCTTCACAAACTGTTTCATATATCTCCTCCGAGCTTTACATCGCGAAACCATTTCCTCTCTTTCGATTTTTGAATAACAGCAGCCCATTTTGCTCTCTGTCTCTCTCTCTCTCTAACTGGAACAACACACGCACACACTCTCTAAAAACTCTCTTTTTCACAGATTTTCAATCAAGTTCCACACGGGTATTCCCGGGCGTTGTTTTTCTCCCAGATTTACTTGGATTTAGAAGAAAGAACAAAAGATAGAGAAAAGTTACACGTATTAAATTTCTTACTTTGATAGATGGAGTGTTTCTTTGGCCTCTGAAGCTTTCATCTATGGAGGTCTGGTACAGCCAGATATAGTGTAAAGTCACTCTCTTTGCTCTAACCCTTTTTTTGCCAGCAAACTTGGCTTTATCAACGACCCCTTAATTTTGCAGAAAGACCTCCGTGAATTTCCTCTGAAACTCAATTTCTTTTCCTCCACCACAGTGTTCTTGGCTTGCTTTCCTTCGTAAACCGTACAGTCTCTCCATTTCTCTGTAGATGTGAAGTGGGGGAGAGAGAGAGAGAGAGAGAGGAACACAACAGTTTTGAGATGTCTCACAGGCACTGAGTGTTGGGCAGAGTGCCAGTATTTTTATATTTAAAATCTGATGACCAAAATACCCTAAGAGGATGATGCAATTCACGACGCACCCTTCAACATCTAGAACCCAAATCAATAAGGGCAACTCCGGAGCTATATAGAATGTTCATTTGACTTTTGACAACGACTTATGTTTATATCAGCCTCGTCATTATATATTCATTCATTCTAATAATTATACTCAAAATAGTATTTATTTTTATATAAAATTAAATAATTTATTTTCTCATCAAATTTGGCCATCCCTCTCTTTCCTGTTCCAGTGCAAAAAATTTGAATATTGAATAAGTAAAATGATAATTTGATTACTTGCCTCGCATGACACCGCCCGTGTTGAAAATGAAACATTATATATGTCCGTCCTCGTACATTTAGTTGGTAAGATGAATATTAAGTGCAAAATTATTTATATTTATTATTCGAGGTTAAATTTTTAAGATGCCATCATTAATTGAATCTTTATTTTAAAAGTAAGAAATAAATATCTCATTTCACACAATTCACTTCTTTATAAATATGGAGTCCTATTAATAAATTTTATAAAAAATAGGTCTCACCTTTGTAAGAGAATTGAGATAAATGTTATTTAGGAGGATTTATGATAAGTCAGACATTTATTGTTAGACAATATATATATATATATATATATAATTTAGCTTGACAAATGATCTTTTATAAACTTTATCATTTGTGTTATGATTTACTAAAAAAAAAAAATCAAAATTGATATATCATAACACACACTGTTACGATCTTATATCAATGTCATTAAGATTGACAATTTAACTCGCTTTATTGAGAATCACAAATCCCATCTCTAATAGGATAAATTTGGGAGAAACAATTTTCATCCTGTTAGGTTCAGAATGGGTTTAGAGAGAAGGCACATTGCCCTACCTCGATTATATAAAGTAAAATAATAAATAAATTTTGTACTACATAATTAATGTTTATAATAATTTTTTTAATCATTCAAATTAGATAGGATTTTATGTTTGAAAAATAAATATCATTTTAATTTTCTATTAAAATGTATATTTTTATTTTAATACTTGTATTATTTTATTTGAAATATGTTAATTATAATTAATTTAATAAAATAAATAAAATTTTAAAAATAAGTTGAGACCCCAATAAAGTCCTTGCCCTTGTCAATTACTAGATTTAAACAAATTTAAAAGAAAAAAAAAATTCAGGTAGTGTGATTAAGGAAAGGGTCTCTCATCCCAAACGCGTCTTGTCGTTATAGAATTATTTGATGAGTAATGCTATACTGACCTTAATAATTTTGTTAAAAATGTTTACACAGTTAATGTGACAGTATTGTATTAGTTTTATATCACATTATGATATAATATAAAATCCAATATAATACTGTTACATCAACTATGTAAACACTTTTGATAAAAAATTTAAGTAAGCATAATAACATTACTCTTATTTGATGATTTGGGAAGTTTGGAGGGTAGTTTGGTAACTCTCTATGCCAACGGACATGACTAGCTTAACTTAGAAATATTTCAAATTCAGGGAGGGGTCGAGGGTGATATTTATAGGAATTAGGGAACGTAACTGATATTGCCAAGGCATCGGTTACGCTAACAAGGGAAAAACGTATTGTAAAATAATATTGTCAAGGCAAGAATTACTAGGCAACTGTGAGTCACGAAGTAAAGCCAAACTAACGGCGGTACTTGGGTCGTTGGGAAGAGCGCTTGAAGCGGTGCCGTTTTCTAGAATTTGGCTTTTATTACACATCGAAGGATGACTCGGCAAATTTTGGGTTATTTGGGAATTAGATTATTGGTATTTAATTGCCTGCCTTTTTTAGGGAACTGTGACTGTGGAATCACTATCACAGAGCATTTCACGGAAACTGCTAAAATAAACCGCATTCTGACAAAACTACCCTTCACAACGGTGGAAATTACGTATTATGGGCTTCTATTATTGTGCATTGTAATGGGCTATTAATCGACCCATGTATTACATGGTCAATTTATCGCGAGTTTTTGTGTGTTAATTTGGTAAGTTAATTTAATTGGATTTTTAAGTTAATTCTCCTTTATTTCCATATATATATATATATATATGCCAGCTAGTGGCATTCTCTACACATTTAAAAAGAAAAACAAAAAAAGAGAGTAGAGCTTAACTCTCCACAAAAAAAAAAAATTGTTAATACTTTTTTTAGTCTCAATTTAAGAATTTCTTCCTTTTTTATGTACCAAAATAAAAGTTTTATTTGAAAAATGAAAACAAAAAATATTATAAAAATTTAAAATTGCTTTTCATTGCTAATTAATGTGATTGTAGAAATTAAGAGTAATAATAAATTTTTCAATAAATAAAAATATTATGCTTCTTAAATCTTTATCTTAAATTTTGTATTTTATATGATAAGACATGTAATATTAATAGCGTATTAAATCACATAATTAATGTGTCATTGTGATACATTATTATGTTAATGTCACATTATTTGAGATAGAATTTTAAAAATACATTACTTAATTCTATCCCATATTATGTATGAGGAACTCCTCATACCCATATAAGCGTTACAATTATTTGTATATCATGTGATTATTTAATTTTAACAAAAAAAAAATTAAAAATCAAAAAGTATATATGTATTATATATGTGACAGATTGTGATTAAAACACATATCTAAGTAGAGAAAACTTTTTTTTCTCTTATAACTTTTTTTTTCTTCCTTCTTGAGTTATATATTAATTCGAATATACATTATTCTTAGTCCCAGCATTTTCATCTAATAAAAAAAATTTCTCACATCAGAAAAATAAAATAAAATATATAAAATGAGACCAAAAATGTCCATTAATAAATTTGTGAATAAATTCCTTAATAGTACAAATCAGATATTTAAGAAACCAACTAACATACACCGGACATATCTATAGTGGCTTTAAGAGAGATTCAAATTCGAGATCTTTAATTTTAATCTTCAAGTCTTTACCGTTCGAACCAAATCCTTGAAATTCATTATTATATATTCTTTAAATTGTCCTAAAATAATATAAATTGATTTGCGTCACAACCTAAGTTTTGTTGTTGTATATAGTATAATATATTTAGTTTATAATTTATAATTATTTTTTTATCCATAATTTAATTATTAGGTTTTTTTATGAATATTGATTATACAATATACCTTGTGTTGACAAAAAAAAAAAAAAGCCCTCAAGGTGAGCAAATTCAAATTTTAATAAAAATCTTTATATAAAATGTGTTGTTTACACTATTTGTCAATAAATTTTCATTATGTAGTTTTACGCTATGTTGATTTGTCGGCTTTAGAGATCGGATTGAATAAATTAATCCGGAAGAATTCTTTCATCCCGCATTTGGTTACAATAAAAAAGCCACCTTTACTAAATATCTCTGGATATATCGTGGTCTTGAGGTTGGAATGTTTAGTGGGAAAGGGGGTTGGGATTCTTAATCCTGTTAATTGAGATTAGTGTTGGCAAAGTGATTATTCTTTTGTGGAGTGATTTCACGCAGTATTTTCAATCACAAAGATAAAAAGTGAATGGTGTGCAATTAACAAGATAGACTAATATATATATATATACACACACACACACACATACATATACCACCTAACAAAGATTGAGTACCAGATTTAAAGTTATTTTACCATTACTCCCAACACTGTTTGTGAAATGGATGATTTTATACACCCTTCCAACGTATGAATTTTCAAATTCAAATGAGTTCGTTGGTCATTAGGCTTCCATACACAACAGATTTTCATATATATATATATACACACTTTCAAAACCCTGTGTAAAGTGACAGAATAATAACGGGGAGATAGTAGAATGTCCAGAGAAAGCAAGATCAGTTTTTAGAAAGTGGCGAGAGAGAATTGGAGTTGCAGAGATAACGGGGAAAAGAGAGATAAGGGAGACTATATTCCGTACAAATAGCTGTTGGGTGCTTTTTTACCTTCATAAACGTCATGCTTGGTTGAGTGACAAAAAAAACAAGGTAAAGGAAAAGTAGAGATGCAAATATGGCGTTACTGTCCTTTGAGGAAGGAGAAAGCATTCGGTGCGCAGGGCTACAAATGAACAGAGCTGTTTAAGAACAGCTCGAACTCGGTTCGATTATAACTTGTTCAAATTCAATTCAATTAATAAACGAATCGAGTTCAAGCTCAAATTTGGGCTCATTTAATAAACGAGCCGAGCCGAGTCAAAAGAAGGTTTGACTCGTCAAACTCGTGAACAAACTTGTTTAAACTCGGCTCGTGACTCGCCTTTTTTTTATAGTATAAATACTTTTTTTTTTTGCTCTAGGGTTTCTTCAAGTATATTTTTCATCGAGGTTTTCTATTGTTTAATCTCTATACTCTAGTTATATGGTATTGGTATACAATAACTTTTTCTTCTTTAAAAAATCATATTAAAATTTAAAAGTTATGTTGATTTATTCGGTGAGTTGTATTTTTTTTTATTATGTGAAAATAACATAATTTCTATTCAATTGAACACCAAAAAAAAAAAAAAATTTGAGTAATTCGAGTTTGAACTCGAGCTCAAATGAGGCTCGTTTATTTTCTCGAGTCGAGTCGAGTTTGAGCTTGAACTTGGCAGTCCATTAACGAGTCAAGTTCGATTATACATTTAAGCTCGAGTCGAGCCACACTGTAATTGTTCACGAGCCGAGTACAAACATCAAATACTTGACTCGACTCGACTTGTTTGCACCCCTAATTCGGTGGTATGTTCGAGTCAATAAATATGTGATGTATGTATAAAATATGTGTTGATTTTTTGTATTTTATATATCTCTCTATATATATTTGTACATATTTATCGTGTTTTCATTGGTTTAAATTAGAGTCATAGACATTCAAAATGGTAAAAAAAAAGAATAAAATAATTAAACTAAATAACATAAAAGAAATATTAAATATGGATATATTTTATATAAATAAAATATTCTTATATATGCTCAATTTTTTCTTTATTAAAAAAATATCATATAATAATTAAATTATATTTCTTCTTTTATATGAATATTATATAAAAAAAATACAATATGTGAGTAATAATAATAGTAATGAAGCAATATCAAAATTTTTCTTTATAGTAATATATATATATATTCTAATGTAACATGATTATTTATTTTTTAAAATTATATTTTTATGTAACTCTGATTTAACTATTTAAACCGATGGTTGGACCCGCCACTCATTCACGGTTCACCTCTTCATTTTATTGGATTGATTGTCCGGATGGAGATTTTGGTAATTATGGGTTAAACAATTCTAATACCCGCATTATGAACTGTACTCCGACACATGTGGGCCCCTTTTTCAGTTTTGTCCTTATGCTTGGTAAATAAATACAACAATCTGATGAGGGCTTTATTGGAAATAAAATAAAAAGTAATGATCGTAAAATGTTAAGCTGGCAGCAACACGTGCAGCCAAAACCCATGAGCCTGTACCACTTTTATTCTCGTGAATTAAGAAAAAAAAATCAAGACAGGTGTTCATGATGGTGCGTTCTAAAGAAAATCTTAAAATATGCAATCATACGTATTTTTGTTGCAGCCCACATGAACACTGAACGCACTTCTCACTTTTCATTATTATTTTTATTTATTTATTATTATTTTTTTTAAAAGAGAGGAACGAAGATTTAAGATTAAATTTGAAGAATTTTACAAAAAAAATGAAAATAAAACCTTCAACTAAATTAAAATTAAAGTAATAAATTGATTATGTTTGACTAATATATGAACAAAATCATTGACAAATCTTCTAACAAATATACAATTAAAATTAAAAAAATTATTAATCAAAATTTTAATATTATAACGAATTAAACTCAACGAAGACAAATCATCTGTCACAAAATAACACAATTCTAACTTTTTAACTCAGCATATGTATATATATATATGTGTGTGTGTGTGCGCGCGCGCGTGTTTGTATTAGTTAGATGATGTCATGTGCATGTAGCATGTTTATTGTGACAAATTAGTAAAATACATAATAAGCAATGTATATAAATAAATAAATAAAATGAATAGTTTTATTATTTAAAAAAAAAAATTGAAAGAAGATAAGTATTTGTATATTTTTAAGTAAAATAGAAAAAATCGGTATAATTTTAAAAATTTTAATAGAAGTCAGAGTAATTTACCATAAATGTCAGATAAATTAGTGTAATTTATTTAAATAATAATAATAAAATAATAAATTATATTACTTTAATTAAAATGTTAAAAGTTTAAAAATAATAAATTAAGTTACCAAATTTGTAAAGGACACATTACGGCCTGTTTTTAGAGATGGTCTCGGGCCCAAGTCCAAGATTATGTGTGGCCCCCCAAACCATATCTAAGGTGGATGACGAACCAAGTCGTTAAACCGATCCCTGCAAGCAGATGGACCGAAACCCAATAAAGATAAGGAGGGCCGTCCCATGACACGCGCCCCAAGACTTTTTAACCACATGAACGCGCTTCTGTGTTCTATATTGGCCTATTTCAGATCGATAAGCCACTTCACCATGCTGCAATTGGCTGGTATTGTCCACGCTCTATTGAAGCGTCGTTTATAGTCAAAACACTAAATATATATATTTTTAATTTTAAAATTAGTTTCTAAACATTACAGTACAGAATACTTCATCGGCTTCTCTTTCCCTCCCTCACATTTGCTTCGCTCTGTATTCAAAGCAAAATCAATCCTTTTCTTCTTCACTCGCTTATCCATTTCTTGTCTTGCCGTTCATTCGTTTTGTATTATATATATATATATATATATATATATTGAAACTCGGGCCTTTATTCGAATCCGTTCTTTCATTCATTCGAATTTCAATCACTCTGAGTTCTTCTCAAATGGCGGCACCTGTAGTAGACGCAGAGTACCTCAAGGAAATCGAGAAGGCTCGTCGGGAGCTTCGCGCTCTCATCTCCAGCAAGAACTGTGCACCTATCATGCTTCGCTTAGCGTAATCATTTCTTTCTCTTCTTTAATTTAGCTAGCTCAATTGTTACTGTTCCATTGATTTTCACCTCATTTTTTTTCTCTTAGATACTTTTTTTTTCGTGTTCTTGATTCGGTCAGATTTCGGTTTTTTTTTTCACCGTGTTTGATTTCTCAGTCGTTTTGTCAATAGAATTTTTGTTTATTTGGTGTATTGACGGGATTTATGATACTTGAAGTTCCAAATTGTAATTCTTGGTGCTTGATATTGTTAATGGACAGATGCTAAGTAACAGAGCTTAAATGCAGGTGGCATGACGCGGGCACTTATGATGCTGAAACAAGGACAGGGGGACCTAATGGCTCAATCAGGAATGAGGAAGAGTACAATCACAGCTCAAATAATGGCTTGAAAATAGCAATCGATCTTTGTGGTGAGCTTTTTCTTCCTGATATCTCTTCATTTACAACTCTGACCTTGCTATTTTTAGATATAGGTACAAGTCATTCTGTCATCGATTCTTAATGGATTTGCTACATTATTTTTTGATCATTTGGTAATCAAAATCATCTTCATCTTGTTGACGTTACTTGTAAGAGATCACTTTTGGCATACGCATATTATTGTGCACATTTCTTCTAGATTCAAGTCACATTTTACTTTAAATTACCATTTTATGTGTTATGTAAATGGAGAAGGTACAGAATCGTGGGTTCTACTAAAGATCATCCACATAATAATCCTCATTAGACTGACAATACATCAGATTGTACAGCCTCGAGACCACCTCATCGACTTTTTATCTCATGTGTTTCAAACTTAGGATGACACGTGTTACCAATCCACTGTTGCTGCACTTTTGGATATTTGCTCTGCAGATCGACTTTAGAGTGAGATCCCAATTGTAGATCAATCCTTTCTATGTCTGCCAGACTTGGTCAAGCTACTATTGGCTCCCGGACATGGCACGGTGGTGCCATACCTTGTCGAGCTACTTTGTCACTCCCTAACATGACAGCTTCCCACCGTATATAAAGTTTCCCTCAAGGAACTTATGCCCTTCCATTTCATTTCATAGTTGTTTAAAGGTTTGTGGACAAGTTTTTGGGAGACTTTTAAAGCCCGACATGCAGTTTGGTATAATTACTTGTGTCAAAACCCACTATAGGAATATTCTGACTTTTATGACATGTTGGCTTAGAGTATTGAGTTTTCTAAGATATCTATTGTACTATCTATGCGCAAAATACCTTAGACCTTCAAAAATGGGGAGATTCCACCCAAATTTCCTAACCTTCTTTTGCATTCTACTACATTCCTCTAACTGCCTTTGGTTTTGGACACTAGTGGAATAAGTGACAAGTTTGTTATACATATATCATCCTTAACTGATTATCTCATATCTAAACTACTATAAATAGCACCCTCACTTCATTGTAAACAATAATGCTTTTGAACTTGCTTCAGCAACTAACTATTTTACAGCCAATCATTGAAAAGTGTCTTTGGTATCGTTATATTGTGCTACTGCCTGTCATTCCTTCCCGAAATGTCGATACACAGTTTTCATTATTCTCTGAACACACTCATACCTTATGTCCCATACTCTTCAAGAAAATTATGACATGTTTCAAAGAAAGTAAATATGATATTATAATGAAATTAAACTTTGGGCCACAGTGGATAACTTGTTGCATCACAATAAGAAACTGACTGTAGGAATTCAATGTCATGGTGTACTTTATGTACAGTGATTGAAGCCAAACCTATAAAGTGAGGTTTATAAGAATGAGACTGATGAACATGTCTATGCAATGTGGAAAGCATAACTGAAGAGTGATCGCTGTGATTTACAACTTTTTAAAAATGTTTTTTAAGAATAAATTTCAGCCAACATTTATATTTCAGCATCCGTTAATAGCTAGTTGTGTTGAGTAGGACCTAAGAAACACGGATATGGACATGGGACACGGGACACGACACGGTTACGTAGACATGTTATTTCTCAAAAAAATAAGATACAGACACGTTAGAGACTATGTTGAATATATATAATTTTTTTTTATATTTTTTATATGACAATATAATAAAAACCTAATGTTATTTTAATTAAAATTAGCATAAAACACACAAATTAAAAAAATATTATTAAGATATATTAAAATAACAAAACCATTAAATAAAAATTAAAAAACTTCTTCATTTAATCATCAACATCCATGATTCAAGTAGTCCAAACACGTGTCTGGAAAGTGTCTGAGAGTGTCGGTGCCTGACACAGACATGTGAGTTAAAATAGAATGTACGAGCTTCGTAGAGTAGGACAATGTCCCCTTTCTCTCAAGATTATAAAAATTGGCTAAAAAGCGCGTTATTGAACCTAAAACAAAGAACATAATTAGGATAGAGAAATATGGGAGAAATAATTGGAGACAACAAAAGCCATTACCCAGTGTTGGTCTCTTTGTGCTGGGAGGGTTACATTGGAGCTTAAACGTAACATTTCACATTATTTTTGTACAAATTGGTACTTCTAAAAAAAAGTACAAAGTGGTTGCTCTCATACTCAAACTTGTGTTCTCACGCTTGACGACTTGAACATTTTACCATTGGAAACAATAATATAAAAAAAATCAAAGATTGAAATGATGAAAATGTTGAGCTATTGAGATTTTCATCAAATTTCTTCCTTCCTTTCTTTCTCTAATTTGGATCACCATATATAGCAATGCCATCCCCTTAAGTTCTCAATGAATCTAATCAAATAAAGCTATACATGCCTCAAATCTGATTGCATAAGTTCAATCTTTGATGCTAAAGTTGTTGGGGCTCCAAGACCTTCAAGTCTTCCCCTTGATGTTTCTTTGACCTACCAAAAGGGTGTAGACTCTTCTCTCTCTCTCTCTCTCTCTCTCTCTCTTCGAGTTTCACTCTTTTCCTCTCCCTAAAATAATTTTAGTTGAATGGAAGACTCCTAGAAGGCATACTTGTTCAGCCACTCCAATGGGTTTTATATAGAAAGTTAGAAAATCAAGTGGGGACCAAAAGTGACATTAATCCCGACTCCAGTAAGACTAAAAGTTCCTGTTATCTCATGACCCCTTTAAAGTCCTATCAATTACAACTTTTACTACTATAAAATTATAATAGTACCCTACAATTAATGTGAATTCCAAGAGAGCTACATGACTCACAATTATATTCTTTGACCATTTAAATTACCTGTAAAGATGCCTGACAGCCATAAAAGCTAGAAATTTATTGTCAAACTCTAGCTTATATCTTTAATTTCTTGAGTACCTAATTCATCATATTGATTACAATTATAATTTAGTAAACATTACTAAATACTAGGCCCGGATTATCATGACCAAGATTCACAATCTACCCAAGGGGATATCAACCATCTACAATAAGGGACAATGGATTCTACATCAAGAGTATGTGTTCACTAATACCATCACACCAATCACCCAAAATATCTAGATATTGGCCTATTATAAATTTCATTCCTTGGTAAATTAAAGTAATCAATACAATGATTCAGAGTTCATTATTCTCTCAAGATTAACAACCGTTGTAATTTAGTAGTAATGAGAACTTTACATCTTGTGTCCTCATGGTCCTGTCCAATACATTCCAGATGCACACTCTAGCTTGTAGTCTTTACTTCAAAGGTTAAGACGAACCATCTTATCTTATTGAAGCTTAAATTGTTAAAGTCTTTCAAATGAAACGTCCAATTTCATCATCAATTGTAACAAACTTCACAAGCTACAAGGAACTTATGAATTAGATCATTTGTATACGAGTCATACTCATACACCTAATTCACATACAAAATAGCTCAAGTACTACAATTCATCTTGTGAATTATAATCTGCAAAATTAATGTACACATTTCTTAGAAAATAATAACTGTGATTAAAATAAATGTCAACTACAATTGGCTTATAGGGCACAAATCCTAACTAAAACAATGGCATCAGTATCTATTCGGATTTTTAGAGCACTTTTCTTGTTTGCAACATAATATAATTGTTTGGCTTAGAATAGAAAGGATTATAACCATAGTTTTAAAGTTCAACACAGTGTTACCTGGAACATGGAGTGTCATGGTATGCTTAACGGGAACGGGAACGGGATGATAAGGCTTAGGCTTATATAGATGACATAGGTGGAATACGATAGGGTAGGTCTAACTGTAAGAGTGGGTTCTTTTCACCCAAAGATGAGTAATGAGATTGATACAAGTATACAAGTTTTTCATATAGTTATAAAAAATTTATTATATTAGAATGAATCATGTAAAAGTACTGAACTAAGCACACCAATTTATGTTGATCTCTTTAATTTTTCCGATTAGTTTCTTCTAAGGAAAATAAAACTAAAAATGAAACTATGATTAAATAATGTTGTGTTTTTTTTTTAATATTTGTAGCCAGCGTATTTAGGGGAAGTCCTGAAGATCTCTGTATTCATGCCAAAAATTTGCTTAAGAGAAATTATCTTGCTTCTGAAGTACCTCTTCAGTTTGAATGCCTTGTTCCTCAATTTTTGTCTGTCCATATTTTCATAGAAGTTGAAACATTGACTCCTTTTCTAATAGATTTATTACTATTCTGATATCAGAACCAGTGAAGGCTAAATGTCCAAAAATCACATATGCTGACCTTTATCAGGTAATTACATTTTAGAAAGCATCTGTTATTTGTTTTGTAAAGGTTTTCGTTCACTTTGTATTCATTAATATCTTAAGGTATACCAGCTTCAGCATTGTTTCACAAGTTCTGTTTTGCATGGACATGTCCTGCTAGATAAGGAAAGCAAAACTATTAAAGACTCAATGAAACCTCATTACATAAGTGATTCCTATTGATAACTATGGTTTTCACTTTTTAAATGTTCCAGTGAGATCTCAATTGCTCCAAAAGCTTAAGTTATTTGAGAATGAGTCAATAATGTATATCAAGCTCTCAACACTCCCCTTCACGTGCGAACCTGAACAAGCACATGAAGAGACCAAGAAACTATCAAGCTCTCAACACTCTCCCTCACGTGCAACTCCGGACTTGCACGTGAAGAGACATCGACACTCTCCCTCACGTGCGACTCCGAACTCGCACGTGAAGAGACAAAAAAACTACAAACAATGCAAAGAAGAAGAAGTGCAAATGCAAACAGGGAATAAATGCAAATAGAGAGACTTGAACCCAAGACCTCTTACAACCAAAGCTTTGATACCATGTTAGATCACCAGTTACTCTAAAAGCTTAAAGTGTTTGACAATGAGCCAACAATGTATTGATAAAGTTTGGAAATCTTCATTTTTCTCTCCATGCAAAACCTTCTCAGACACAAATAATGAATATATACAGTTAAGTTACAAAGACTCAACTCAACACAACAAAACCTTTGTCTCAACAATTTGATCTTTGTCACATGAATCTTGTTATGTTATTCTCTTCTTTTGAGGCCGTACTTCTAATTATACACAACAATATCTAACTTCACCACCTTAATCTATCATCCTTTTTGTTCTTCCACCCATCCTTGGCTCCTCACAAACCCTTCAGCGTGGACCGTGTCACTTTTTACTTAGTGCAATTTCTCTTCTTAGTTGCAACTTTTAATTACATCAATAATAATAATTTTATTTTTTAGTAGAGTTCACCATTTTTTTTTGTGCGCAAAGGGATCATTGCTTGATGCAATGGTAAAATGATTGGGCTGTCAGGCATGAGAAATTGTACTAGTAAAAGTGACACGGTTTAGCCACAGTTATCAGAAGACACTAATATCTTAGCAATCCGTGTTTTGGTATGCACGTTCCAAAATAGAGAACACTCATTCCAAAACACTAAATTAGTGATCCAAGAATTTTTTTCCTCAATTTTTTCATTTATTTTTCTTTTTAAAAGAATAATAATAGGAAATAACCAAAGCAAATCAAGTAATAAATATAAATAAGTTTGGATAGTTCTTAGATGTTATATTTCAATATAATAAATTTTCACAACTAAATGGACAATTTGTCCACTTTAGTGATATTAAATTTTATTACACATCTTAGGATGAAAAGAAAATACTCTTACAATTAGAACTACCCTATCATAATTCACCTGTGACGTCTATATAAGCCTACCTCCATCGTACCACATTTAAAGTATATAGCATATTGCGACTCTGTTCCCATTTCACGTACCATAACAATCTGTATTGTAGACCTACCCCTCCTAACACCTTGCATAAGTAGGACCAACACCGAGTAATGACTTTTTTTATGATAGCCACACGGCTGATGGACCAAAAGGGGCCATCTTTGTTAGAATGGGTTTTTATGTATAAGGGCTGGTTTCATCTGTGATGTAAAATGATCCCTAGAAGCTCATTTTATAAAAGAAAAAGGTTGGAGCTATAAATATTAACTCATATTCATTTATAACTGGATTTGTAGCTTGCTGGGCTTGTTGCAGTTGAGGTCACTGGGGGCCCCACTATCGACTTCATTCCGGGAAGAAAGGTATGTGTATGGGAAAAGGATTTTGATTGCAAATCACTGCTTTCAAGTAACTCTCTTCTTATTTCAATCAGGATTTAATGGATTCTCCTAAAGAAGGGCGCCTTCCAGATGCCAAACAAGGTTTGTCATTGACTAAGTTAATTTATTTTTACTGGTATTATTAGCTTTTGTTTATGAAATTAAAGTTATGGCATCTATTTTTTTCTATGATTTATGAATGAGCACCTTAGATCGTTCTGGGTGTTGCTGAGCTATTCTTGGTAGTCATGCTGGATTTTTCCTTTCAGTGAATATTCACTCTCAGATTTATGCTGTTCTCTATAAGCCTGCCATCCTTGTTCATTGGTTGCTTTCATAGAGATAAAAGGATTGCAATGTTCAGCCACAGATTCTGGAACCTCAGTACTGAATACTGATGAGGCCAATGACTGCATTCTATCTTAGAGTTCCAGCCATGGAGTGGAAGAGTCCTCTCGTTTATTTGTTTTGAAGCATCCATAATTATATAGCTCTTGAGGTCTCCATTCTACCACTTCTATAATTTATAATTGGAGAACACTGGAAGTGTCAAGTGCCTCATTGAGAACCCAACTTTTTGGGGGTTAGTATTGATCATGCTTATTATAATGCATATTCAAACTTTAGAAGTTGTTTCACATGTTTATGTGCGACAGATGTTTACTATATAAATATATAAAATATTATTATAACAAAATCCAGCTATTAAGGATACAGTGTCAACCTTCAAGGTCGAGGTTTCTCAAGGAACAATCAATTAAACAATGTCAGCCCGCTGCCATTCTCCTGCACCTGATCAGGTGAGGTGATTCATCTCAAAAGCATATGGCTTTGGACAGTCCATCAGAAGATTCAGCTCCAGCCTTCCTAATGAACCAAATTGGCCAGGTGGCCAGATCCAGTTCAACACTCTATTAAAGGAACTGTCACTGTAGGAAATGAACTCCAATTATGGTGGAAATGTTGAATATAAACCATCACAACATCAATTGAACTCCATTGTGTTGGGACAGGATATATTCGCAGATTAAGTGCTCACAATGACTCACACACACAAACAAAGAGAGGTTCCCCAAATGACATTCTTTTATTCTGTTTTTTTGTAGGGCCATCACATCTAAGGGATGTCTTTTATCGGATGGGTCTATCTGACAAAGACATTGTAGGCACTATCTGGAGGCCACACATTGGTATCTGTCAGCTACAAATCCGCAACTATGTACAGAAATTTCTTTTGTTTAGATGAGCATACATACAGTTTTGATCAATTTTCGTGTTGTAGGGAAGGGCACATCCAGAGAGATCAGGCTTTGATGGCCCTTGGACAAAGGATCCTTTGAAGTTTGACAACTCTTACTTTGTGTAAAACTTCGCTAAGAACTTGAACCACTTATATTTCTCTATCATATTCATTAATTAGAATAAATTTAGTACAGAAATATATTTTTGATAAGTAGTACAGAAATATATAATTACTAAGAATTTATGATTAATCAGGGAATTGCTGAAAGGGGAATCAGAGGAACTATTAAAACTCCCCACTGACAAGGCTCTAGTGGAGGATCTGGACTTTCGCCGCTATGTTGAACTTTACGCAAAGGTACTACGGTCTCATATTGGAATTTTGGAATTGTATCATTGTTTTGGTGTTAAAAGTAAAACTGAATAGGAGAAAGTATTGCATCTTTGAGGGTGGAAGCTAGCTTAAGAGAAAATCCCAAAGTTGTGATATATCTAATTTTTAATCATAGGACGATATTAGTGTCATTGAGATTGTGGTTAATCTATATAGGCATGACCCATGCACATTGTTTTCTCTATGTCTTGACTTAACCGTCCAATGACGAGCACTTTAAACAGGTTGTCAGACAAGGTCAGAACACAAAAGAAAAAGAAAGGCAAAAAAGAAACATAAATAAATAAAAAGCAGAGAAGAAAAACATAGTATGCATTCACGACCCTTTGCATGGAGGAGGTCACTTACAATGTCCTTTGGATACCACTAGAGCAACAACCACTTATGGGGGTAATTAACTACTTTTATTTTCTCATTCAACACCATATATGTATATATGTATAAATGAATTAGGTTTTCTCATTAAGTGTATGTAGTTTTGCTGCTTCTTATTTTCTCTTTATAATTAGTGACTGGCTGGGGTTTTAAAAATTATACAGTCTATAAAGGCAACCAACACATGGAAGGCAACTTGGATATGATCAAGGAATTCTTTTTTGGCAATCATTTAATTGATCTGCAGCCTTTTTGATCTGTAATATAAACAACTGGTTCAAAAAAAAAAATGCATAGATTTGGGTTGATTACCCGATTACTTAGGAAACTAAAGATTTTCCATCAACTCTGTATTTATTTGTTACCCAAATGTTGCAGGATGAAGAAGCATTCTTTATAGACTATGCAGCATCACACAAGAAACTTTCAGAGCTAGGATTTACTCCACGTTCCAGTTGTCGAACGCTAGTTGCAAAAAACAGTACAATACTGGCACAAAGTGCAGTCGGAGTCGCTGTTGCCACTGCTGTTGTGATCCTGAGTTACTTCTATGAAGTTCACAGCAGGGTCAGGTAGGGACCTAGATAAAATGAGCAAAACAAACTTCTTTCACTAAATAAATTGCTCCTATTTCAATAAGTCGTGGACAAGATTGAGTTTGTCCACACACATACAAACTAGTGGTTATATAAGCTAAGAGTAGGAAGATGCAATTTAACTTTCCTTCCTATTTATAAATGTGAACATTTGATATCGTTAACGTATGAATTCTCTCATTATATCCTGTGCTGTGTTTCAATAAGTCGTGGACAAGATTGAGTTTGTCCACACATATACAAACTAGTGGTTATATAAGCTAAGAGTAGGAAGATGCAATTTAACTTTCCTTCCTATTTATAAATGTGAACATTTGATATCGTTAACGTATGAATTCTCTTATTATATCCTGTGCTGTGTTTCTTCAGTTTGTGAGCAAGGGCGCCCATAGTTGTCTTGAGTTTTTTCGCCTGTTCTCTGTGTTACTCTTTCATTTACAGGTTGTGAGGAAGAGTGTTCTAATCTTCACAAAAAAAGAAGAAGCAAATATTCACTTATAGTTGTGCGCGTCTCTTATTATTAAAAAAAAATGGTGCATCAAATGATAAATATTACATCTCTATGCAATTATTGATTATTGAGAGGCAAACAGAAAAAAAAATAGAGCATGCTAGATACTATAGTACCCCACTAATTCTAGTGACGTGCTGCATTTCTCCTTCCCTCTATGGGAATGGAATAGGAATTTAGGAGAAAAAGTTCATCTCCAACCTAGAAATTGCAATAACTTAGAATATTAAATTTGTTAAGATCATAATAACCCCAATATCAGACTATATCAGCAGAGTCAGGCTCTTGGACTCAAAGATAGTGTAATATCTTGAAAAACCTTCAACCTCTTATCAATTTTCCTCTGAAAGATCCCTGTTTCAACCACCTTACCATTTTCATTACTTGAACCCAAAACAGAGGCAATAATGGCCTCTTCAAAATCCTTGCTGTCAGGCAGCAACTCTGTCCATTTTTCCCCTCCTTTTTCCGGTGATTGAGATCGCCTTCTCGTCTTATTTTCTGGTTCAGAAAATGGCTTCCCGAGCTCCCCCATTTCGTTTGCTCTGATTAAATTAGTAGCATTTCCAGACCTTGTTCTCTTGAGCCTCTCATGAAGTTGGTTACCAGATGGGTCCTTAACAAACTTTGATGAATAAAATGGCGGTGCGTCAATATTGAGTGAGTTTCCCTTGAATGATCATCACTGGTTTGACAGCTTTTTGCCCCGGAGGAACCATTGAGTTTGCTATTATGTTCTCATTGATGTTCTCATCAGGAAACTCATCTTGGGTTTTGAATGAATTTGTTGTTGACAATACAGAGTGTTCCTTGCAAGGTTGAGGCTGCCAAATAGAGGAAGAACCAAGGAAGGCATCGAACAGCTTACTCTGTTCAACCCTATCACCACTGCCCTTATTCATGATTTCAGATTCGAGGTCACGGAGCATTTGTTGCGCCCTCTCATAGGCCTTGAGATGGGAATCCACACCTCTAGGGCCATCTACAACTGCCGGTTTCACTCGCCGGAGAGTCTCTTTAGGCCTCAGCAATTCTACCTTGTTTCATCAAACAGATACCCAAATTGCACATCTTGTTATTGTCTGGTGCAATCAATAATGCCCTGCGATATGCATCTTCTGCCTCAATGTAGTTGCTCTGCTGCATCAATGCCCACCCCAAGTTCCCCTGCAAACATACATATTTCCTTCTTGTTAGTGTCAAATAAAAGGATAGACCCAGTGCAAGAGGCTCCCACCAATGCGGGGTCCGAGGAAGGTTAGATATACACAGCCTTACACCGCAAGCAGAGAAGCTATTTTCTCCCTCCCCATTCAGTGTCAAATAAGAACAGAAATACAACAAGCTCTTACCAGCAATCGAGTGGCTTCTTGTTCAACAGAAACCTGAAATTTCTTCCCTTGAGAACGGGCTGTCTTAGTCCGCTTCCCATTAAAAGCCATTCCTTGTTGAATCAAGAACAATTTGTGCCTCAATAGTGCTATTTGGTCATCCAATCTCCCACATCTCTGTTTATTATGTATAATAAAAAGATAAATTCTTTTAGTCTTGAGAAGTTGTTAATCAATTGAGGCCAAGTAGTGGAGAAGTCTTAAGTAGTACCTTGTAAAGATCCAATAGGATGTTATCAAGAGACTCTTGAGCTTGATCTGAACATCTACTTCTCAGAGACTTAATGGCCTCAATGGCCTCTTCGGCTCGATTCTGTTGCTTCATTACAATTAGCCATATCTTTCAGAGCACTGTCTACTCTATCTCCAGCATTGATGGCTGCCCAAAACATGGGTATTGCCTTTTCTGGATCCTTCTCTACCAACTGATAAACAAAACACCATAACCCAAAACATCACTTAATCAATAACCAAAACAAGAAAACACCAAAATAAACCATAACTACCTATCAAATGAATCAAAAAATTAGATTAAATAAAAAACAAACAAAGCCAAGGAGACCCATTAGATAAACCAAAAATCAAAGAAGGACAATACTGTTTTTAACCAATTATGGCCGTATTTTGATGAGACCCATGAACTTACCTGAATATTTTTTGCTCTAACATATGGCGTGTCACCTACTGGGACTTTGTGGGTAATATGAAAGGACTCAGAGCGAGTTCTGGAGACACCAAGAGGCTTGGCTGGTGAAGAAGGTGCGGATTTAGTGGGTCTGAAACCAGGCGGAGCATTCCACATGTCTTGCAACATCTTGATTCTAGTTTTCTTTTTCCTTTTGGGGCAGTGATGTTCAGATGAAGCAGATATGTGGAATGAAGACTGTACTGTGGGCCAAGAGCGAGTGAAGAAGAAGGAAGAGTATGGATACGTAAGAGATGGAGGGGGAGAGAGAGAGAGAGAGGGTACAGACAGTGGAGAGTGAAGGAACGGTCTAAATAAGCCAGGTACTGAATGGAGGAAGCTTTTGAATTTTTCGACCGTTGCAGATTACCGTTTTACCGACTAGCCGTTGCTCCCCTTCTTATTTTTTCCCCCTAAAGAACGGGCTATTTGCAAAATGCATCCCTACGGTCTAGTATAATTTTATTTGTCCCCTATGCACAATACATTATCGTGCTCACATCCTGTGTTACTTAATTTTTCTCCTTCTGTACCCCTATAACACATGAAAAAAAAATTCCTGGGCTATTTTTATATTTTATGTTTTAAATGTATTTTACTTGTGAAAACAGGTAAGAATAAATAAACATTTTCTTAAACATAAAAATTAATATAAAAAATAATCATTTGTATTAAATCATGTTTATAAATTCAATAAAATTTATTAAAAATTATTGGAAATCCAAATTAATGGAATTTTGGAGTTAAAATAGGAGTATCCCCTCAATTTAAAAAACTTGATTAATTTTTTAAATCAAACCTATTCCCTACAAATGTATACAAATTACTTATAAAATAGGTGAGCGTTGTGTTGTCTGAAACTTAAAATTTCAAATTATTTACAATTATTGTACTTGTATTTATTTTAATTTTTTTTAATTTTTTACTTTTACCCCTAATGATTACCATAGCGATATGTCACCATCTATACATTATCCGGTTATCTCCCTCACTAGGGGAGAGATGATATTTTCACGGTCCAAAAATGATCTCTAAGGTATAATAAAACAGATCCGTCCTCAAGTTGAGTAAAACATTTTTTTTTTAATTTGTATAACATTTTTATTTCATTTTAATCATTAATGGTAGTTTATAATTATAAATATTTTTCATCTTTGTACATTTAATTCAGCCATATAAATTTTCATTTCATTTTGTCCTTTAACTTGATTTCGTAAAATTAGCTGATAATAATTCCCAAAAAATAGACCAAATAGTACTGGGGACCCAAGAACGGTAAAATAGATTGGGTTCTCTTTGTTACAACATACTCCCTCTGTCCCAAATTAAAAGTCTCTTATTCTATTTTGAGATATCCCATAATAAAAGTCCTGTTTAAAAAGTTAATAGTATAAATAATTATAAAATTTTCAAATTACCCTTACAAATTTAATGTGAATGTACTACTTAATGTGAATACAGGTTAGTTTTGTAAATTTATCCTCTTAATCAAGTGTAAAAGTATTAAATGATTGTCCAAAATAAAAAATTAATTTTTTCAAAAGGGACTATTAATTCGAGACAGGATGGAGTATATGAGTTAGCTGACAATAAAAAATTACACATGCCAAGTAACAACGCTATTTTCATTTTACCATTAATAATTTTTTTTATTATTATAGCAATAATATTACATTATATGTATTATAAATTTTCAAACTTCTCGACATACAAGACAGCTATTTTCATTTTTCTCATTAATAATATTTTTGTTTTTACCTTTAATAATATTCATTTCATTTTAAAATTTCACGCACGTGCACACGCGCGAGCACAATAAAACCTTGTCCCTACTGCGGTTATTCTTGTGCATATGTGATTTTTGCTCTCTCAATTACCAATTTTGATCTTGGAATATAAATACAAACAGCCTAAGGAGATGTTTGGCATACCAAAAATACTCTGTAATTCGCGAAATTTACTAGATAATAACTATCTAATAGAATTTAGCCAATATAAGAGACCATGGTTTACACATCCTCCATGAAAGCTAATGAAGATATCATCTGCAATGGCACATTGCCCAAATCTACTGTAAAGAATACAACATATTTTTGAGTTTTAACAGAAGGGACAAGAGTGGAGAGGAAAAAAAAAACAGAAATAAAGTGATACGTGGATCGCCCGAGCATATCAATCCCCTTGAAACTACGCTCGAAAACTGTCAGGCTTTATCAAGTCTGGCTATACCAGGAGCTTGACGATTCACCCATTGCATCGGGAGAAGCGGCTAATTTGGGATGACTCCCTCTTCTTTAGAGAAGTTTGCATCCCCGAGATCTCCTGAAATGATTTTAAGAAATAAAAATAAAAAACTAAATCATAGACAAAAGCTTTTAATCCAGAATCACCAAAACAAGAATCAGGTACATTGTCTAAAATTGGTTTTCATTGTCTTCGTCTATTTGGTGCATTGTCTAATGGGCTGAAACCTGTAGTACACCTTGGTTTTTATTACCTATGGCCACCCTAATTAGCTCATTGCTACCACCCCCATATAAAAAGGAAATTTTTGACAAATTTTTCTGTAGATTGACAGAGCCAAAATAAATAAACAAACACACAATTGCTAATCTTGCTAAGAAGAATTTGAGCAAGGATATCCGTATTACCTTCATTAAATGCAACCTCAAGTCGCAAGGCCGAACTTGATTTCCAATACATGCCATCACAAATCTTGAATACTGAAACAAAACATCAGCAGCAGCTTGCTTCTTTTCTTCTGTCTGCGGATATATTTTGCTATTCGGGATTAAAATAATGACAAAGACCACCAATA
Source organism: Nyssa sinensis (assembly GCA_008638375.1). Taxonomy (NCBI): domain Eukaryota; kingdom Viridiplantae; phylum Streptophyta; class Magnoliopsida; order Cornales; family Nyssaceae; genus Nyssa; species Nyssa sinensis. The sequence continues at coordinate 56,830,384 of CM018043.1, read as the reverse complement.
TGGAGGATTTTAAATGAAATTTCTCACAATAAAAAAGTAATTGATGCAGACCACTCCAGCATCAACTACCACTCCAAAAATAGATCAAATTTAACGAGACTGCAGAAATATGAAGTTCAAAATAAATAAATAAAAGTCCTTCCTTTTGTATCCCGTCTACATATTGAAATTCTATGAGCTTTATAAGATGCCCGATGTCCAGGATTACCATATCTAGAATTTCTATAAACAAGAGGCATGGATTGAAAACTAGTGCAATAGACAAGATACATTTGTGTGTCAATGATCTAGCCATACATGACAATATTACTATTGTTAATCCATGTACATTTCCCCACCATTTCACCAGAATTTTCCCTTTTTGTGAAGTTAGACATCCATAGAATTTTCTAACCATTTCACTAGATTTTTACTTTTTTGGGCAATTGGTAAGAGTGCAGATGCCAGACTACATTTTCAACCTCAAAGCCACACTACACCCAGCCAATAAAACAGGTTCATTCACAGCCAACTACGATCGAGAAGGCTGCAAATCAAAATCTACTCAATGGATTGCATTTCCTGGCATGCTAATATTAAAAACAATCTACGCATGCATAGTGTATTGCTTGTTTATGGAACACACATGTGGCATTTTGTCATCTACAAGAACCATTATATGTCCCCATATAGTTATGGAGTTCAAAGTCTTGAAAGAACATTCATGAAAAAGAAAAAAAAGAAAAAAAAAAACTAAAAGGAAGAGGAGGAACAACATGCCAAGAACAAAACTCACACAAGCGCACACTGACACCCACAGACAATGATATTCCAGGGAAATTTATTGATATCTAGAAGTGATTTCCAAAATGTGACATAACAACAACACAAATTATCAACAGAAAGTAATTTTAGCTTGCCAGATACAGTAGCACATGCTAGAATTTGTACACCCTCAATTCAAATCCTAATTAAAGAACGTGTTAAAAAAAATAAAACAATGTCATAAATTTTCTGTTCCCCAGCACAGACTGGCAAGACTTTTTCTGTAGGCATGGCATATTTTTTGCTTAACACATTTAGAAAATTTTATTATCTGAAGTTAAAAATTTCAGGAAAGCATGTATTTCACAGGAACCATTACAAGTAAAAGATGAAAACTACACCTAGGTAGTCAGAATGTATACACATAAGTGTGTGTAACTAGGAGAAGCTGATAACAAGACATAATGTATTAAGTTTACTGTTAACCATGCTGGCTAAATTTTAGGATGAAACTTGTCTAATCCGATACTTTTGAAACACTTACACAATTTAGCAAAATACAAGAAAATCAAATCTACATGGATAAGCTACTTTAGAGATGAAATATTACCAAATAAATTAGCAAAACCTCTTGTAAATAGTGGACACTGACAATTTTATTGATGCCCCCTCGTCAATAGGATGAGAATGATCTGTAAAGCTTGATCAGAAGTGAGGTGAAAATTTTAGGGGCACAAGGGGAAGGGCAACAAGAGTCAAGCAAATACTTTTGGTGTCTTTGCTTCTATGGAAACCACCAATTTTAGGTGAATTTCATCGTTATCAGCAACATCACTAGTCCGACTAGCAACCGACAGCAGCAGATGATCAATACAAAAGCAAGATGGCCATGACATAGGATTTCAGGAAAGGAAAAAAAAGGACTACCAATATATTAGATGAAGAAAGCCTTGATCACCATTTTAGGTGAAACCACCAATTTTAGGTCAATCTCATCGTGATTGGCATTTAGCAACATTACTAGGACTGCACCAATCTGACATGCAACTGACAGAGCAGAAGATCAATACAAGAGCAATATGACCACGGCATAGGATTTCAAGGAGAAAAAATAAATAAAAAAAGGACTACCAATATTTTAGATAAAGAAAGCCTTGACCACTACTTGATCGCTGAGAAATTGAACAAGAATATTAAATTTTAAATCTCATAAAGTTAATAAAAAAACTTCTTGTGCAGTAACAAAAAGCACAGGAAAAGAATACCACAAATGTTACAGATATATGGAACTGAAGGAGGTGGGTGTAAATCTGGATTTACCAATCAAATGATGAATTAAGCATTATATGGTGATTTAATATCAAAATAATAACATCTTTAACTTCTCTAAACATGACAATAAGTCCTCCCACCAGTGATTTTTCTAAGCAGCTCAGCGGATAAATTTTAAACTTTTTACAACACAATCCAACCAGAACTTCCACATAATTAGTATTAAATAGTTGTTAAATTCAGTTATAAGTCCTCACCCAACTTGCAGGACTCGATCAATCCACGCAAACACATACAGCTAAACAGTAAAATGGCGATGGTGATTAAAAAAAACAGAAATGATCGGATAGAAGTTTCCCATATATATAGATGAACAGACTATTGCACAACACAACTAGTTATACGATGTCAATTGTTTCAAATATCAGTTACAATTTCTAGGGTTGCAATATATAATACATACATAACAAACAAATATACATATATGTATGTGCGCGCGTCTGGTGATCCAAATGTTGACAAGCTTAAACCACTAGAATCTATTAACAGATATTACACAATTTGATTTGCGGGGTGATCCAACAATCTATTTAGGGTTGACAACAGAAGATCAAACATCTAAAATTAATGTGCATATTTGGGGATTCTTTAGGTTGAGATTTCAGAGGAAATTGGTGGTGATTATAAACGTCGTTGGAGGGGAGGATTAAATTTAAACTACAAAGACAGCAGACTCATTACCTCGTAATCGTCTTTCATTGTCGTCGATTGCTCAATTTTCCGGTTCTTGGTACTTCTTGATCTCAGAAAAGTATGCTGAACGAGGCCATAACAGTCATTTACTTTTCGTTTGGACCAGCACAGAAAGGAAGTAGAGGAAAAGATTAGTTACGAGGAGGGTCGTTTGGACGTGGGGATAACTGGGTTTAGATGAGATAAGGCTGCGTTTGGATAATGATTTAAATATAATTTTTTAAAAAATATTTTTAAAAATTTTGTAATTAATTTTTTAAGAATTGTGAAAATGTATTTGAATATAATAATTTAAATTATAAAAAATTAAAATTAATAACTTGTCAAACATGTATGACACGTTTTAAAATTAAAAAATTGTATTTAAAAATATAAACAAACAAAAAAAATTATTATTTTATTTAATGTTTGTTATTTTTAATTGACTTAAATCATTTAAATCTCACCAGCATAAAATATAATTTTTATTAAAGAAGTTGTGGTATATGATTATTCCACTACTTTGAATAGTAAAATGAGACAGAAAAGAGATAATACCATTAATTATGAAAGAGGAAAAGAGGAGAAGAAAGTGTAATCATTTTTTTAAGTTTGGATAATTGACGAAGGAAAAGAAAGAAAAAGATAATGTTATCATCTCATCTTGTTCGAAAAAGATAGAAAAAAAAAAAAAACAAAAAGAGAGTGTTTTAATTATGTAAGTATAGAGAAGTAAAATAGGTAATTAATAACCCATTAATCTTTTTTGTTCGTCTTTTTCACTTTTAAAAAGAGAGCAAAATAAATTTAATAAGAGTTAAAGATTCCCTCTCTCTTTTTTTTCTTTTCTTTCCTATTTTTAAACTAAGTATGAAATAAACTACTTTCATTTTTTCTTTCCTCTCCTTTTCATTCAATTCCAAGAATGAGTAGGAGCTAGTTTTAATTGAAGTAGGGTGGAATCGAAGCAAAGAAATTCTGAATTCATGATACGACGATCTATATGGAAGGGCAGTTTTGTTGAAGCATTTCAGTTGAGAATGAAGAAGAAGATTTCTCTTCTTTTGAACAGGAAAATTTGGTCACGTAAATTTTCTATTTCGCCGAAATTCGTTAATTGCTCCATACTAATTTACAATAGAAAAACTCATGTTCGTTGTAAGATCTCTGAAGGAAAAGTTGGTCATGAATTTGAAAAGTTTGCTTTTACACGGGAACGAAGACTTCAATTCAAGTGAGATATAAATGAGAGGAGAAAAGAGAAAAAAAATAGTATAATCCTCTCATCTTATTATGAAAAAAATAAAAAAAAATATTATGTGAAATAAAAAAGTTAAAATAGAAATTTACTTGTTTTAAAAAATAAAAACAAGATGAGTAATTATTAATTTTATTATTCGAGCAAAATAAGCATTCAAATCTTTTCCTTTCTTTCCTCACCCTCTTTATTTTTAAAAATAAAGATAAAATAACCTCTCATTTTTGCTTGAGTACCACATTTTTAAGTTTAAAAAATTATGTATGATACACTGATATAGCACACATCATTACCATATTTATTTTACATAAGATTTTAGAATACAAATTCTAGCATTATTATTTTTGTAAGAAGCATCTCAAATTTTTATAACATGAATTTGAGAAGATTAAAGAAATTTGAACCAAACTTACACATTTGGATCAATGACAGCTTAAAAATGAGAGGGTCACAAGTTCGAAATCCGTGAGGGCAAGACTTCTGAAAATGATTAATCAATCCAAGCTATAATTTTCCTTATATTTCAAATAAGAAAATTGCTATTCCCATAAATAATACCTTGTGATTAATTTTCTTTCTTTTTTTAGATTTTTTTTTTCACCTTCAAATTTCACATCAGATGAACAAATTGAGTTCTATCGCAAGAAAAAGACCTTGAAATTCATGCATGTAATAGATTTCTTCGAGACTATTGGAGGACATTGGATTGCATGTAATAGATTACAAGACTATTGGAGGACATTGGATTGGAAGATTAAACATTATTACAAGAGAATTGTTAGAATCAGTCGTGAAATTTGAAAATCTCGCAACATCATCGTCATTGGTACAGTGCATGCATCAAGCACCAGCACGCAACTGACAGTAACATTGCTCTCGCTATAATAGCAAACATTGCCGGAGACTACCAGTGTCAGTTGAACTGTTTCAACATGCATTATGTCCAAGACTACCAGACAAAAAAAGAGGCAAAAGCGTCTGACCGGCATGGTTAGAGCACTTGCTACATGGCATGCAAGGCAGCCATTATAGTGGCCAAAGCCTCCAAACTGCCGTCAAAAGTTGCACATCCATGGGTTGTGAGCCTGACGAGACTATAGGTAAGACATAAGCAACACAATCCAACAATTGCAACGAGAGGGAAAATATGAAGAATTTTGGGAAGCTCCACATTGAATGCCATTTCGAGTAAAGTCGACAACAGACTGCATATACCAATAAATACCATATTAATCTTCTAATGTACTGGACGATTCAAAACATAATACTTCCTGTATAATAAATCCATTCCCTGCAACTTTGTTGATTAATGATTTAACTAAAGAACAATATGCTGCAGCCCCTAAGCCATTATATTGAGAAGATTCTGAAGTCTATTCTAATCAACACAAGACACTGAATAGAATTTTGTCCCAGTAAATGAAGAAATTTTCAAGATGGAGAACAATCCATGGGCAAGAGGGGAAAAAAAATAAGGAAAAGCTTTGGAAAGGGCCCTTCTTTGGGAGCTTAAGCCATTATGTTTCCTTGGGAGGGCCCTTCTTTGCAGCCTCAGCAGCTGCTTTTTCTGCTTCAATTTCAGCAACAATAGCATCAATTTCAGCTTCCTCAAGTTGCCGCAGACCATGATCCTTCGTCATCACAGCAACTTCAATGTTCTTTCCCCCACTCTCAACAACCTAAGTGTAACAAAACCACAGTTCAGAACTTGATGCCACAGAGATGAGATAAAACAAATGTTTAAAGCATCACACTAATGTATTCAAGGCCATGCATTGACTGATTAGACTGCATATTGTCTGGCATGCCTGCATTAGGCCCTAGATGAAAGTTGGTAACTGATAAGAACTATTAAGGGTCCAATCAGCCCTTTGGACACGTAATTTTTTCATATGGATTTGCAAACACCTCGGTTGCACTTGTGCCATGTATTTATGTAGTTTTTGGTTCATCGCTTAATATAAGAGAAAAGGAGAGAAATCAATTTCACCATTTGTACATCTAGATAAGGACCACCTTTATTGCTTTATTTTGGAAAAGAGAGTGGATAGGGGGAACAGAACTACAATAATGTTAACCACCCAAACCCCTTTCTAACAGACCTTAATACTTTGTATTTCAATTTTCTACTTGTCTCAATATCACTTCATTATTGAGGTGAGAACTTCAATATACCCAAGAAGATATCCTCTCTCTTCTATCGACTTTTTTTTTAATGTGCAGTTTGAGAGAATAAAAGATAAAATTAAAAATAAACACATTTGTGAAATGATAGGAGTAACACCTATGAGAGATAAAATGAGAGAGAAATGGTCACAGTGGTATGGTCATATACAAAAAAGACCAAGGAAATGCACCAATAATGAAGAGCAACATGGTTAATATTGAAGGTCATGTAGGGGGCAAGGACGACCAAAATAAACTTTGGTAGAAGTAGTTAAAAAAATATGATAATGTATGGTTCAACTAAGAGAATGATCGTAAAAAAATAAGAACAGGCGAGATGAGATTTATGTAACCGATCCCCAAATAATTGGGATAAGGCTTTGTTGAGTTGATATCAATGAGATCTTCTCTCTTCTATTTGCACCAGTTTATCTTCTTTTCTCTACTCGTCTCCCATAGCAAAAAATGTCCTAGTGGCACAACACGTCTCCCAATGGTCTCAATGCTGAGGATCAACAGGATCACAATTTCAACTCTATTTAAAATTCTAATATCACATTGTAAATCAAAATGGTTCAAAATCAGTCAACCATTCCAATTTCTCACCATGTATATTTATTAGGTGGGACCTCTTAATTGTTGAGCACAAACAACTAAATTTCAATGATCACTATGCACAGTATACAACTATAATGGATGACAAATAAGTCTGAGAAGAAATATTCCTTAAAAATCCAGTGGTTGCTTTTGGTTTCAGATTGGCATTCACTAAGAACATCAAGAGCAGGGCTCTGTGTGTGTGTGTAATATGATTTGCTTCTAGGAGGTAAAACAATCGGGGGATACAGTAAAACTATTCCACATTTTTTAAAGTAGCAAAAATCTTTTTAGTTCACATCCTCTTCAGATATATATATGTGTGTGTGTGTAAATATATTAAAGTATATAATGTATATTTGTTGCACCCACACCTAGGGAAGCATAGTTATTGAAGAATTGCCTAAATAGCACCAGACTTGCATATGATTTGCTCAATGCATACGAATATGAAACCATTGCACCCACACCTAGGGAAGCATAGTTATTTAAGCATTGCCTACATGGCACCACACTTGCATATGGTTTGCTCAATGCATACAAATATGAAACCACTCTAAATGTTAAACACATATCACAACTCAGTTTCCAATGCTGAGCTGAGAGGCTAAACAATTAGTAAATCATCATTCCAGTCAGTCAAAGTGTAAACAATATAAGTCTCACCTCCATTATAGAAGCATAATAAGTCTTAAATTATTAACTTACATAAACTTGTAACAATTATACAGCCTTTTGAAGCATAAACCATTGAAAAGTTGGTCCATTGATTATGTGGTATGAACAATGAATTGATAATGCTGAGAAAACACATTAAAGTCGCTGCATAGTATAGGATAAAGACGAGTACTTGTCATATATGGAAATGGCAAGAAGAAGATACACCATTTGTGGAAATTACATAACTACTCAAATATTCATTTAAAATTGATGACCTCAAAATGTAAAAGACTAAAGCACAGTAATTTACAAATTAGCAAAAATAAAAATATGAAATGGATGTGCTCAAGTGCCTAAAATTATGTGGAAGTTTAGTTCAGAACAACCCCTACTATGATTGACTGAAATGTCCAATATGTCAAGTAGCGTCACTAATTTATAGTGAAGCAACATCCATAAATGAAAAAGCCACATTCAAGAGAGCCTTAAGCCTCTACATCATTACAATTGGAAATATACTGTCCCTTATTCATTTTATACTCCTCAAAAGATGCTGATTGAACTTGAGAATCATCAAATCTCATTTCTATTTTCATTGTAGAGATGTTATTTATCTTTAATGCTCTCTCAAGATGATCAACCGACAACCACCACTAGAAAGCACTATTGGGATTTTGTGCCTTCTACAGGTACACATAACAAGAATCACCATTTTAAATCTCTATAAAGATGCCAAATGGATGCATACTGTTCATTCAGCTCGTGTGGAAGGATAATAGGATATGATGCAGAGAGAGTAGAAATAGAGGAACCTGGAGAAGAATGAATCCACCAGATGCATAACGTGTTCGTTACCAAATATTTAAATTGATAATACATATTTAGTGAAAGTTTTTAAACACCAAAAGGATGCATGCAGTATGCAAATCAACATTGAATTGGGATCTTCAGTTCAGGTGAACTTGAATTCGATAGAAACAGAAGTTCTGGATGTCAAATAGATCATTTGGCATAAAATCTTAAAGAGATTTAAAAAGGTAATTAAGCCCCTGTAAATAGGTTTAATCTTGAGCTCAGTTTGTAAGCCTTGTAATTAAGCTCTGGCACCTACTTGAAACCCCTCGGGCATTATATTAATTCAATCTGCCAAGACAATTTCACTCCTCTCTCTCTCTCATGTGTCCTTAATGGGAGCTTCAATATATTCTGAATTATTATAGTTGTTATTATTATTTTAACTACTCAAGTAGATGGCCTTCAGGTATTGAACAGTGGCCCCAGAAAGTCTGGACATCAGATACTTGATGCATCAAAGAAACCTATGATTTCCAGAAGGCAGAAGCCCAATAACTCCTTTTAATTTAAATGATAAATCACATCAGATATATTAGACAAAGTCAACATATCCTGTAAAGGTAGCACGACTTTTTTTCCCTTTTTCTAATAAGTAGTAAAGGTAGCAGAATTACTAGTGAATGGTATGGCGGAAAGCCTAATAATGAATTTGAAATATTGATGCAGATATGGTATAAAATCATTTTAAAGAAATTATGCCACTAGCCTCGGAGTATCCACAGAAATGGAGAGATTGTAAACAATTTAAAAAACTTGGAAACACTATCAAATCACAAACAAAGAAATGAGCCAAAAGATACTTACTTCGAGCAATGCACGAATTGCAAGCTTGACAGTTTCTTGGCCAGAAGTTTCTTTGTAATTTTTCTCCAGAAATTCCCGCATTGAATTGGAGTTTCTCCCAGTTGCATTGGCTTTCCAAGCGGAAAATGTACCTGATGGATCTGTCTGATATAGTGATGGTACACCGGTGTACGGGTCAAAGCCCACAATCAAAGTTGAAAGACCAAATGGTCTCACACCACCACTTTGTGTGTACTTCTGTTGAAGACCCGCAATGTAACGTGTAATATACTCCACAGTTACTGGATCCTCAACAGTAAGCCTGTGGCTTTGACATTCAATTCGTGCCCTGTTTATGAGGACGCGGGCATCTGCTTTGAGGCCAGCACAGGCCAATGCAATGTGATCATCCAGGCTTACAATCTTCCTAACTGATCTGTAAAACGTAAGCAACATAGTATGGGTACAATCAATTCTACAAAACACCTTGGATTCCGATCAAGCAAGGGGAGGGGGAAGGCATTGCAATAATGCATCCCAAATACATTGAATAGCATAATTGGTGATTGGACAAGTCTGGATGGACAATAGTCTATTATACCCGATCCCAAGAATAAAAGATGGCATGATCCCCGTTAGACTCCTTGTGGAAATACACAGTATCTCAAAGTCGGATACTTGAACATGCCTGGCATACTCGCATCAACATCAAAACATTGAAAAATTTGGCAGCAACTGCCCCCACTGACTTCCTTTAAATTACATATTGACGACACAAAATGTATAGTTGCATTAGTAACAAAACAAGAGAGAAACAAAAAAACATAAATATACTTCTTCTGGGATTTGTATATCTTGGGGACATCCGTTGGGTTTTTATTGGATTTTAGTTACATCTCCCCATAACCCTAACAACTTGCTTATCAAACTGCCATTAAGACACTATGACTCAATCTTCATGGGAATACAAGCACGTGGATCGTACAGATCCGAATTGGGACTAGCACTCTGCAAGCACTGGAGAACGTCTATTGATTAAGAACGCTACGGAACTGATGTACGAAAAATATTCATGGGAATTTAAAACCATGAAAAAAAAAATACAAGGATTTCCACATTTCCATTAAACCGTGTTTCCAAAAAGTCAAATATATATTCTTGAGATGTCCATCCACGGATGTAATCCAAGTTTTATAAAACCCTACATATCAATTTTAACCGTGATCTAGATGAGGAATAACCAAAACTATTAAAGGGGGAAAGGGGAAACCTGGAGTCTTGGAGTTTAGCTGTGGACTTTTTCTCAACACCGAGGACAATGGTGTCGGTGCCTCTGACGCCGACGGCGGCGTTACCCTTTCGTACGGCTTCGAGAGCATACTCGACTTGGAAGAGATGGCCGTCCGGTGAGAACACAGTTATTGCTCTATCATACCTCGCCATTTTTTAAGCTACTCCTGTTGGCGTCGCCTTCCTTTTTCTCTTCTGGGCTGTTGCGGTAGTGAAGACGATCGGGACTTGTAGGAGAAGGCAGGAAAGCAATTTTCTTCTCACTTTCTGTGAATTGCTCTGATGCGGACTGGTCTATGGCAATCATCTGTACCAGCTAATTAGAGACGACCATGGTCAATGATTCCAAGGACCATCTTGCCAATTCATTTACAATTAAAATCAACTCTCTTGGGATTAATAAGAATAGGAGATGCACCACTTTTCATTATTTCCAATGATATTTAATTTAAAATATAAAAAAATCAAAATATCATTTTAAACTAAAAATATCATTATTATTTTTTTGTTCATGCTGTGATTTTTTCACTTATAGTATGTTCAACTCCATTTTTAAAGAATTAATTAATATAATTACTATGTCATACATAGCATGTATGTATATATATATATATATATAATTATTTTATTTTTTTAATAATTAGTGTTAGAGAATTTTTTTAAAAATGTATTAATTATTAAATAATATTGTAATAAAATTATTAATTATACACTATAAAAAAGTTGGTCTCATAAAAAATTATTAATTTATTAAATATCAATTATAAAAGGGTTGACAACAATTATAGGTTGAAGAATCTAAATTAAGATTTTTTAGATGTTTGTAAAATTTATTGAAGTGATTGTGAGTATAACTTTTTATTTTAATCCTTAATCTAATATATATATATATATGTATATAAAGCATTTTACAAAATAATTATATATAATATAAAAGAATTGAAGACCTCTCAAACTTACTTTACTAAGATTTGATTAAAAAAGTTAAAAAGTACTAAAAAAAATCGAATTCAAACCAAGTGTAAATAAAAAGTAGATACTTGCATCACTTGAATAATATTTCAGTATTTATAATTTATAATTTTTTAATAATATTACTATTAACATAAAAAATGTATTGTCAGTGGTGATTTGTGAAGAATAACCTTAATAAAAAAAAGAATTATCTTGTATTATAAAACAAAAAAAAAAAAACATTAGCCGAAACTCTTTTATTTTATTTTATTTTTGAAGCTATATTTTGACAATTTTTAACTTTAACAATTCCTATTCTCACCTTTTAATTAATGGTTTTTAATCTTTAGTATGAAATGCTAAGATCACGATTTTGACACTATCTACCCAGTTGAAAATTTATCCCATAAACATTAAAATAGGAGGACTATTTATAAATAAAAATATTTTTTTAAACATTAAACTTGTTAAAAATGAATAATTATCTCAGGCAGAAAGTCTTATACAAATAACGCAAATGTCTATTTTTTATGTAAATAGTGTGAGATGAATTATCTCTTATTATATTATTGTATAAAAAAAAAAGTCTAAACAATTATTTCTAACTTTTACAATACTAATCTATTCCGTGACCATGACCTCATGTGTCTAAGTGTGATAGGTTAAATTGGGATCGCGAAATTTATGACAGCTCCTACTCACTCACCACCCTTCTTAGTGATTTGGATTAATGTGCATATTGATGGTGATTTTATTAGAAATAATAGGTTTTGAGAATAATTTTTTAGTTATTTTTAAACTAAAATTATAGTGGGTCTCAAATATTAATTTTGGTGGGTTTATATAAAAATGTGTTATCATTCATGATGAGATTAAGATCATGTATTGGATTACTCAAAACTATTAAAGAGTGAATGAGAAATTGTCTCTAAACATCACCATTTGGAAATGGTAACAAAAGCTTGTAAAAAAACTTGTAACTTGTGAAAAATTTGTGTTCTACATAAAATGGGTACAAGGCTTTTAAAGAGTGTATATACAATTACCTTGAAGTAAAGTTTGGGCCCTAGAGGACACTCAAGTTTTGTGAAAGGGGAAAGACCTAGCACATGTTTGGTTCACTACACACGCGTGCCCCCGCCCTACACCGAATCGGGTCAGGTTTGGGTTTGGGCCTTGGCCTACTATGTATATATCTTTTTGAGAAAAAATTATTAAATACCTTTGGTTTGAATTTTGACTGAATAGGCACCTTTTTTATTGGGCGCGACTGTGTCTGTTCGCCATAAACAGACACAACTGGAGCTTCATACCTGTATCAAACAGGCATGAAAGACTATATAAACACCACTACACTTTCCATTCAATCGTCGAATATTTCTTACAGTCTGTGCGTCAGTAATCATAAAGTTTGAGAGAGTTCAAGTGTCACGACCCGAAACCCGGCTTATGCGGATTAGGGGTTCGTGATCGGCCACCGAGGCCTATTTCAATGATCACAATACTTTTCCAAATACCATTTACGCAGCGGAATAAATTTTTTTTTTCTTTTTCTTATCATCCACAAAATAAGCTACATCACTTAATTAGTTAATTCAACTACCATCATCAAAGGTCATAATCTCCAAGTCAAGAGTAGCATAATATTACATAACTTAATACATAAGATCCCAAAAATATCTAATCTATCTTCGGTTAAGGACTCATAAAAAAGAACTTGCTTCGTCACTTAAGCACTTATCCTGCATCACCTGAAAGCAAGTTGTCTAGTCCTTACCTGAAAAATGTTAATAGAATGGGGTGAGCTTCAACAAGCCCAATGAGTACTTCCATAACATGCCAAGGGTTTCAAAACTACTATGTAGTACAGTCTGAAATGTCTATACTCATATGAAATTAAAATACATCATATCAAGTACAACAGATCAGAAATTAGTATCAAAGTCATTTGCAATAAATCTCAGTTCAATCACAGTCGTAAATCAAAATCGGTAACATAACACAGTCAAAATAATGATCCAATAACATAGTTGGTAACGTAATTTGTATTGTAATTCAAACATGGTTCAAAGTCGTTTTTAATATCAATAGTCACAGTCAAATCAACATCGTAGTATAATATTGTAACTCAATCATAGTTATGGTTCAAAGTCGTTTCAATATCAATAGTCATAATCAAATCAACATCATAGTTTAGTGTTGTAACTCTATCATAGTTACGGTTCAAAGTCGTTTTCAAATTCAATAGTCATAGTTCAAAATCAACCTCATGGTTCGGTAACTTAGTTCGATAACAAATTTCATAGTCTGATAATCAAAATCATAGTTCAATAGTTCTCAATTCGGTAATTCAAAGTTCAATCATAGTTCACATTCAATATTCATATAAGTTCAAATCATCAAAAATTACTCTTCTATGGCCAGCAAATTAGCACCTCACTGACTGAGATCACATTCAAAAATACCACCAATATACCCCGTGGTTAGGGTTCAAATGCCAGCAAATTAGAACCTCGCTGACTGAGATCAAATTCAATAGTACCACTCATATACCCCATGGTTAGGGTTCGATAAAGTCACAATCTATTCGATAATGACAGATCATAGAAGATTCTATTATTCAAAGCATCAAAATCATTTCCAAAATCAATAACATCAATGACAATCTAAATTATTCAATTAAAAGTATCATATTTAGCCTTTAATCAAAACGGTTCAAGGATTAGTGAAAAAAACTGTTATAGTATCATGAGCATTTTACAAACTATCAGGAAATGGCAATGTCAATAAGTCAATCAAATCGATTTCAAACAGAAGGATCTATTTTCAAATTATACAAGAGTTTGATATTTATATTTATAATAAAAATCCACCTCAACATGATATGAAAATACTCACCTAAAGTCCTAAAAGCAATTTCCAAAAATCCTTCCTTAACGAGGGTCCCTATAATCACAATTCAAAACCTTATTATTTTATTGTTCAAAGTATAACATAATTCAACAGTCAATTTAGAGCCCTCTCTATTCCAGTTTCCTCACAAGGATGTCACCGTTAGGTTCAAAGCGTCGAAGATAATTAGTTTGGACTTTTCTAGACCTAAATTTGTTTTCCTATAATTTATTTTAAGCCTAGGGGTATTTTGTAGTTTTATATTTTTACGCGTCATATTTTTTGGTACTTCGTTTGTCAAAATGGACTCTACCGTTGAGTCCGGATTATCCAAAATAGTCAAATGGACTACCTTTTATATTCAATTGACCCTAGGTACCATTAGGGGTAAAATGGTGATTTTACATTTCACGTGTCTAAATTTTCGGGGCTTAATTTCAAAATCGGACTTTCCCGTTGAGTCCGGAATGCCCAAAAACATTGGGTTACACTATTCTTTTATTTAATTTGGACATCGAGTTATTTTACTATTATTAAATTAATTAAATTAATTAATTATACAATTATATATTATATATTTATTGCGTGAAATATTTTCACAAATGTTCCATAGCTCAATTGTTAAAATTGGTGGTTTAAGGGTGAGCGGTTGAGGGATTGAGTCCTATGAGGCTCCATTATTTTTCTGAATTTCCATGTGCCAAACGGCGGATAGGGCTTGATTCAGAGACGCAGTATCCCTATTCGGAACAGGGATATCAAATCGATTCTCTATCTCTTAAGCCAAACACTCGAATTGGGCTCATGACCAGTCTCTCATTTTTTTCCATTCTCCCATATGCTTCGTTTGCCATATATAAGTTATTTTATTTATTTTTATTTATTTTTTTATTTTTTTCTATTTAGTTAATTATTATTATCGTTATTATTATTATTATTTTATATCTCAGTTTAATTTTTCACAAAATTTTAAATTCCCAAATTCACGACTGATTTTCCTAGTAAACTGGTCGGGGTGTTACATCAAGTCACTGGTTTGATTCGCTAGGCATGCAGTTGCAACACCACAACCGAATCTTCATACCTGTATCAAGTAGGCATCAAATACTCTATATAAACAACACTACACTTACCATTCAATCGTCGAATTTTTCTTACAGTCTGTGCGTCAGTAATCATAAAGTTTGAGAGAGTTCAAGTCACTAGTTTGATTAGCTAGACATGTAGTTGCAGCACCACAATCGAACAGACACAACCGAACTTCATACTTGTACCAAACAGGCATGAAAGACTCTATATAAACATCATTACACTTACCATTCAATTTTCGAATTTTTCTTACAGTTTGTGCGTTAGTAATCATAAAGTTTGAAAGAGTTCAAGTCACTAGTTTGATTCGCTAGACATGCAGTTGCAGTACCACACACGCGTGCCACCGCCCCACCCCACATCGAACCGAGTCGGGTTTGGGCCTTGGCCCACTGTGTATATATCTTTTTGGAGAAAAAATTATTAAATACCTTTGGTTTGAATTTTGACTAAATAAACGTTTTCTTCGTTAGGCGCAACTGTGTCTGTTCGTGACGAACAGACACAAGCGAAGCTTCATACCTGTACCAAACAGGCATGAAAGACTATATAAACACCACTGCACTTACCATTTAATTATAAATTTTTTCTTACATTCTGTGCATCAGTAATCATAAAGTTTGAGAGAGTTCAAGTCACTAGTTTGATTCACCAAACACGCAGTTGCATTGCTTAACACTGCGTGTACTCGATTATTGTATCATGGGAGACGTACGATCAAGAGCTCGGAAGCATCACTGCGAGGGTCGTAATTCGTCTTAAGAATATTGTATAAAACACAAGTCTTGATCACTACTTCTGCAAATTCTGTAAGTGTTCTTTTTTAGTTTCCATTACTGTATATCCTTATACTATAAAATAAGTTTCTATTTTCAGTTTTAATTTTTGTTTTGAAATTTTTTTCTTAGACTGTTATGTTTTGAAAAAAAAAAAAAATATTCTCTGTAATTTTTTTCTCTTTCTTTTCTAAATTTAAAAAAAATAGAATCTCATTTCATTAAATAATTTCTGTTTTTAGTACAAAACTGATTTTTATATACACCTGATTAACAGATTTATCTCTTATCTATTTATTTATATTTAGGTAAATAAAATTGAGTTAATTATACCACAGCTACTGCCTACTGGAATGATCAAATTCAAAGAACGGTCACACCATGCATTTCAAGCCAAAATAGGCACTGTAAAAACTGGATTTATTTCATGCATTCGCTGTTCGTGGCTCACCAGAACAAGCTCTCAAAGCTTTTCGTTCTGTAGCTATGGAGGTGGGTATTCATCCGCTCTCTCTCTTCTTGTTTTTTAAATATAGAATATCAGATTATGTCTTATTGTTCACGCTTAGGCTTCATATTTGATTCCAGTTTGTACAAATTGATTGCACGCCCTCAAGCTCAATTTACATCAATTTGCTCTCACAGAGAGTGAGTAAACAGTGAAATCGGCTGTACCAAATTGCACACAAACTATTTAAAATAATGCCTATATGGTAATGGAAGTTCAAAAAACTATTAATCAAGAACATGGGAAATTTTTCAACATTTAATTTGGGAAGAAGTGTTCTCCTTACGTCAGACGTGGACAAGCTGTGTTAGTGCAACCATGTCGCCATGTTTGTATAACCTCAACTTAAATCTGTCTCCCATGTCTGTGTTCATGCAACTTAGGTGCCAGAGCACTTCTTTATTACATTTCTAATATTAGTTTCCACAAACATCCCACTTCTTTACAAGTTTGTTCCTGTACTTCAACTACCATCTATTGACATCCCTAATATTCAGATTGATGGTGGCATTTTCCAAATTGCATGAATTTGAAAACCAAGCTAGCGCAAGAAGACAATTCGTGTATTACTCTATTTGACATACTGCTTCCGTTCGATTTCTTCTGCTATGCTACTATTCATTCTTTTACGTACAAAACTCTGCCTAAGCCAACGTGGTTGTTAGCTCTTGTTTATGTAAAAAGATACTGTTGTGCTGCTTGGCATAAAAACTAGGCCGCTCTCTTAGTTAATGAAAGAATGGTGGACACCATTAACTTGCAGTCAATTGGCTTTGTTAGATAAGCATCCATACCAACTTCCAAGCATTTGGCTTCATCTGATGACATCGCATGAGCTGTCAGTGCAACAATTGGGACGTGTGATCCGGTTCCCAATTCTGATTTCCTAATTGCCTTTGTTGCTTCATAGCCATCCATCTTTGGCATCTGGTTTCACATAAAGAAAGCAAAGTTTAGAAGCAAAATTTGTTTGCTGAAGTTCATGAAGTGAAATTTCTGATTTTTGAAATTGTAGGGTGCTCACTATCAGAAGAATCATGCCTAAACTCTGCTTGGTAAGCATTTTAGATTTTTAATTTTTTTTTTTTGCTTTCAGAGTGCCTATGATTTCTGCTCTTGAAAGTGGGGAAAAAAAATTCCTTCCAAAATCCTAACCCAAGCATTTTGTTCTCTTTGTTCCATTCCCAACAACTTTTTGATAAGAAGCTAAGACACAAAAGAAATGGAAGCTTATGCATTGTCTTCAAGTATCTTACCTGACAATCCATTAGGATCAAGTCATATGGTGGGGAATCCCATATTTCTGTTTGAGTTCTTCCATTGTCATCATTCGGAGGAGATCCCCTACTATACTCATTTGCACTAAACATGAACTTTAGAGCATCCACTGCCTGCAGTCCGTCTCCCACAGCCATGACTCTTGCCCCCATTTTTTCCAGCATTATGGTTGCAACTCTCTGGAGTACTGGTGTATCTTCTGCCAGCAGTATGCGTATGCCTTCAAGAGATTTCTGTTCATTTACAGCCTTACTTGAATATAAACTGCCTTGATCCTTGGGATAACTGCCAGTCAAATTTTGTTCCTGGAATTTTGAATTTACATGCATTTGACTTGGATAATTTGTGCTCAGGTCATCTTCTTTTAAATATACTTGACTAGAATCAAGAAAGCAATTGTTGACTGCCCCATATTGTGATAGACAGGATTTAGCAAAATGTTCTCTTTGCTTCTCCACTGGGAGAAATGCACATATAGAATTAGAAATTCCAATTTCTGACTTATCAGAATCATCAGTGCTGGCAGCATCAAACTGAATGGGATCAATCTCAAGACATTCGTGTACATCGCCCTCAACTTCTGTAGATCTTAAGGCGTTCATTCTCTTTTGCAGTTCAAGATTTCTCTCCTGTATGGCAGCTTCCAAAATCTGTATCATTTTTGCCTTGTAGAGTGGTCTGTTAACCATCGATAAATGCCCTTTCCTGCGGAGCTCCATCTTGACGGTGTTGGAGGTGTCATGGTTTAGTATCCATGCAAACTTTGCTTTACCACAGTATTTGTCTAGGATATTAAGCTGCTCCTTCCATATATCTGTGCGCAAATCAAGTAGCATAATATCAACAACAACAACAAAAACTGAGGTTGTCATGTCTTGCACGTTTGATGCTTCATTTTCGGAACATTCACTTGGTGAACTTTGAGAATAAGTTTTGGCTTGAAATATTTCCTGAAGCATTTGTGTCAGTTCATTCCACTCGGATGCTTCCCAGGTGAACACTCCATTTTTCTGTAACCATCGGGACATAATCAATCGACCCATTCTGCCACCAAGTAGCGAGCAATACCTGCATTCAAATCTCAGACATATAAATCATTTCTATTTGAATCTTGCACTAGGTGAGTTGGAGTTGATCAATAATTCAAGAATATTTCTTCTGAATTTGAGATGAACTTTTACAGTGTTCACTGTGAGGTTTGTCTTTGTTTTGTGTGATGAGGTGTATGTGTATTAAGTGTATTCGTTCATTAAGCTTGGAATATTTATTTACTGACTACTGGCAGGCAAAAAGCAGCAGAATTTTAAATTTGCAAGAGTAATTTTAGATTATATGTCCACTGTAGCTGCAGGTTGTCAATAATTCAACTTGTTGGTTATTATGAGATATTGTGCACCCTACAAACCAAGGCAGAATGATTGTAGTGGTATGTATGAGAGGTTTTGGTCATTATCTTTATGGTGAAAATGAGAAGAAATTAACTTTACTCACCATCAGGTTATTTTCGGCAAAATTGAACTGACAATGCTGTCCTGTGCCATCTACTGTTGTGCTGAGAAGCAAGTACAGTTGCATTAGAGTCCCTGGACCATTCTTCTTTACAACTTTGATTTCTCCACCCATCTTGTGGACCTGTCAGAATCCCTCCAATCATGAAATATGATAAGAAGATTTGGAATGAGGTGGAGTATAGAATCATAAGAGAAATTAATCGTTTATCTTTATATATATTTTTTAAAATATTTTGGCTGTATTTCTGTGTTTATTTATTTATTTTTTGAAAGGTAAGTGACCCTTGGGACAGTATTTCAGTGTTATTCAAAGATGAATTAGGAGTTAACTGATGCATGACAGGACCCTAGTTCAGTGTAATATGTATAACTGTGTATATGTACGTATATATGAAAAAATAGAAGGCTGCAGCCTTCAAAACTTTGGGTAATCTGATTGGGAACAAACTAATGCATAGTAGATCGCCTATCTGGCTCCTGAATTATGTTTCCTGCCAATTGAGTTCTGACAAATTTGTGCCACAAAAGCAGGGTGTGTGGTTTGTTCTTGCAACCTGAATTCAGATTCTGTTTTGTTACAAGTCTAATGTTCTGCTTTTTCATGACAACAAAATTATATACTTGAAAAACTTTTTCACTCACCAGGGTTCGTACAATGCATAGGCCAAGACCAGTGCCACCATGCCTGAAAATAGCAAAAAATTTCAGAAAAAAACTATCTGAAATCTTCAGTCTTAATATATGGTATCAGTTGAAAATTTGAATGTACAAATTCTGTCTTTATCAATAGGAGATCGATGATCATTTTAACAGTGTAACAGATAACATGTTCATTAGTAGAGCCCTTGAATTTAACAAACATTAACTGGTAGAGGACAGTAAAATTTGGGTAAAGTGCTTACATCCGAGTTGTTGAAGGATCAGCTTGCTCAAAGCTTTCAAATACAGACTCCCATTTGCTTGGATCAATTCCTACAGAAAAGAAAAAGAATAGGAAAAGGAAAGAATTATATGAAGTATATAAAAACAGAATAAGCTGTCTTAGATGGTTTAAGAGTTTTTTTTACATAGCTTTAATTAGCTTTAAGGCTCATACCACAACCAGTGTCGTCAACTTCAAACCCAAGAATCATTTTTTTGTCTTTCCTGCAGGATCTCTTGGCATGGTTCCCGTGTTGCTTCATCTTCAATTTTGGCACAGACCATGATCCCCTCTGACTGTGGGAGAACTTCCTGGCATTTGGATCCTCACACCATCCACGTAAAATAATGTATCCCGCTGTAAGGCATTTGAAAATTTACTTTCCAAGCTTACTACAACTTACTAAAGAAGTTGATTCTTTATCAAATTGATGCAATTTTCTTGATGCTTCACATTGTAGTATTGGTTGGCCTATCCTTATATTAGTGTTTGTTAACCATCTGGTATGAAAATATGATTATAAATATTTACCTAGAATGCATTTGCAAATTAGATCATGTTCTGGTATACTTGACGTTGACTTTACGTAATGAAGTAATGATTTGGAAAAATTGATTGCATTTATTGTGATGATTGTATTACTTAGATTCAGCTGCTTATACCCCTCTATTTGATCAGGGTAAAACCTCTTAAGTTGTTAATAGGTGTCAAACAATCAAAATAGTTATGCTACTCCTTCCATCCATAAGAGAGAAAAATGAACCTAAACTTGGAACACAGAAAAGTTATAGTTTAGCAATATGAGAAGATACGGATATATATTCTTGATAGAGTAGTATATATTTATTAGAGGAATTAGAATGGGAGTAAAAAATATTGTAAGTGACAAAAATTATGACATGAGTAAGCATAGGAAACATAACTTATTTAATTCAAAAGGATAGTTGAAATTTTTGTATGCTTGAATTGAACATTTCATGTATTTTTTATAAAATATCAAAATTTCATTGAAAGTTGCATAGAAGGTCTATTTTGTGTCAAAATTCATATACATGTATGGAATAATTTTGATTAATGAAAGTATAAGGAAAATTTTAATTAATAATTAATAAATTTTCCATCTCCCATATTTGTTAATTATAAGAGAGTTGATTATACTCGAACTTCGTGGCAAACATTGTGACACCACTGACACGTTGTAACTTTAGATTAATGTACAAAATATAAATAGCTATAAAACTTATATAAAATTACAGAATTGCCATTGCACTGTGACCAAACAGAACTCGGGCATGCTTGGGCACGATTGTTTATTGATCAAGGCTTGAGCTCAGCCTGTTTGTTATACAACTGAGCTTGAATGAGCCCGTAACTTAGCCAAGACCAGCCTGTTCTTGAACAGCTTGGTTTGCTGTTGCCCCACTATAGAATGAATTAAGTATCCATATTAAATGCTCCTAGTTATATATAAATACCATTTTACTCTTAAAAATTATAGAAGAATATTAGAATATCTAGTCATTTCCCTGTGTCCTTGGGTTTGAGAATTTGATATATAATACTTGGGCAAGTATCCACACCGACACACTTACCTAAGTTCATGTAACATAGAATTTACCAATGGGAAAGTTGCACTTACATGTTGTAAACTTGATAGAGTTGCTAATCAGGTTTGCAAATATTTGAACAACCCTAGCAGAGTCTCCTTGAACTAATTTTGGCATGTCATCTGTGAAAGACAATATGAACGATAATGTGCATTAGAGACCGACACGCAAAGACTAATATAGAATTTGATAATTTAGTTCTTTTGCATTAATTGTAAGAGAAGTGGTGGGAGAGCTTCATATGACAAAACAATATACTCATACCAGATAGATCTAGAACAGTCTCCACGTTGTGGTTTATGCATTGCACAGAGAACATATCAACAAGTCCTTCAAGCTCTCGTCCCAAGTCAAATTCAGCTTCTTCCAGCACCAGCTTTCCAGATTCGACCTGTATAAATTTTCAAGGATGACTGATCCAAAAATAAAATAAAATTCAAGGATGATGTGAAAATGATTTTGTTAATGATCTTGCAATCATTAAAACCAAAAAATAAAAATAGTCTTTCTGTTTTTGAGCTTGTTGCTGCTAAATTTTTTTGATCATATCATCGTTATAAAAGAACATTGGTGTCAAGATCCTCAATGAATATTAAGTTTATTCCAAGAACATTGTCAATCAATCAATTATGGTTCGCAGTCTTCAAAGAAAACTATAGGTTGGAAGCCATTGAAATTCTGGTACATGATTGAAGGTACATAACTCAATTTTTTTACTCACTAGTTATATATAGAACTTTATAGTACGTATTCTGGTATTAGTTGTTAACTTATTTTAAAATGTCTTTATATAACAGAGTTTAAATTCTTCTTTACTGGTGGTACTCCATAATTGAAAGACTTAATTTGTCTTCATATGTCACCTTGCTGAGATCCAAAATGTTGTTGAGAAGCCGGAGCAAAGCAGTTGAGCATTTACGAATCTGGGTAATTGCTGCATATTGCTCGTTTGTGAGACAATTGTCACATATAAGAATGTCCAGCAATCCAATCACTGCAGCCATAGGTGTTCGCAATTCATGACTGTAGCACAACAGAAAACAACATTTACTTAGAAATGCAACCATCAAGTTAATAACGGCATCATTTAAAATTTCAAATGGCTCCAAGCAAATATGGGCTGGTTTGAATTATGCTAGCAGTTGGTGTGACACTTAGGAAAATCCTTGTGCATGTCATTTGAAGTTTTCTTGAGCTAAAAAGTGACCTTGATAAAGTAAGTTTATACAAAAATACACATGGGAGGACCAATCTTGCACATGCACCACCAGTGTCTTGACAAAACTCCAAGAATGGGGAAGTTAAAATCAGTTAATGGCGAGAAAGGTCATAAATTACAACTAAACGCTAATAGAGTTGTAACATGATTTGGAAGGACATCATTTGAAGAAGACAACTAATAGGAGCTGTTATTCCAGTACTTAGAATAGCATAGGAGATTTTTGTCACTGCAAGGGATGATAGATTAAAAGGTCTTCCTGAGCACTTAAATAATTATATTTTGATTTTTCAAAGCCTTAAAACTTATGTACAGGTTTCAAGTAATCATTTCTGTCTGATTTTTTCCCTTAGAAAATTCCTTCAATTATGGCACCTGCTTGTGGACTGCAATATTTACTTCGTATAGAAAGTTTTATTTATCATGGAGTCCCGTAACACTAATCTTAATCTATTAGTATGTCTACCATTTGATCCCTTGACACTAGAATCCAATAGTGACTTATGAGCAGTTAAACTGTTCAGACTTATGGGGGATAGGTTCATATTTACTCTCAAAATTAAAGAGACAAGAAGATGTGTTTCTCCAATTCATATCTTTTCTTATCCCTGAAAGTTCATGTGTTTTGTGGTCAACAATCTAAGTTGGATCTCACTTGCCTCCCCGCCCCACCCAAAAAAAAAAAATGCTTATAGAAGAGGGATAAATGTTAAACTACCGTTCATTTTTGTTGAGAGCTTGATATACATTGTTGACCCATTCTCTAAAATCTTAAGCTTTTGGAGTAATTGGTGATTTGACATGGTATCAGAGCCTTGGTCGTGAGAGGTTTTGGGTTCAAGTTTCTCTATTTGCATTTATTCTCCGTTTGCATTTGCACTCTCTTCTCCTTTGCATTGTCTGTGGTTTCATTATCTCTTCACTTGTGAGTCCGGAGTCGCATGTGAGGGGGAGTGTTGAGAGCTTGATATACATTTTTGGTTCATTTTCTAAAAGCTTAAGCTTTTTGAGCAATTGTTGATTTAACAATTTTGATAGTGAAGGGAAATGAGAGGAGAGTATTGGATAACTAATGAGGGAGAGGAGAGAATAGTATAATCCTTCCTTTATGTTTGGATAACTAATGAGGGGAGAATAGAGGAGATGGTAGTGTAATCCTCCGATCTTGTTTGGGAAAGATAGAGGAGAGAAGGAAAGGAATGGAATGTTTAATTACGTGTGTAGAACGGGTAAAATAAGAATTCACTTCTTTTAAAAAAATAAAGGCAAAATAGTTAATCAATAACTCTCTAATTCGTTCCCTCCATCTCCTCTCACTTTTAGAAAGAGAGCAAAATGGATTTCTAAGCTCCTCCCTCCCCTTCATCTTCTTTCGTCTCCTTCTTTATTTTTAAACTAAATATAAAATAAGCTCTCATTCCTTCTCATTTCTTTCAAACTCCTCCAATCTAAATGCACTTTTTAGAGATTTGTGTAGAGGCTTTAGAATCAAGTGGGGGTTCAAAAATAAGTAGAACGAAAATTGAACATATTGAGTGATTTTAGCAAAACTAAGAGCACATATAGAGATATAATAAAAATTGAAAATGAAAAGACTATAGAAGGTGAAAATTTTCATTATTTAGATTCACTTTTTCATCAAGAATGAAAAATTAGAGATGATGCTACTCATAAAATTAAAGTAACATGGGTCAAACGGAGAAGTGTGTCCGGCGTATTGCATGATTGACGTGTAACTTTAAAATGGAATAGTAAATTCTCTAAAACAACTATCAAACCAGCGATACTATATCGATTGAAATGTTGGGCAATTAAGAAATTATAAGTTAATAAACTGAGTGCAGGCGAAATGAGGATATTAAGATAGATGTGTGTAAGATAAGAATAGATAAAAATTTAAAATGAACACATTTGTAAGATGATAGGATTAGCACTAATAGGAGATAAAAGAGAGAAAACTGTTTAAGGTGGTATTGCCATGTACAATGAAGACCTGTAAATGCACCTAAGGAAGAGAGACATGATTCATATCGAGTCATGCTAGGTGGTAGGGGAGACCAAAATGAACTTGGTAGGGATAGTAAAAAAAATAGAATAATGTATCTTATAACTGAGAGAATGATCCCGAATAGAGTAGAATAGACAGACATGATTCATGTAACTGAACCCAAATAGTTGAGATAAGACTTTATTTTGTTAAGTTGAGTTGAGTAGATGCTTATGGAATTTTTGAAGCAAAAGGTGGACCTTAAATCATTAGTTGGAGGCTTGGAGATTCATAGTTAAGCAATATTTTTTTTTGATATAATATTGAACCGAAGTGTCATCTCAAAATATCTATGTTTTGTAGATTATTTGTATTCATTTTTGAGCCAGTAGTATTGATTCAACTCTATTATAAATGAATCTGCTTTGCCTAAAAATTCTTGACTGCTGTTCTAGGAAGATGCTATTTTCATTCCACTTTTGTTCTTAGCAGCTCTACTGTCATATTCCTCCTAAGTGAGATTACATGAATGCCCTTGGCTACAAGTTAATCCCATGATTATTTTGAATGTAAGGGAAATTACATAATTTTGTTTTAAAAGTGGTGTCCCTATGAACAAAAGTGGAGTGTGAATAGCATCTCCCCTGTTCTTGAATTTGGAAACTAATTTGATAGTGTTACAGAATTACTGTAGCAGAAAGATGAGATATCGGAGTCTTCTTTTCAAGAGGCCCATTCTAGGACATTATCAAGCAGTCAATGGCAAAAGATTTCTTTTACTTTTTAGTTTGCTACTGTTGTTTCTTCCTTATTGGTTTCCCTTAAATTTTTTGTCTGGGGATTCTTCAACTTGAGACCATTACACATCATAGACATGGACTATGCAATTGAAAGATAATATAGATTGTTTAGTTAAGTTTCAATATTGTTCTTAGTGTTTCGGTCACCTGAGAGTGACACTCAATAAGGTTTATGTAATTTATAGTGAACACATAAAAACTCATTGTACTAATCAGCAGGTGCTCCAGAAAAGCATCTAAAAAAGAAGGGGCTGGAATTTAGAATGATCACCAAAAGCTAAGAAGGAAATATTTTTGTTGAGTTGCTGAAGTAGTTACTATTTACAGTTCAACTCTTCTTTCTGTTTATCTAAAGTTTCTTGATAAATATATACATTATAAAGATGTCTAACTAATGAAAATGTTACATTCCCACGTGCTATGCTTGAATCTTCATATTTGAAGCCTCAGAGTCCAGTTGCAGAAATATGATGACCTTCATATTTCATGTTGGAGCTCATTATACACCTCATATAATATATTATTTGTCAATACAATTGCAAATTTGGAATTGATACTTACCTCATGTTTGCTAAAAATTGGCTTTTATAGTTGCTTGATGCCTCTGCTTTTCTTCTTGCATCTAAATGGCTTATCAATTCTGCTCTTAGTTTCATTTCCTTTGACACTCCATTTGTCAATATGAAAATGCAAACGCATCCGATGAATAGTATACATACAGATGCAAATATCAATATAATCATTGTTTTGAAGGCTCTTTCATCTACCTTCCCCATTATATATTTCCTTGGAATGATGATAACCCCCACCTGTAAAAATGTGTTGCTTGTTAAAATTCTTGCTATATGCTTAAAAGCAATGTCAAAAACAAGAATTGATAGTATAGTAAAATCTATCCTTCCTGGCATTTTACGCTTTAACAAATAATCCGCAATATAAATTTTATTTAGTAACTCTTCCACCTGAACTCCGACATCTCTGACAAAATGTCTTAAGACTTAATTACCTGAGATTCTAATGCAAGAGAAGAGGTATAATGTAATTAGACTTACCATAGGAAGTCTCTTTAAATTTAGGAAAAATGAGTCAATGTAATACAGCTGGTGTCCGAGCTTGGCATTCTCAACATGAACCTCATGACTTGGAGGGAAATTTTTGCCATAGGCTCTCTGTAACCACTTAGCTCCCATTCGTATCACTTGATCCTCAGAATCGACAGGTTTCATAAGAGTTGGCCCCATTGTCGTATTATTTAAGAGAGGAGCATTTGTGGAAGTAGCGAGTAACCAACCTTCCTGAGAGGTCAGATAAATGTGTCCACTGTGGAATTCAACAAGTTCTTTCATCAACTGACCTACACTATAAAGAGCCGTAGTAACACCAACGACAGCCACTATACTTTCGTTGGCAGCGTCCCGAACTGGCAATGCTGCTGAAAGCAATGGTGAATCTGTGTACTTACTTACTGCTACATGCCATGAAGCTGCACCATCAGGTACTTGTGAAAGACCTGCAATGTTGATTTGATCATCTGGTGGGATTGGCCTTGATTTCCCTATCTTTTCACCAGTGACAGGATTAAGTGGTTCTCGATACCAAATGGCTGAAATATTATTATGTACGGATTGATCATTCCACCCTTGACGGGATGACAATGCGTTGATATCATAAGACCCACCGATTGAATAGTTGGCAAGATCAGAGTAAATGTAGAATGTATTGTTACTTCGGTGATCTCTATGGAAAGCCTGGACAAAACCATTCCTATAACTAACCGTTATTGAATTGAGAGCTTTATGACTTGCAAATAGTGCCCATGTAACATCCCTCATTACTTCGTAGAGCTGCTAGGATTCAAAAATTAAAATGTTATTGAATTAGCAATATTTCGGTACAGTTCCGAAAATAGTTTATGGCATTTAACATTTTGAGAATAGAAAGAATAGTCTAACAACCTCGACTTGTTGTGCTTGATTAACAGGCTTGCTGTAGCGCCTGATTACATACTCTGACAGCTTAACTTGAGCTGTTGTTATTTCAACTGTGGAATTCAAGATGTTCCACATTCGTAATATGGGACGCTGCAGAAGTTCAAAACGAAGACCATATGCCAAACTGTTTAGTGATCTTGTTGTATAGACCCTTGTAAAATGCCATGTCAGTAGGGTTAGCAGCCCGATTAAAATTGCTAGCATGACCTGCATGAAACCATTGACAAAGAAATTATGTGTTAAAAGCTTAGTTTATTGATATGCTTAGAAATTAGTTTCTATAATAGAAAGCCAGAGACTAATATGCTACAGTGGAGTTTCTTTCTGTTGCCATAGGAAAAAAAACACAAAATGAATTATCTGCATATAGTCAGCAGAGATGGAAAGGCTGAGTGCAAAACAAAGACATAGAGGGTGCAGGGGATGGAGGCCCTGGAGGGGTAGCCAATGTCTCAGATAGCATCAGTAGAATCTCAAATAGCTATGAGGAAGCTCTTTTAGCAGAGAACTATATCTTAGATTGGACCTTCACTGTATATAATTCTGCAATGAAGTTCATTGACACTCGCTATTTCTTGAAATTTCATTAGGTAGTCATTCTTACTGTTCAGCATTTAGTTTTTGAGCAGCCTTACTTGATTTTGTTATCTTCATAAACAATTTTAAATTGTGATTGTCTCATTATTAACTGTGCATATCCAGGTAAACTGACTTTCTAATAATTGCAGAGACAAAATTCACATACCATGATGGCGAGGCGAGCAACAAAAACACTGTAATACGAGGAGAGACAATGGGTACTTGCATATTGGAATTCTTCTTGTTCAACATCCCTATGGAAAGTTCTTCGGCCGCGAGGAGATTGAGTCCATCTCCATGAACTTGGAAAACCAGAAATTTTTCTCAAGACTCTTCTTAGCAGTGATCCCATTGGTTTGATTGAAGCCGGTGAAGATTCAGAGCTTACAGAGAGGGTTCCGTTTGCTTTCTGTGCCATTTTATTCTTCTAGTGTTATGAAGTTATAAGTTTGTAATAAAACATTAGCAAGAAGTTGAAGAGAGAGAGAGAGAGAGAGAGAGAGAGAGAGAGAGAGAGAGAGAGAGAGAGAGAGAGAGATGTGTGTTATAGTAGTGCTGGGGTCACTTCCCACTTTTTTGAGGCACATTTGGTTGTAAATTTCTAAAGTGGGGAGGTGTGGTGTTATTCACTTATTCCTCATCCACATCTTTTTTCCCTCCCTTTCTCAATTGACTTTGTTAAATTCGACCGTTATATTGTGGGAATTTTAAGCAGGCAAAATTACTAGAGGATCCTTGACCAACTTTTTTTTTATTTTATTTATTTCTTATAATTGGGGAAGAATGTGAAGTAGAGTTGGTATGTGAATTCTAACGGTGGAATAATTGAACAGCATTTGGTCTTGCTGATTCCAAACAAGAAGTCAAAAGTGATAATGCACCACAGAGTAAGAATCACTTTTATTCATCCAAATTGGATGGCCCATAAATTACAATATCAAGCACATTATTTTTTTCACTAGGCCAACCAAAAACAGAAGAAAAGGTAATCACCCACAATGTTTAAGGAAAAAAAAAGGGTAAATTATATTGACTTTTTATGTTATTTTTTACAATTGCAGATAATACAATACTAACCTCCTTTATGATGTGATATATTATCATAGATTCTCTCTCACAGCGATGAACTGATGCTAATCGAGAAATTTTTATTAATGTCAGTAAATTTTTTTTTTTTTTGTGAAAATGATAAATTTGTCCTTATAATTTTGACATTTTGGTAAAAAATTGAGAATTAATTTGTCAGGACCACATTGCTGATAGAAGAGGGTAGTGGAGTTATCTGTTTGTAATTGTCAGAAAATCTAAGAAAGATTAGTGTAATTTACTAATAAAAAAAAATTGATATTTATCAAACGATGAAGAGGACATTCTGGTCATATGATTGAGCATCATGTTTCACAAGTTTGAAAAAAAAGTAATTCATGTTTATCACTAATGATGACATGATGTTATATTAGAATGAAATGTAACATTAAAAAAAGAGACTTGGTGGAAAATTTATCTTTGGAGCAAGTGGGGGGTTGCCAATGGCAACCTTCTCTCCCTAATCTCTTTATTAGAGACTAAATAAGGGAGGGGCGGCTATAATTTAGGTAAACAAAAGTTATGGGCGTGCATTGTCTGCCTTGACTTGGAATTTGCCTTTTAAGCCTCTAGAACATTGCATTAGTGGAGGTTTTTCTTTGGTAGATATGGGGTATCACGTGACACTGTATTTTTTTTTTCAAAATATTCTGAAATATTCTGTGTGATATGTGTTATGATTTATTTAAAAAGATGAATTATTAAAAAAATTATTTATTGATCTTGGTAATTTGCACGTGGGCTGATGAATGCTTAACAAATAAGCATTGAAAAATACAATGTTTCTCAAATTTGTATCTCAAATCATATGACATTGATGCGTCAGAATCATAATTAATTCATGATTTAAAGTATTGTCAGTAATCCAGCACCACATTATTTGGAATAAAAATTTAGGATACAATTTTAGAAAGTGTAGCATTGTTTTAAGCAATTTTGTCACTGATTTTGTTGATTTGTCAAAGTATTCCTCTGTCGGGGACCCACCCTGCCCCATCATTAATGGAATGGGTATGGAGTATACATAAACGGAGTCAGAGCCGGTTCAAGGTGGAGCTTTTAAAATCCCGTCGGGTTTGGGAGATGGTTCTTCCGCCTCACCCTGCACCATTTATATATTAATTTTTTATTATTATCTCCATATACACTATATATACCAACAAATCACAATAAATAAAATAAGTTTTAAGATTTTTCATGTCACACTCATCATTTTTTCTTGTATTGATTATTTTGGTAGTAAAATTTTAATTTACCTTCCAAAATAAAAACTTTAACTTATTTAAGAAAAAAAAATCGGGAATCGGGATTCGGGATAGGGCAGGTTCGAGGAATATAAATGGAGTTAGAGTTGGGAAAGAGGCAGCTCACCCCGAACCCATCCCATTGCCATTTGTAGGTCCTAGGTGCAATATTCATTAGCCTAGTCAGGTGTGATATTTATTTGTCCTAAGTGCATTGAATAATACTAGTTTCATAATACACATGACATTGATATTATTAGAAAAAAATACGGACGTAGTAGTGTATGGGTGTATCGGACCACTTAAAGAATTTTTGGCATTAGTGAGTCCACCTCACCCATTCATCATCACCAACCGTACGATGGTGGCTTGTTGCTTACTTAACATCCACTAATGCCATGGCTGAGATTGTGGTTTAGCTTTAATCCAGCATGAATGGGTGCGTATAAATCTCATGAACTATTTCATTCCAATTGCTTACCTAAGAGATAACAGAATAAGAAACCATATCGTGTCTTTATTGAGCTGTAATATATATAGGTGGCAAATTCTTCTTCGATTGTGCTTATTTTCGTACTCATGATCAGGAGGCATCATTTCCAGTATCCCATTAAGATATGTTATCAAAATGGCATCCTCACCTTTTCTTTTACCACACCTTTTGTTCATTTGTATACACTCATGGCATTTCTTCCAATATATGCCAATTTGGTCTTCAAGACCTGTTGGCAATTGTGTTACACAATATTTAACATGAATTTTAAGAATGACAAAATATGATTCATGTAATCGACCGTAAAATATTAAGATAAAACTTTGTTAAGTTTAATTGGGATTCTACGTAAATACATGCATATAATATTAAAAATGACATTACTTTTGGGATTGATATGACCTAACTCATTAACTATGGTCATTACTCATACATGCCCTTGTGACATGTCGTGGAGCCTCTTTCATGCAAGAGGTTTTTGGGTGAACCAAATGTATGAATCAGGACTAATTAGATCATGTCATGTATATAACTTGTCATATTTTTTTTATACAAGCAATAGGATATTACAATTAACTTAATTACAACTAACTTACAAGACTATATAACTTCACTTCAAAAATCTCTCTAATATAGGGTCTCGAACAAACAACTCAACTCAGTTCATAACTTGATAAAAATAAATGTTCATATTCCCTTGTAGAGAGTAAGACTTAAGATATTTGATTGAGTTTACCTAAACATTTCTCTCTTCCATGCACAAAGGGTCTTCCATCACAGTGGAAATCTATTTTCTTTCATTTCTTGAGAATTTTGGTGCAAGTGCATGGTGCAACTTTCCTTTCACAAATCCTAATTTACTCCCAAAAGAAAGAAAGGAAAAAGTCCACTGTCGTGACTTTGATTATATAGTTGCGAGTGTTATGAACACTAAAAGAGTATTTGATTCGGTACCGAAGGGGGAGGGATTTTAAAAAGTGTAGGGCCATATAGAGCTAGTGGTGCAAATTGAAAGGAACAAGATCAACAAATTAAAGACATCACACACACACACACACACACACACATATATATATATATATATATATATATATATATATATATATATCATATGGCTAGTGGCGGTGCCACCCATAATGGAGAGAGCAAAATTAGCAGCACACGTATAGGGTCACTGAGTGCTTATCTCCAATGTGTTGTGGCCATGGCTATCGCCAAGAGCTGGGTTTGGTCCCACCATTAGGGCTTTCATTAGTTTAAAACAAAGTGTTGCTAATCAAAGTCCAATGAGCAAACTGATCCTAAAACGCCCATATATATTGACTCCAACTCGTGAGAAGATCTGGATTACCATGGTCCCACCAGAATATCATTTGAAGATGACAATGGCACGCAGATAAAGCAGACTGATCTTCTCAATAAATTGATGTATACTAAATTGATTAAGATGCACATTATTAAACAATACTCAACCAAATCAGCACGGAAATGTGAAAAAATGAATACGATTCAATGTAAAATTTAAAATTATATTAATATTGATAAAAAAAATTGAATAATATAAACTTATTATATTATATTTATATACATAGGAAATGATAATTCTAATTCTTATTCTTATTCTTATTCTAACCTTAACAGAATAAAAAATCATATTTTGAATAGAAAATAATAAAAGTAATAAATATTTTATCTAAAATAACTAATTTAAGATAAGTTCAAATTTGAAAAGAATCCAATAATAGTTCTAAAACATTTATCTATATTCATTTTTAGGATACTACATCTTGTCTTACATCGAGTAAAGGGCGAGGCCTAATGACGAATTCAAGTCCCATGAACAAACTGTGTACTTGTAGGAATAAGATTCCGTTGATCTAAATCTCGTCAAATCTTCCAGTGATAAAACTCTCTTTGTCGTTTACTCTAATGGCCTTCAAAGTCAGGAAGAAATTGATGTTTACCAGACTAATCTGATTAGTTGAAAATGACTATACCAAGGTATCAAAGTATGCAGACAAATTAACACATTTTAACAACTGGGATTTTTTTAATAAGTAAATGTACAATCTTGTATTAAGACGTCTGAGGAAAGGGACCGGCCATAACAATCAATTAAGATTCACTTGAAAAAATTAAGAATAGAACTCGCAATTAAATGAGCGGCCTCTCTAATCCAAAAAAAACCCTAATTCCCACTAATTGCCAAGTATAAGATAAGGGAAGCCAAATATTTTAGCTCAGAACCATCACTATCAAACCAAACACTACCTACAAATGTCACAAGCATCAAACCTTAACCTATAACCAAGCAAGCTGAAAAGAAAGGATCCTGCCCACCATATAGTACTGAAACTAGCCACCAAAATATAAAATGACTGGAGATCCACCATGAATCCATCACCTAATTGAGTCATTACAGAAGAAATCTTGAAATGATTAAAAATTCAGGTCCTAGAATTGCAACTCAACATGTATTACCATTCAATTAAAGGCAAGCCTACTTAAGAGGACTCATGATTTTTCAATTAAGAACTTAGAATAAAGAAATGTGCAAGAGATAACAATTTCTATTGTGACATTATACATACCAAGCATATTAACATTCCTACTAACACACCATGTGGAGTATTGAACAAGGCAGGTTAACATTACAACTATAAATGAGTCGAGCTGAACCGAACTGAGTGCTGAGTTGCTCTTAAATTATATTCAAAGTTCACATTTGACTAGTTTATATTTCAAGTGATCTCGAACAAGCTTTTAGTAAAGCAAATCACAAGTGAGTCTAAATAGCTTGATTTTTTTTTTTTATATAGTTTTAGAGGACTTATTGAACCAAATTCAAGCTAAGTTTTGATTTACTTAACTCACAAGTCGAACTTAAACAAGCCTCTAATTAAATGATCACGAGTTAACATTACCAAACACTACAGCAAGCTCTCTGATATCACTACTTATCTTCAACAAAATTAGTAATATCTAATCCCTTTAAAACCTCAGATAATACTAAAATTGTATTAAAACCTCAGATAATATGTAAACACACAAGAACATTCAAATCTCATGCCAACGCAACCCCTGAACATACAAGAACAAGAACATTCAAGTCTCCTGGTTCTACCATCTTTTGTTTATTGGGAAACTTCTGGTTCTACCATCAATACAACTAATAATATATTATGAATAAACAAAATCAGTTGTTGACCAACATTTTCACCTACAGCAGCAGTATATACAGCAACTAACAGCTGAATTAACATAACATGTGAAAAAAAAATGAAAGGACATTCCAAATTTCATCAAGGCATAGTATGCAGAAGCCAAACCAATGCCCATCAGCAATTACTTGGAACCCTTAGCTGCCTTCTCAGCGGCAGTTTTAGCAGCAGTTTTGACCAAGGTGGTAGGTTTTAGAGCACTTTTTGGGTTGAGAGCCTTTCGAATTTTTAAAACAGCCCATGCAGTCCCTATGGCATGCCCTGCAGCATCAAGCCCTTCATTTGTTGCCTTGGCAGCCTCTTCCCCATATCTGCATCAGGATAACTCCACTCTTTCAAATTCATATTTTTAAGATAAGAGTAGCATAATATATATATATATATATATATATATTGATAAGTACGAGTATTCATTACAAAATGCCCAAAGGGGGGAGAGACTTGCAAAAATTACAATCTCATGTTATCCAAAAAAAAAAAAAAACTACAAAATTATATACATGAGGGTTATGCTTTTATAATCCAAAATTAAAAAATTCAATAAATTATCCTTGAATCTACACGTCTGTGGATTTCTCTTAAAAAATACGTTGATTTCTTTCTCTTCAAATACGCAAAAAAAGCAAATGGGCACTATCCTCCAAACCTTCCTCCCCCCCCCCCCCAAAAAACTAACTTCTCAGAAAGTCCAATACCGAAAAATGCATCCCCCAACAACACCCGAACAATGAGAACAAAAGCGCCCAAAATCAAATCTCCCTCATGAAAGAACAATGAAGGAAGAGATGGCAATGGGATGGGCTAGTTGGGTATCTCAGTCCGCCACACCCATATGGAGAAAGGGATGGTACGCCAATACCCGGGGTAAGTACCGAAATGGTATCCCAACTCTTAACCCATACTAAGTTTGGGATAAATAGGGTTTCAGTCAACCTCAACCTCAACCTACACCATGTGTGTTATTATATCAAGGTCACAGTATGAAAATGTGTGCACACCTGTGCACATGTATTCACTGTCAAAATTTTCCAAAAGTTCTGAGCAACTTAAAAATAAAAACTTTTAATGCTTCATTTGGATCGGGAGATTTAGAGAGAAAAGAAAAGATTGAGAAGGAAAGATAAACAAATATCTTGTTTGGATGTTTAAGGAGGAGAGAAAGATGGATCACTTCTCCAATCTCTCCAAAAGTGGAGAGATTTGGAGAGAAAAGAAACATTTTTAATGAATTTTTTAAAATACCAAATATACCTTTAAATATTTGTGTTAAAAATTAGGGTCTTTTATAACAAAATGGATTTAATTGTCAAATAATTTATACACCTTCTTTTCTTTTCTCTCCTACTAACTATTCAAACAAGAAATAACTATTTTCTTCTCATTTCTCTCCTAAATACTCAAACAAATTGAAGACTAACACTTTCTTTTCTTCTCTTTTCTCTTCCATTTTAACTTATCCTTTCTTTTCTTTTCTCTCCAAAACTTCCAAAAAAGGCAATTTGAGACTCAGCTGAAATATTGAAAGTTATATTTGGAACCAGACTTCATAAAGGCAATTTTGTCTAGTCACTTCTGATTTGAACTGAGAAACGGGAATCTAAACCAGGAGAGAAAAAAATGGAAAGCTTGCTTTTACTACTTCAAAACAATGTCCTTTTGTTCTACCAGATCTGTTGACTTTGAATTTTAACCGTGTTGATTTACCACATACACTATGATTTTTTATTGATTTCTTTTGTTGTAATTATATTCCTTTAATTTTTTTCTTTTTGGGGTGACAGGTGTTCCATTGCTTTATTCATGTATGCTTACATAAAAAGTGGTTGAAGTTTACCTGTGGGAGACAAGTCCAGTTGTCACAGTGGATGAAGTTGACATTACATTCTTTCCAGCTACTTCAACAGCATCAAAGACCTTGCCTATTCACAAAAAAAATTCACATTAAATATAAAGCGAACAATGTCTGTGTGAGGAAGAAACCAAGTAATATGGTCTCTAAAGTTTGACACTAAATGATGACATTAGCAATATGAACTTAATTTCCTGAAAAACTCACATCAGCAGGCAGGTAACCCCCCCCCAACACACAAAAAAATAAAATAAAATAAAAAATCACATGTTTACTAATTATAACATTTAAAAAAAAGGAGGGGGTGTACTTCATGCTCTACAAGACAAAATATAATTTTTCAACACTTAAATTGGAATTAAAAAATGAAAAAGAACTAGAACACATTTTCTTCATTCTATAGCACCACTCGCAAGTCACACCGAATTATATGTTTTGACCATCATAGAAATTCCCATCTAAGTCATCATTTGTTGCTCAAAAGAGCAGCTGATTCAATTGCTTTTGTTTAACTTTTCAATTTTATTTTTTGGCTGGGTTGCTTAATTCAATCACTTGATACCTTAAATAAGCAACACAAATACATTTCATTTTCTCAAGGGGTTTGAACTCCAAGAAGAGGTAAGAATGAAGGCTCCACAAACCACTGAAGATAATGACTTATATTCCTCAGCCTGTTAGATCAGCTACCCCTTGTGCAGAATGTTTACTTTTTATGTGTTTAGACTAAGACTAGAAAGATAACTAAACTTCACTGCTCTCTTGGCACACAGTCATTTCGAAAATTGGGAGTATTCTGGAGAACAATATCCATGTGCAAGGAAATTATCGCTTGAGGCAACAGACTATAAATGGCCAACATTTGACAACTATGAGCAGCCATACATTCTGGCTGAATAATGCATGAAATTCAAACACAGATCATCCCATATAACAATCAATAATCCAAACAGTTCTTGGAACAACTTACCAACCTCTGGCAATGTTGCCGATCAACCACAATGTCCAGCATGTTAAGTCCAACACTAGGTTAAACAACCTAGTAAAATGTCAACTTTATGTGAAATAAATAAATTATTAAAAATCATTGACCAAAATCTGTTTTGTCCAATCAATTCAAAATAAATCATATGTGACAGAATAAATATTCAGGATGCAATATTCAGAGACCAAAACTCCACTAATTGACCATCTTACCCACTCAATGGTTCACATCCACCTCAAACCCGATATCTCGAGGTTTTTGTCAGAACCACGTGATTAGAAAAAATATTTGGCATTTTCACGTTTTTTTAAAAGTATTTAGGAGACTCATGTTAAATAAGAAGGCGTGATTACAAATCGCACCTTTAAAATAGAAGGCGTGAATTTGAAATGCGTTTTTTTTTATTTAAAAAATTTCACTTTTACATATGAGAAAATTTGAAATGCGCTTCAACTGAAAGATGCATTTCGAAACATCATCTTTAGCTTAAAGATACATTTATAAATTGCGCCTTTAACATAAAGATGCATTTAGAAATTGCATTCTGAAACGTCTTTAAACTAAAAGCGCATTTTGTAATCACACCTTTGCGGTGAACATGGGTCTTCTAAATACTTTTAAAATGACTTGCAAGTGCAAAATATTGTTCTAAAAGCCATGTGAGTGGCAAAAAAATCCTGATATCTAACACCATATCAAAGGTAAAACAACATTGGATAAAACCAAAATATTACACATAAAGACTGGTTACAGATGACTTACAAATATTTAATCAGAAAGGAAATAAAAATTTTGGCATTCAGGTTGGCCACCAAAAAATAATAACAACAATAGACAGAAAAAATAATACAGTTAATTGGCAGAAAAGAGTTAAACTTCAAATTAAAGTAGACAAATCCAAAGTATCTGCAAATGCTAACAAATTTCAAAATATGGACCAGCAAAGTGAAGTATAAACAGCAGCTTTACTAAAATTTGTTATATACCCAGAATTCAAATGATAGGGGGGATTGAACTTACTAAATCCATCCAGGGAGGCAAGGACGATTTCCCCTGGCAGGAGACCAAAGAACTTCTTGCCCACTTTTGAGTTTACAACTGAACTCGTGAAAAATCCTGAAACCTTCACCACCCCGGAAAGGACCCCAGTTGCTACTTTTTCAGTCATCTTCGTCACCCTCTTAACCCTACAAAGAATAACCAAATGAATAACATTATATTCAAGGAAATATAATCCGTTCCCAAATTTCAAGCAACAGAAAAATTGACAAACAGAATCAAAGAAATGGACAAACATTCCAACTCACAGAAACAAAGAAGTACGATTACAGATACAAAAAAAAGAAAGAAAAGAAAACCAATAGTCAGAGAGCAAAAACAACAGCAAAAAGCAAACCTTTTGATCCTCTTCAAGGTTTCGGGGTTGATCTCCGAGTTTGAACCCGGGGTCATCCTCTGCTTCATGACATCGTTCCCCCATTTCAGTCTATCAATAGTCACATCACCACACCATAGAATTCCCTTGATAAGCTGCCCGGACCCTCCGGCAATTAACTTCGCGATGGTCCCGCTGTAATCCTCCACATTCGGTGCCAACGTCGTCCAGTACGCGGCACAACGCTTCTCCATCTGCTTCTTCTTCTTCTCTGACTTCAAGTCAACCGGCGACACCTCCTTTGCCATCGATCCGTCCAACACCTCCGAATTCTTCCCCTTCTGCGACACCTTCTGTAACGAAAAACTACTGTAATGCTCCAAAATTCCGTCTAATTCCTTCAACAAACCCTCTTGTCCCTTCGACGCGATCGTCAATCCGTAATTCAACAAATTATGGGAATCATTCGCCGATCCTTTCCCCTCTTCATCATCACTCGAATCCGATCCGGTTTCTTTTGGGGCGCGAAACGAAAAGAAGTAATGCGATTCGTCCAGCTTAACGGCGGCCTCGTCTTTGGCCAACGGCCACTGGATCACGTCGGCCACGCGCGCAAGGACAGCGACGATGTTTTGCCCTTGTCGGAGGCAAATAATACGAAAGTCTCCGCAAGCGAGCTCGATGCTGTACTGCTTGTCGATCAAATGGAGGATTGCACCCGGGACTGTGATGAGGACCTCTTCAACGCACTGGGGAAGAGCGGATGGGGAATGAGGGTTCGGGTAATGGGAAATTTCGCCATGGTCTGGAAAGAGGTTCTCGACGAAGTCGTTCGTGTCAATTTTAGGGTAGATTGAGGATGAGGAAGGCGAATTAGGGTTTGAGGGAAATGGAGAAGAAGTGTCTTGATTTGAGTGAATCACTTCGGGGTACATGGGGGATCGGTTGTTGGGGTTTTGGGACGCCATCGCTGCGGTGATTAGAGAGTTTTCTTCTAAAGATTGATGAAGAAGAAGAGAAGTGGAATAAATGAAGGACGCGTAACGCGGCGACTACGCATGGAACAGAACGGACCGTTCAACAGTAAACCGTCTGGGAGCTTCCCGCGCAAGTACCGGTAAACGATTAACAATTTTTTTAATAATTAAAAGATAAAGAACCCTGGTTTGGTAGGAGAATCTGTTGTTTCCGTGTATTGTAATTAGTAAATATAGTGTTCCGAGGAATCTCCGGGGACTGGTCAGGTGTAATGCAAATTCGGCCTCAAGTCGTTTGTTTCATATTTTTCATGAATTTTTTATCAAAATAGTGCTATTTTAAAACTTTATTATCAGAATAGGGTTATTCTCAACTTATTTACTAAAATAATGCCGTTTGAGAAATCCTCTTTTGAAAAGACGATTTTCATGTTTCTAAATAAGGCAAAACAACCGTGTTTCTGAATTGGGCAAACCAACAAACCGCAGTCTCTTTCATATCTCTCAACAACGATCGTCGACCCTCGTCTCCACAGTGGCCTCTACCTCTCTTCACCGACCATCGTGACATATCTCTCAACCTCTCTTCACCTACCGTCGTCTCTCTTTATCTCTCAACCTCTCTTCACCTACCGTCGTCTCTCTTTATCTCTCAACCTCTCTTCACCGACTGTCACTGTTGCCATCGCCGACGTTCGTGGATCATTCTGACGTTGACATCACCGACTTTTTTTCTCAGCTCCGTCACCGACCATTGCGTCCAAGTCCTCTCTCTCATCACTTGTCTCTCTCGGCGCAGTAATCTCATCAGATCTGAGGTAAATGTTTTTTTTTTCAGATCTGTTTTTTTTTTTTTTTTTCAGATCTGTGTTTTTTTTTTTTTAGATCTTCCCTCCTTTATCTATACATAATCCTCATTTTCCAAGCACATTCAGTTTTTTTCTCCCCTTTTTTATTAATGTCTTGAATGGATCAATTTGTGGTTTAGGTTGTGCACTTATATATATATATATATATATATCTGTATGGAGATAAATTGATTCTATATATATATATATATATATATATTCCCTCAACTCAACGCACCATGTATTGAGCAGAACTTTGTTGAAGATGATTTTTTGATATTTATCTCTACTTAGCCTTAGAATTCATGATGATGTTTCTCTGCATGTTAGTACTAGTTGGCAATGTTTAGGCTATTCTCCTTTTATCTTGAAAATTTCTAACACGTGATATGGGGAAAATGTATCAGTAAACAAAAAAATTTGTTGCTGAATCTGATTTATCTCTACTCTGGAACTGTTTTAGACTAGCTTAATTGAGATTGGATTGATTTGTTGATCGACCCTACAAACAGGAGGATTGCATTATTGATTGATTCTGGTTCCCTAGTTCAGCCAAATCAAATTGAGTGAACTGCTTCACAGACTCAGAAATTTTACATCTGATTTAGCTATGTAGGACCTGCCCATCTTTTTGTGTTTGCAAGCAATAAAAAGAAACTGCAAAACCCATTTAAAAAGGTTTGCTGTTTTGAAACTGGGAAGCCGTATAAAATCATGATATAGGTGGTAAGTGATGAATTCTACATGCTTTGTGCTATGAAACAAGCTTGTTGGTTGTGTATTTAGTGAAAACTATCTTTGGGGATTACTCTATTCTTGTAGTTGTAGGCCGTGGTCTTTCATGGTGCTCAATAGTCCTAGTGTTTTTCAGATCTGTGTTTTTTTTTTTTTTTTTTTTTTTAGATCTATGTTTTTTTTTTTTTTTAGATCTTCCCCCCTTTATCTATACATAATCCTCATTTTCCAAGCACATTCAGTTTCCCCCCCCCCCTTTTTTTTATTAATGTCTTGAATGGACCAATTTTTCGATCTCTCGTCTTGCAAGTCACTCCAGTTTCTAAGTTTGTGCATTTAGTAGTTGTCTAAGTCACAATTTGGACCACATTTAGAAAAGCCTATTTGTCAGTTGTACTATTTAGTCTCAAGTTTGGAAATGGCCTAATTTCGTCCCAACTTTTATACACACACATACGTATGGATGATTGTAAAATTAATTTCAATAGACAATAACAATTTGACGGTATTGGTCAGTAATATGAAATAAAACTTATAGTGAATATGGTTGAATTTAAAATCTGAAAAACTTGAGCATATTTGCTGGACTCTTATTTGCTCATTTCCAAATAGTTGCATGCATTTCATGACCTTTTTTCCCCTTAGTTTGCAAGAGATTAGCTCACAAGATAAAATTTGGAGAGTAGGTATATTCAATGGAGCTTTTTTATTTTCTGGGATAGGAACTGATTTAGGAAAAAGATGGGGTTATCTCATTTTATTTTTTTAAACATGCCGTTACATTTAGTTATCTCATTTATTTTGCAGTTACCCATATAAAGTAAAGACATGCCAAGGACACCAAAAAAAAACCAAACGTGCTGTTCCCTTGATATGATAGAATAAATAGATTTTAAGGTTAAGGTTTTGATGTAGAACGATTTCATGTTGGAAGTTATGTTGAAGTTATCTTCAAGTTCTGATTCTTTTTTCACTCTCATTGAATTAATTATTTCCAGATTTTTGTTTACTGTTTGTATTTTTCTATAATTCATTTCATGTTATCTGTTGTAGACACACTGTTTGTATTGGTGGTATATGTAAAGCATGAGTGGTGTTCTATGGTAGGACAGACGTTTAGATAGATGTGGCCTACACACATTTCTCAATCCATTTAACATAAATACACATTGTGAAAACCTCAATTGGATATCTTGAACTATTATTGTGGCTGTTAGAATATTGTCGTTTGAATGGGTTCCATGTCAATAGCTTGGAGGGTCTATTAAGTTAGGCATTGGTATTGGTGAGATTTGTTGAACTTGTATGCAAGAGCGGTGCTTCATATACTTGCCCCCCCCCCCCAAAGATCATTCACTATGAAATTGTTCATGGTGGTAAAAGGGCTTCCGTGGCATCCATAAAAAAAATTGCATAATTTCACTTTGATCTCCCCCATCTTATAAATAAATTTGATTCCCATCCCAAAATTATTTCTTTTGGTATCCATAACTCCAAATAAATTTTATCCATATGAAATTGTATCATCAAAGACATGCCGTTACATTTTATGTTTCTAAGTCATTCCATTTGCAAACACTGTAGGTTTTATATGGAATTATGGTGATATTCACATTTGTGTGCAAACACAATAAGGAATTATCGTGTGTGTTTGATCTGTGAAGTCATGGATGTTTATAGGTTGTAGTAGTTCTATCAATGAGCTCTACAAGGATTGTTTTAAATAATTACCTTTTAGAGTGGTTGTCGATGACTTGGAATGTTAAGTGTTTGATGTTTGTTTGTTTGATTGTGGATTGCTATTGGTAAGGAATGGAGTTTTTTAAGTTTTACCTTTCAATCAGTTTTACCTTTCTTCCATTTATTGATGTTTCATCTATGTATTTACAGTAAATATGTAGATCACATTTCATTTGTTTATTGATTTTGATTGTTTGATCAAATGCACATAGACATAACAATCATTACTTGGTTTGTTAAATAGTCAAGAATGAAATTTACCTGTACATACATTTCCCATGTAGATTATAAAGTTCTGAATTCCATTATAATCTGATGAAGACATTCAACATTGACCTTAGTTTTTTGCCCCTCCTTTCTTTCTTGGTTTTCCATAGGTGATAGATATTTAAAACTGTGGATCATACCTGAACCAGAAGTCATGTTTATTCCCCGAGCCAGAGAAGATGAATGCCTTATTTTAGCTAGTGACGAGTTGTGGGATGCCATCACAAACGAGGAAGCATGTGAAGTGGCTAGAAGACGGATTTTGCTGTGGCACAAAAAGAATGGGGATTCTCCTCTTACAGAAAGGGGCCAGGGAGTGGATCCCGCGGCACAAGCAGCAGCAGAGTACCTCTCAATGCTTGCTCTCCAAAAGGGAAGTAGAGATAACATATCCGTGATTGTGGTGGACTTGAAATCTCAAAGAAAGTTTAAGAGCAAATCCTGATGATATGCTCACTGATCATTTGGTTCTACTCTGCAGTTCTATACAATATTAACCTGCATCTCATGATTACATATCTCAGTCCATTCATTTTTCATATGGGCTTAATGTGTGTATGAGAATAGTAATTAATATGGATTATTACAAGAACAGGGTTACAGAATGTTTTGTTGTCTGAACTTTTTGTAAT
Organism: Nyssa sinensis; assembly: GCA_008638375.1. Classification (NCBI taxonomy): domain Eukaryota; kingdom Viridiplantae; phylum Streptophyta; class Magnoliopsida; order Cornales; family Nyssaceae; genus Nyssa; species Nyssa sinensis. Next base: position 56,786,462 of record CM018043.1, on the reverse strand, counting down.
GCACAATTCCACTTTATATGTGGTTATGTAAATTGGAACTGTTGTAGAAATATGCAGACTTTATATTCTCAATTGCTTTTTGGCTTGGACTTGGTAACTCTTCTGGAAACCACTTAAATAATCTTAGATTGAGGTTATGTTTGGTTCAATTTATCTACCGCATGAATTTTGAAGGGCAAGTACTTAATTGATAATAGGCTGTTTAGAATAGAATTCAGGTCCTTGCAATTTGGGTTAAGCTGATGAAACTAGCTTGTTTGTTTCATTTGCAAACACTGTAGGTTTTATATGGAATTATGGAATATTGCTGCAACTAATGCTTGAACAAAGATTCAAAAGCAAATTTGCTTACCTGCTTTTTTATTGAGCCAAGATACTCCAGATTTTGCCTGCCTGCTAAACAAAAAAAAAAAAAAAAAATTATGTTTTTTTCTTATTTTTTATGTGATGGTTTTTCTTTTATTTTCAATAGGTAATACACACACACCCATGTCCCAAATCCAATTGGCACTTAAACGCTGTACTTCCCCTTAGGGGTAGCAGTAGATACCGCTCAAGCTACTATAATAATGCAATTGGATGAAGGAAAATATAGAATTGTCAAAAAAAAAATGAAGGCAGAGCAGTGAGAATGAAATGGATGCACAAACTTTCGAATGTGTATGGTATGTAAAATACTTCATAGTAAAAAAAAAATAGATTAATATGAATTGACTAGTGATGGTAACTGTTTAGTGTCGCTACTTGTTCCTATAAGCTAACCCCCTTTTTTATGGTTGAATTTTGAATCAAATCTATCTTCTAACATGCCAACTACAACCACAACCACAACTATAGGGGGAAACTTGCAGAGTAGTGTATCTGTATATCATTTCAGGTTAGATGTATACATGCTAAAATTTATTCAAATTTTTTAAATTTCAAATGCTACTTTTTCATACACTGCCTCCACTTTTTTCTCTTCATATGTTTTGAAAATTTATGGATGATTACTTAATATGCTAAGAAACTAAGAAAGAAATATAAAGTATATTTTTAGCTAAACTGAATGGTTAATTGTTAGTTGCATTGCTCTAATACTTGCAGTCTTCTTCATAAAATATGCATTCTGTGTCATCAGCATGTTGCTAAACAAAAAAAAAAAAAAATTGAAAAACGTCTTTCGAAAAGACGATTTTCAATTTTTTTTTTTTTTTAGCAGGGAGGCTATAAAAAAGATGCTTTAGAAATCGTCTTTTTGAAAGACGTTTTCAAAAGCGTCTTTTGGAAAGACGATTTTCAAAGCGTCTTTCGAAAAGACGCTTTTGAGCGAAATGTGACAAAAAAAATACCAGTTCAAAGCGTCTTTTGAAAAGACGTTTTTGAAAGCGTCTTTCCAAAAGACGCTTTTAAAAACAACCCTATTTTGGTAAATAAGTTCAGAATGGCATTATTTTGGAAAATAAGTTTTTTTTCCACCCTAGTTTAGGATTTAACTCTATTTTTCATATAAAATGTCTGTGATTTTTAATTTATATTTTAATGTAATGTATTATTATATTATTTTTTTAAAATTAAATATAAATTAATATATTGTTAAAATATATTTATCAATAAAAAATTTAAAATTAATTTATCTATATTTTACAAAATTAATTCTAGTCTTTTTTTAAGGAGATGTATAGTGATTCAAAAAATTTAAGAGACTGATCAAGTAAAATGCAAATTTCGTCTTCGTGATGAGTTATTTTTTTTCCTTCTCTAATGGCCTTTCAACTTGTCCAAATCTATCATCATGGACCTTAAATTATCTTTTTTTCTCTCCTTTCTCGACTTCTGGTGTCAGTATCGTTCAATTTTATACTAATATTAGTGAGTATTTTCTTTCTAATTCTTAGACGAATAAAACAAGAATTGGTAGAAATTCTCGTTGGTGAAGCAAATCAAACCTAGTGCCATCATATATTGGATGACAAATGTTCATGTTCTTCCTTATTTAATTCATCTCTCTTTGTTGCTCCCTCAAAGCTTTATATGAAGAATAGAAAGGCCAATTTCGAAATGCTAACTCACAAAACTGTTACAATCCCAAAAAGGTTATAGGGTTTTCTCTAGCATAGTTCATCAATATTAGAGGTTGGAATTGCATTGGATATATTTGTAACATTTGATATCAAAACTGGTACTGTGGTACTTTTTTTTATGAGATAGTGTGTATTTAAGATAGACAATTAGATATAAAGCTTTTTGTGATACTATTTCATATTGAAGTTGTGTTGTTTTTTTTTTTTTTTTTTTTATTTCGGGGAAAAAATAGAGAGGGGGCAGTGGTGTTTGGTACTTGCTAGTTAGTATATTTGAATAAAAAGTTTTGGTATATAAAAATCAAGGGGGGTTAATAGGCATAAAAAATGATTAAGAGGGGTTTGATTAGATAGCAAAACATCCATTCATCCCATCTAGTTCAATCTAGTTTCACTGTACTGGGAGTTCTATACACGCACGCGCGCACACACACACACACACACATATATATATATTTATATTTTTTAATAATTTGGTTTTTGATTTTTCAGATTGATTAATTCGAGGGACTAATTTTATCATTTATTAGCAGAGGGTCCAATTTAAGTTGAGGCAACGTCCCGTATGAACTAGCCTTAAGAGAAAATGACATCCGTTGAGTTTCGACTTGACTAATTTCAAGAAACAAACTATTTAGTTTTTGTCTACCATCCATTCGGCCACTGCCTTAGGATTCACACACACATATATAACACCATGTAAGGCCCAAATGGAATGTTTAGCTTGTAGTTTTCGGTTTCCATAATTCTTTTTTGGGTTGCAAAGAAGTTCTTCAACAAGGGTGTGAAACATTGCTCCAATTCAAGCCGACTCTAGATAATATGAACACTTGAGATCATAAAAATTCGTAAAATAACAAGAAGTGAACTTAAGATGCCTTTTTAGGTGCAAAACGTTTTACAATTACTTTTGTAAACAATGGACTATAAATAATCCTAATTCTAAATTATGAAATCTAACTCAAGATTCAATAAGTTCATTAGTGCTTATAAGAATGTGATATGTTTTGTCTAGAATGTAAAAAACTCAACTCTATTGAGAAAACACACACATCATATATTTATAAGTTAGCCTAAGCCTATTAAGGTTCAAACTAGGCAACTAATGAAAATTGCTAAAAATTCAACACGCGTTCGGATAGAGTCCTTCTCTTTATTTGCACGCTTATTGGCTTCCGTTTAGATGGAAAAATCATTGTTTTAAAATTTTTATTCTAATTCGATTTGTACGCAATTTCAAAACAACTAAGTGTTAAAAGGAACATATTATGACATATTTTAATAAATTTTTAAGCTTATAGTTCAAAATTAAAAAGTGTCTAACTTATATTTAATTGAAAAACACTAGATTCATAGGCGAATCAAAATACAGAAAGTAAACTTTCAGATATATCCTCGTCATGTTTTAATATGAATGCATGATATTTAAGTATGTGTTTAACTTTTTGTAGTAGATTGATGTTGTGTTTTGAACATTGAAACAACCACAAAATCCTTTAAAAAAAATTCTTTATTTTGCATTTTTTAAACAATTAAATTACAGGCATAAAATAGAATTCAATTTTATAGGTTAATAATAACAAAAATACAAGTAATTAACGAATTTGAAGTAACACAAAATTGATTTATAAAAAATAAGATTAACTTAACTAAAAGATCCAATCAATTTTGAGAGACATGTAATACGTTATCATAAAGTCGTAGTGCCTTTTTACATGTATGTATTAACGATTATCGACAACTCTAAAATTCAACATATTCTCATAAGTTGGTAATGCCTAGTTGTAAGGCATGCCCTTATCATATCAAATTGCCTAAGAGATGAACATTGTAGGAATAATATAAATATCAGAGATCAAGAAAGTCGAGAGAGATTAGAAATAGAAGATAATAATGCCAAGGACACTATTTATTTGTACCACTTTGTACATTACCTTTTCACATAAATGAGTTCCACCTTTTATGAGGCTCACCAAAAAACTTACCTAGATGAGAGAGTGATATTCAAGATGATACAAATAAGTTATGTCACTCCCTAGTCCCTAGCATTACTCAAAAGAAGAATAAAAAGGATAGTTTATATGTGTGTGTGTGTGTGTGAGTTACTTATAAATAGAAGTAAGAGAAACTTTTAGATGGATTAAGTTCATTAACAAAGCATGAATCCGAACAATTAAATTAAAACATGTACATGTACATGAATGAGTTAAAATAAAATATTGTTTTCCATGTGGGGTTGGGGAGCAGTTATATATATATATATATATATATATATATATATTAATGTACTTTGTCTTTAACAAAATGGAATCCTGCAATGCTGGAGTCTTGACATCCTACATTGGATGTTTTTGCATTTCAATAATGTATTATTCTTTTTGGTTTTCAAGTTAAGTAATGTCCTATTAAAGAACTTATTAATTCAATCTTCATCTCTCATTTATCTATATATAACAATGAGCTGCACCACCTGAACCATGCATATATATCTTTTCATTATTTTTCTCCCCCAATGTTGATTCTATCAAAGGAAGAGCTTCTATTCCTAGTTCAGGACTACTATGGAATGATCTTGGCTGCAGTGTTCTGTGTAGGAGTAACATTTTTACTCTCAAAGGCATTCAAAAGAGTCTCAACTGGTGATCCAGGTGACATCCCTGGCCGGCTAGGCTTCCCTTTACTCGGCGAAACCTTCTCTTTTCTCTCTGCTGCTAATAGTGCTAAAGGATGCTATGATTTTGTTAGACTCCGACGAATATGGTTAGCATTTCTCTTTTAGCGTCTTAATTTGTCTACTTTTAGATATGGCGAGACATGATTCATGTAGCAGAGAATTTGTCTACTTTTATTCATATATACTTTTATTCTAAGTCTATGTTGATGTCAAGTTGGCCTGAATTTGGTTTTTGATTCATCCATTATAGAATCAATCTCAAATAGAATCATTTTTGTTCCAATCTGATATACTCTTGCTTTGACTGAAATCGTTTTTTTTTTTTTTCAAATGATTGTGGTGAGATTAGGCATGGGAAGTGGTTCAAAACAAGGATATTCGGCGAGATCCATGTGTTTACTCCAAGTGTTGAGTGTGCAAAAACAATATTTGCTAATGATTTTGTGCAATTCAACAAGAGTTTTGTGAAATCAATGGCAGATGTATTTGGAGAGAAGAGTTTACTGTGTGTTACTCAAGAAAATCACAAAAGGATAAGGCATATCCTCTCTGATCCTTTCTCCATGAATGCTTTGTCCAAGTTTGTTGAGAAATTTGACAAAATGCTGTCCGAAAGACTTAAAAAACTAGAGAAACAAGGAAAAAGTTTCGCTATGCTTGACTTCGCTACAAAGGTAATGACCTAGTTCTTTGTGTTGCCATTGTTGTGTTCATTTTGCAAACAGTTACTTAAAATTCCATTTAATTGTCAAAAGGGTGGAGAAAAGAAATAGATCTTGACCAAATAAAAATCAAAATTTGACATGATGAAACGAGATCATCTGCAGAATGGTTCCTAGAGATTTGAAGAAGTCACTCTAGACAAGATAAATGTTTACTGTTGGCACTTCTGCTAACCTCTGAAAAAATGTCTCAATTTGCAGATTGCATTTGATGCAATATGTGACATGCTGATGAGTGTCACTGAGCCTTCCTTGCTACAACAAATTCAAAGAGATGTCGATGATGTTTCTGATGCCATGCTATCCCTTGCTGTCATGATTCCTGGCACCAGATACTACAAAGGCATCCAAGTAAGATTGACAGTCCTTCCCGAGACAAGAATGCACCATAAGAAAATCCTTCTCACCATAAGAACTTTTTAAATAGAAAATTAGCATTTGTTAATCTCTTCAAACTTAATAATAATTCAAATAAATCAAGCAGGCGCGTAGAAGGCTCATGGAAACCTTTGGGAAGATGATTTCCAGAAGGAGGAGTGGAAAGGAATCATCTGAAGACTTATTGCAGTCCATGATACAGAGGGATTCATATTCACCCTGGTGAAAAGCTCGATGACACTGAGATTAAGGACAACCTGCTAACACTTATACTCGCAGGGGAGTCCACCACGGCAGCTGCAACAATGTGGGGTGTCAAGTTCTTGGATGAGAACAAAGAAGCCCAAGACAGGCTCAGGGTGAGAATTCTTAGACTTTTTCAGCTTTTCTGGAACTTGTGAGCTCCTCTAAATATAAATACAAACTTTCCTGGAGTGTTGCCTCCCTCCCTCTCTCCACACATACACATCAAACAAATATTTCTTTTTGCAAACACTTCCACTTCTTGCAGATACTTTCAGAGATATCCTTGCTGGCTTGATCATTCAAGCCTTTATCAGTTTCTCAAGGACAGCATTTTTTTTAATGTCTTGTGATGACTAATTTTTATGAACTTACAGGAAGAACAATTGTTAATACTCAGAAAAAAACCAGAAGGAGCTTCACTCACCCTTGAAGATCTGAACAACATGTCCTATGGCTCGAAGGTTAGAAAACTTAAAACTATATATCGCAAATTAATGTTACTCATTGTTTGCTTATCAAGAATACATATAGACTTAATCTTTTTGACATGAATTTAGTCTCAATGGAATTGTGTTGAATGTTTACTTGAAAGAAATTTTCAGGTTGTCAAAGAGATACTGAGAATGTCAAATGTCTTGCTGTGGTTTCCTTATGTTACACTTAATGACAGTACAATTGAAGGTGAGTTTCACCCTGATGCCTTTTAATTGAAGATGAAGAAATGAAAATTTTCCACTCCATCCTAATAAAATCCATACAAGCTCTGCGATGCTTCCAAGGGAAACAATTTTTGATTTCTGCTACCAATTTCTTCTCTGAGGCAATACTGAAAATGCCATTGTGTATGTCCTGAGGGCAGGTTTCAAAATAAAGAAAGGATGGTATGTCAACATTGATGCAACCGGTATACACTATGACCCAACTTTGCACAAGGATCCTATGAAGTTCAACCCTTCAAGATTTGATGTAATAAAGTTTTCTACTCTGCTGTGTATATTGAATATGATTACTCTCATTCATCAGAAAATGATAACAACTCTGGCAAATATATTTGAACTCTCCAGGAACCACAAAAGCCATACAGTTATGTACCATTTGGAGCAGGACACAGGACATGCTTGGGAATTAACATGGCAAAATTGACAATTTTGATTTTCTTACACCGGCTGACTAGTGGCTACAAGTGAGTCAAAACCCTCTGCCATGATTTCTTTCTATTTATGTTTCCTCTTATTGATTGATAGTGTTAGTTTTCTTCTCTTGTGTTTCCTAGGTGGAGAGTTGACGATCCAGACCCAAGTCTAGAAAGGAAAGCGCATATTCCTAGACTGAGGAGTGGCTGTCCAATAACCTTAACGGCCTTATAAGACATGGACAAGTCTGAAGCACCTGTCAACCTTCAGCCATGAATGATTTTGTGAATAATATACATGTCTAACATTATATAATATGTGGACGTATTTTTTTTTTTTTTTTTTATTGGGAGGAGGAGGAAGGTAGTTGTAATTTGTAAACTTCTTTTTTATGGATATAAAAAAAAAAAAGTCAAAAATAAATATGAAAGCAGAGGAGATGCACGTTAAAAGATGGGAATAATGATTAAGTTGTTAAGTGGAAGAACTACCAAGACTTACCTTTACACAGGTGATGTGAGACTCTCGCTCCCCCACATTCTAATACAACCTTAAGTCAATCACAGTCCAAGTCCAACCCAAAAACTTAAGTTGCTAGGTGAATGAATCGCCAAGGCTTGTAAACGAGACACAGGATCCATGGAAAAAGAATCAACATGAGTGAATTCTAAAGTATGAAGATTAAAATAGTTCCCAAATCAGATGCATAAAGATATCTCCTTGAAGGCTTACTGTAGAAGATTCAAGTCACCCAGATACGCTGGGTCAACTCAGTGCCTCGTTCTCAACCCTTGGATTAACAAGGTTTCATTCATACTGAAATGAAAACCCTTTGCCACGTTTGATGAGATTACATAAAATGCACTTAAGAATTGTTATTCCCTAGTTCATTCCCAATCAAATTCATACATTGATAGAAAATCATTCATTTTCCTTTATTTTATCTATCTATATAAGTATGTTATGTACTACATGTATGTATATGCATGCACATATATACACATATATGCAAACAAATTTGGGTTTAAATATTTCAAAATATAGAGTCCAAAACTCGATCAAATTTTTTTCTCATTTCAATGCTTAAACTAGTAGTTGAAAAGAAGAAATGCAATTCTACTCAAGAATAACATTTCACCATTAGAACAAAAATGTCAAAAAAACACAACTTTTTGATAAAAAAAAAAAAAACCAACTAAAATTTAACTTTAACATGACTAAAATGATTTTTATCATTAGAATTACTCTTAGGGGTTCTTCCACCTGCGGGTTCCATAACCAGCCACCCTTAAACGCAACCACCAACACACACACACACACACAACAGGTGGTAGGCATTTTACTGTGTCCGTCAATTACCATTAAAAAGAAGAAAATGTAAAATCACATTACAGAGACCTCTAATTTTACAACAGTTTACAGATACAGTACAGAAATAACATTTAATGTTGCCACTGGATAGTTTGTTCTACAGTCCTCTCTAAAGTCCATCCCAACCACAATGCATAACCACTTGACCTGCAGGACAAAAGTTGCCCCACAAAATTAAGCAAGCTGCTATAAGATCCATCAACTATTATAACTTGACAAGGGATTATTAGAAGGTTGGTAATGATAAGGGTGTCAAATTGAAAGCATTTCTACGAGTTCCTACTGAACAAAAATAAGTTGGGGTTCAGAAATCACACCCGGCATCGGACATCAACTCTGGGGCATCATCACTTGTCTTCCTCATTTGGTTCCTTATCCTCGTTCTTCTTCTGCTGGGACTGAAGGAACAATCAACAATCAGTTCGCAAGATATCCATTTAAGCTTTCAATTGTATGTATGGAATTGCAAAGGGTTCTAATCATTGTTGATTTGGGTTATAAGTGCCTTAATATTCACAACCTCTCAGATTCTAGCGCAACAAGCATGACCCCTTATTTCTTATGCGGCAATAGTTACTTCATTGAAGTTTTATCTTATTCAAGAATGCAATGGCAATCCTTCAAAGATAAGAACCCAATAATTTTATACGGCAAATGAGGACAGGGGAAACAAACACCAACCCTATTTAGAGCCACTCATAATTGTAAAATCTGAATTGCAGTCCCATTCATCCACATAGCAAAAAGAAATTGACCAAAAGAATAACATAGGTGAATGGTTTAATAAAGACAAATTATGCAGCATTGAGTCATGCTTTTTTGGCCAACTGAATCCTTCCTTCACAAAAGGCCAATAGAACCAGAGTTTGAGAGACACCTTGCCTGCATGTGTCTTATCCAATAAAACCAGATTTCAAAAAAGACACATTGCCTGAAAGTCAGCATGCAGCAATGATTTAGGCCAGCCTAATGAAACAGAGCAAGGCTGACTGAATCATTCCTTCACAGAAGTCCAGGCTCAACAGGTTTAAGAGGAAAGGGAGAAAAAATTAGGGGTCCTTGTTGCCAAAGCAATATTGGTTATTGCCAAAAAAACATATAATCTACATAACCAACAATAAAAGCGACTGTTTACAACTCGTGGCCTAGTCTTCTTCTAAGAAGCACGGATATCGAAATGGAACACGGATACGGTATTTCTAAAAAAGGTAGGACACGGATACGTCGGGAACATGTTAAATATATTTGTTTATATGACAATATAATAAAATTTTAATATCATTTCAATTAAAATTAACATAAAAATACACAAATCACGACAGTATTATTAACATATCAAAATAACAAAGTTATTAAATAAAAATTCGAAAACTCTATCATTCAATCATCAACATACATGATTTAAGTTCCAAAAAAAATTGTTTACTATATATACATACATACATATATATGTGTGTGTATATATGTATTTATAAAGGAGAGAAAAAGAGGCAAAAATTCATTAAAAAATCAAAAATAAAATATCCAAAAATGAGTATGACACGTGTTTGAAATTGAAAGAAATTGGAAATTCTTTTTTCATGTGTCCGTGTCTGGCACGGATACGCGAGGGTGAGGCAAAACAGAGTGTCCATGCTTCATAGGTTTTCTTCAAACACAAATGCTCTTTTTTCTATTAGTCAAACACAACTGCTCTTCATCATGCTTGATTTTTTTTTTTTTTTTTTTTGGGGGGGGGGGGGCTTTAGAGTAGTGTTGCAACAGCAATAATAGACAACACTACAGGGGAGTTCCAATCCAGCATAAAGGCATGACCAAGACAAGGGTACATCAAGAGACGAGACAAATGTAGCTCCTATATATTATTCAACAAAATCTCGAGTGCTGGTTTATAACTTAGGCCACAGAATCCAAAGGTGAAAGAAAGCAAAGAACATTCTTTTTATAGAGACAAGCTTATCCCATTATAACACTATTTTTAAAGTTACCTAATGATTTAAAGAGGTAATATCATGACACTTGAAACAAACATATACAGAGTGACACATAATCCTGAACAGTGGAATATATAAGATGAATGAACTCACCTCGGACTGACTTTGCATAGATGCGAGCAAATCTTTAACCGAAGGATCATTAGGATCAACTCCCGGAAGCTGTGGAAGCAACAAGGAATGTATCGTGAAATGAAAACAATTACATTCTTATTCATGTCTGAGAATTTCTTTTCTCCACTGTGGGTGATAACAGGGTGAAGGCTTATCACATAAAAAGTTGAAACTTGGAGAATAGTACACATACCGAAGCAAGGATAGACGACACAAATGACTGGTCGGCCAACAGCTTGCTCATATCTGTCTGGCTAGATTGATCTTTTGTACTATCCTGCACAGACAACTGAAGAGCTGTGTATGTGACAAGAGGGGAAATACATCAGCACAATCTTACAAGGGAAAAGAATCTTAATATTGGTGTTTAAATCTTGGTGTAGAATATTCTAAATTTGTTTAGTCCTTTCTAACTTTAAGAAATTTATGCATTGCTAAATATGGCCATTTGACAAGTCAGAATCCCTATTTGTGATTGAAGCCATTTAGGAATGAAAAAAAAAAAACTTTAGTTTTTTCACTTGCTCATGTCTAGCAGAGTTAGTTTAGATCACAGCGTAGCAGTTTCAGTGCTCCTGATGGGAAGGGGAAAAAGAACAGAAAAGAAACGAAAGCTTGCCCCACAAGTTTACCAAATCACCATATGTGCAATACTTCTCTTTCTTTCTCTCGCATCACTTCAATGCCTACAAATTTGAGTGATAACAAGAAAGCCCTCCCTTGAATTCAAAGATGTGGCACAAATAGTGACTCTATTTGCCAAGATGTGTGACTCTGGCCCAACAGGGTATTAACTCTCGAAGGACAGTTGAGAATTTCCAAGCAGTTCCAAACTGTAATCTCTCTCTCATGACACTTTAAATAAATAAAAAAGAAGCATTGGGAAAAGAGATATGGTGTGCAAATTATATCAAAAGATTAGGTCTGTAACCAATTTACCCTCCCAGCACCACACATCAGTGGGATCCAAACTGGATAACTCTAAAAGGAACACTTGAAGAAAGGTAACTTAAACATGAAATAGAACTAAAATATGATGACATCACAGCCATCTGTTGTAATTACACCCTCTCACATGCTTGTCCAGATTATATACCAGAAACTAAACAAATGTGCATGAAAAGACTTCTTACTCATCATAAGCAATGTAGGTGTGGGTTAAAATATGAAAAGAACATGCTAAAGTACATACACTGAAAAGATAAACACCCTTCAAACACTAACAACGATATGAAATTCATGCACCACTCAAGGAAGGACACAACAGGAAGAAGACTAGAGAGAGGAAGAGCTGTGTGCATAAACCAAAAACTCAGATTCGGTTGGAATGGATATAGAAGCTTGACAAAATACACACTCATACATAAACGAAATAAGGCTCAACCAACATAAGAACTCACCAAGTGCCAAGTCTTGATCATCTGCAGCTGCCTCAGACATATCTGCGTCTCGCACAGCAAGGCTAGCAGCAGGGTCATCCATTGACATAGCAAGGGCCTGCTGTAGCAGAGCATTCTCGTCATCCTGTAAGCAATCCAAGGTTCTTTCAAGTAAGTACTAATCATACTGACTACCTAAGAAGCACGGACACAGACACGCCGACACGACATTTTTCAAAAAAGTAAGATATAGATAGGAGACACGTTGAATATATATATATATATATATCATATTTTTTATATGATTATATCATAAAAACTTAATATTATCTCAACTAAAATTGGCATAAAAACATGAAAATTACAAAAAAAATATTTCAAGGTATTAAAATAAGAAATCCATTAAATAAAAATTCAATAGCTTCTTCATTTAATCATCATCCATGATTTAAGTCCCAAAACAAAATTACTAACTACTCTTTTTTCGCATGTCCAACGACACGTGTTCAGGAAGTGTTCAAAAGTGTTGGTGTCCAACACGGATACTTGAGTCAAACTAGAGTGTATGTGCTTCATAGCTGACTACTAATAGCCTTAGACAACAAGAGGAAACAAAGTGATCAACAACCGCAGGAAATGAAAGAAAGTTATGGAAGTTGCAAACAACTTCTTTTAACAAAATTTATAAAAAAAAAATTGGGGTTCTGGATTTTGGGGAAGGGTGGGGTTGGGGGAGGGGAGAGAGAGAGAAAATGCAACAAAGATCGAAAATGTTTACATGTTTGGCACAATAAAATTAGCATCAAAATAAAATCAGATATCGCCTGTCGACTATATACATTCCATAATTATGATAAACAGTGGTGCCATAATGTCTCACACATGAAAAACCACACAAAACTATCTTCTAAGAAGCACGGATACGACACGACATGACACGGACACGCAGATACGTTATTTCTTAAAAAAATAAGACACAGACACATTGATCCCATTACACAATGACTGAGTTAATACTGCAGGGCTCTTGGTGAGAACATAGTTACCAAACAAGAGTTGGACATAACCCAGTCAAGGGAAGGCATGGCAAAATACCCAAATGACTGGTAAGCTTCCACACCCCTGTTGGGACAGGTTTGGGGAGTTAAATAGTTGGAGGGGCAAGTTTTGGAAAAGGGATAGAACCAAAGTCGGACTTGAGGCGAGATCTGTTTATGGGTAAACAACGTACAACAAAAGATATTTCATTAATTATAGCATCCCCATTGTAGCACCACCACCTTTTTATGACAAAGATTGTCATAACCTCCCTTCCATGATCCTCAAAGCTCAAAAGGATTGTGCACGCATATGCATGTAAAAGTAAATAATGTAAAACAAAAGATATTTCATTAACTGTATTCGAGTAATTTGGTTTCTAATGTATTAGAAAAATAAGTACAGGGGGCAAGTATGCAATTCATAAACAAGACTTGGAGCAAGAACCACAACTCAAGTTACTCAACACCAAGTTTCATTCAGCAACTAATCACCAGCCAACAACTTGGAATCCAGACCATCTTAGAAAAAAGCACTCCCAACCACAATAGAAGCAGGTTATTATATAGTCTTGGTGGCTAAATTGTTTAATACAATGATTATGGCATTGAAGATGGATTTTCTTGATCTCTTGTGGCGTGTTTGGGAAGTGTGGATTATAGGAAATTTGAAGAACTGGAATCCCATTCCATAAGGCTTGTAGATTCTTATTTTGAAATTGTAGTATTCATGGTTAGCTTAAAAAAATAAAATAAAATTCCATAACACACCAAATGAATGAGCTAAAAGAAACCACAGAGACAACTTAACAAATCAAAATTCAGGAATAGTTAATTATCTCTTTCCCTTCCTTCTACATAAAGAACCTCTTTGGTAAGTTAGTTAGCCTTTACAGTTAAATTTTTGTCTCAAGTTGTAGCCCATAGAAAGAAGACCACCTTATGCTGTCCATTGAATCCTTACATTTCTTTAACTATGAGGAGCCTTTGCTAACCCAACAAAAGAGTTGAAAAAAAGACTTCATGGAAACAACCCCCTTCTTTTTTAGAGTCAATGTAGTTAATGGTGAAAATTCTACATTACCCAAAAAGTGAGATGATAAAAAGTTAGCCTAAATGAAATAAGGCGAACTTACAAAAATAATTAAAAAATATATATTAGACATTAGAAGTTCATTTATTATAAGTCAAACAATATGTTATGTAATAATTCTCATGTAACTCTAAAAAGTTTAAAAAAAAAAAACATGACATGTGACATATTAAAATTTTAGGCAATAATACCATTGTAAGATTTTTCTTTCCTTTCAGCTTCTTTTATATTGTGTAAATATTGCCCCAAAAAAATACCCTTACTCTTCCAACAATAAGACAAGAGACATGCGGACATCTGAAAAAAAATAAGTTCAAGTTAATGAAGCTCCCATCTCATACTTTTGCTTGAGTTGAGGTGACGCCTCATTGAATTACCTTGCCTAGAGTTACTGAGGCACTACACCTCATCCTCACCTTAGCGAGCACTGGTCACCTTTGACAACACTGTTTGGAGTAGTTTAAAGCAAAAGACACCATTACAGCTTGATCTTCACATCAAGCTATGTATCCAAATAATCCAGCAACCATGTCACCAAGTCTTTGCCTCATCCACTCCCCCATCATTAAAGCATTTGACAAAGTTATTGGAAATGAGAACACTGTTTAGAGTAGTTTAATGCAAAAGACACCATTACAACTTGATCTTTTCATCAAGCTATGTTTTCAAATAATCCAACCTAAACAAGTGCAACCATGTCAACAAGTCTTTGCCTCATCCACTCCCCAATCATTAAAGCATTGACAAAGTTAACATTCCAATACATGCCATTCCTAGATTACAGATCAAATCTGCCACTTTCACTTCTTTAGATGATGAAATAACAAGCATTTCCAAGAATTAGAAAACTTCAATAGGGCCTCGCCACACCAAAAGTGAAGCAAAAACAACACTCTCACTTCATTCCCCTCCAACTCATCTCTTTCTTCTCTACTCCAAGCCCTTTTATTATTCCTTTCCAAGTGCCCATTCCACTCCTCGTTTCACCCCCAAAACTGACCTGTTTCCCTAAATTTTCATGAGACAATTTTTCTCCAAAGACATTTTTTCTACACCAAACCTCCATCAGCATGCACTTAATGAATCCTTGGTCATGACTTTGGGATGAATTTCCTAATCCTTTCAACTCCTGTATATTAATTCCTGATCAACCAAGTGGCATACATTCCTTGATCACTCCTCCCCAAAAAGAAATCATTTCTTTGAATCTTCTCTAACCTTTCAACCACCAAACTAAAAGAATAGAAAGACACATTAAGGACATAAGAAAACTAGATAGCAGATTACTTTAGCTTTACAAGTTGCCTAACGGATACCTTTAAAAAAATTAAGTACTTTTCTATTGCCTCACTCCAAGTCGCAAGAGAAGTCCTCCACAAGAAAAAACTTACCAACTAGCAACATAATTCTCAGCTTAAGTTAATCTTGAGCCCAACAACTGCTTCAAAGTGTATAATAAGAAAGCTCTTTACAAACAATCCACTCTACAAAACTCTCTATGTAAACTTCTACAGCTGTCCTGGTGATTAACTTGCTCAAAGCCTACATCGCTCTGTGAGACACAGAGAGAGAGAGAGAGAGAAATGAGATGAAATGAAATGATGGACCCCTACATGAGACCCCAATAAACCTATAAAAGTCCCATGACACTGTGACAAAGACATCAATATCATTCTAATTCTAACAAAGAGTGATTAACATAGCTGAGAGATTTGGATTGTCACCACGAGGACATGTGGTCCTGTTTTGGGGGAGGAGGGAGCGAATGTGGTATCCCACATTGCCTGGTGTCTAAGATCTTAAGGTGATTATGAGTCTGGGCTTGAACTCCCATTGTACAACGCGTTTTCTGGACTTAGTCCAAGAAGCAAAGATGTACGAGGAGGGGCCCAACCCGTTAAACAAAGCAGACAATATTCAATATTGTATAATGTGAGTTCAATTGGAAGCATAAGTTCTATATTAGATCACTTTCAAATTCTTTCATCAAGGCACACAATAGCAAAAAAGTTTGCATCAAAATCTATCTACTCCAAAGTCCAAACTCTCCTACTGCTATCTTGGGTTGTGCCCCTTTGGTGCTTTAATGAAATTTTACTTATCGCTCGTGCGTGCGTGGTCAAACACACATCATACCGCTATTTTGAACCTTCTATTCAACACTTTCAATTCAATATTTTCTATTGTACATCACCCAACTGAAATCAATCATGATTATTACTACTATTTTTTTTTTTTATAGGTGATTACTGCTATTATTTTTCAAGGCTCACATAAACAAAAGCAGCATGGTGCCTGAAGACCTTCAAATAGAAAAAGTTAAGAAAAGGCGACTTGTGAGCACTCCATATCCCCCCATCTCCCCCTTCAACATTTTAGTAAAAATTCATTGTCATTCCATCTAGGCAAGGAACCTCATCCAGACCATTAAAAATCCCTTTCCTAATGCAGCCTCTCATTGAACTACACAACACTCCACCACATCCATAGCCTCCAGATATGACTATCCATCAGTCACTGCCCCACCTTATGTGATTAACCCTTTAATATGCACCACTACAGTAGAGGGATGGGATGTTCTCATCTCTATGCTTTAAGCAAGACTAGTGACTTTTGTCTCTTAACACTTTCTTTTAGTTTTGCTAGCCTCCAAAACTCCTTTTCATACCCCACTCACCTCATTCTATTCGTCATTGGTTAATTATATCAGACTCTCTTAGGAAGTTATTGTGAATTTTGGTATTGACCAATACGGCTGTAAATTTTGATCTGACCAGTATATTGACATGATCAGAGGATAAACAAACCAATACGTATCGGCCAATATGATACATAACGGCCATTATTTAAATCCATGTTTCACATACACTACATAATAGTCACAAAAAGAGCTGAAAATGAATGTGTGAATTGTGAAAACTAAAACCAAAAAAGGCGTTGGTTGACATTCAACATCTTCATATTATTGTAAGTCATCAGCATTGGCAGCACCATCATCAGCATCAATGCCACTTCATTAGCTTGATAACCAAATATGGGATATGCAGAAGTCGGAAAGCTCAGCCCATTGGAGCCAGGGGGGTTTAGTTGTTGGGGGGCCAACCCAACAATACTAGGATGTTATTTTTACAGTGCCCAGGAATTTTCATATGCTAAAACCAGTTATGACTGCCTATAAAATTCTGAAGAGTGAAATGAAGTACAGACCTGAAGACTTACAGATCTATATCGGAGTACTATGGTATCTAATCAAGACTAGAGATACCAAAATTTTATGCATGCCTTTATTCCAAATACATGTATCATGAAGTCGTGATTCACAATAAATAAAAAAAACTTCCAAGACTAAATCCTCAATAGAAGTTCTTTTCCTAATTGTAGTGTGGCAACTGATGCTTGGAATATGGTGGTGTCATTTTTTGGTGTTAGGTGGGTAATGCCAGCCTCCTTGAGGAAGGATTTTTCGAGTTGGAGAGATACTAGAATGAAGAAAGATGTGAAGAGCATGTGGAGGATGCTACCTTTATGCCTTGTGTGGTGCATTTGGAGAGAGCGGAAGCGACGCACTTTTGAAGACAATGAGCTCGCCGAAAAAAATGATAAAGAAAATGTGAATCAAGCCTTTTTGTAAATATACGCAATTTGACATGTGCTAATGGCATTTGTCACATGGAAAGTACATGTGCAGGGTGTGGGTATACCATCAAGCGTTAGCTTGAATGGTATTATATCCACCTCTCAAAGAGGAGGCTGAGGGTTCAAGTCCCAATTAGGACATAAGTGGGTGTGTGTGTGTCTTACCTATAAAAATATAAAATAAAATGTGTTGGCTGTATGTACGTCCTATGAAATGGATTTATCTGATCCCCAAATCCAAGGACACAAGCAAGAATAAATAATCAAATGGGTGTATATCCCTTAGTTTCTTGGTATAATATTGTACTTTTCCACGTTTAGAAGAGTCCTTGTAACAAATGGGTGTTAACAATTAAGCACAAAACTGTAAGAAATGGGTCAATATAAAAGCTAGAAGTGAAACAGGATACCAACCAGATCATTTGTTTTATTTTCATCTTCAGAAGCTGCAGCACTGACATTTTCAGTCATGGTTGCATCTTGTGAAGAAGTTTGTTGTTCCCCTCCTTTTTCCTGTTTTGCAGCTTCCTCTGCAGCCTTCTTAGCAGCTGCTTCTTGCCTAGCCCTCTCCTCTTCCATTGAAACGCGGAGAGCAAGAGCCAGTTCGGGATCCAGGTTTGGATCAACACCAAAATCAAAACCAGATACGCCACCAGCGGCAGCTGCTGCTGCTGCTGCTGCAAAACCACTTCCACCTTCCCCATCCCCGGTAAAGATGGGAGTACTGCCACGGGAAAAAGGAAAGAAATAAGTCAAAATGCATAACATTAAATTCAAATATTAACACCAGAAATCAAAGATGGAAGTGTAATCAGTAACCTTATAAGCACATCAGAAAGTACACTTGGACCAGGAGGAACATGAACAATGTGACTGCTGTCATTGTTGTTTACAGCAGCAAGAAGGGCCTCAAGCTTTTCTGGTTTCCCCTCATCTTCTTCACCAAAATCAACAATATCAAGAGCTACACTGTTCTTTTTTAACTTTCTTCCAATCATCTCCAGTACCTTCTTGTCGTATTTGATAGGGCTGAGAAAATAATTTGGAATTATAAGGATAAATATGAAAGTAAAAGATGCAAATAAGGCAGAAAGGCAACTACCTTCCAGCAAATACAATGATCCTTTGTTGCTGCTTTTTGTTTTGGCGATGCTTGAGAGCCAACTGAGCCACCTGTATCCCTGCTGCCAGGTTCATTTCACCACCTATTTCTAGACCTGAATTAAGAACAATGAAACTTTAAGACATCACACAGATGCATAAAAATAAGACCAGTGAATAAAAATGATAATAATTTAACTGGGCAAATTAGTAGTGAAAGAGTAAAAGAACCAAGTTTGGCCACCAAGCATCTTGTGGCCAAGTGCTGTTCCCAATTGAGCATTCAGATTAACAATAGCATCCTCATTCAACCGAGGTATGCTAAGAGTAAAAACAAACAACTCTCAATGGTTGTCAGCAGGATCTATTCTGTTCTATAATTTGTGTACCACAATTAGCAAATATGCCCACAAATTGAACATGCTATTACCAATCAAACCCATATCTGCAATTTTAGCAAGTCCAAAAGTACCCAAAAAAAAAAAAATTAAACTACTCTTTTTTAAGTCAAAAATTAAATTAAAGGCACTCCTCCGTGTCTGAGTCGAACCTCACCTGGAACACAAATTGTTATGGTACATAGAATTGGAACAGGAATGCAATAAACTACATACTCTAAATGTGGTACGATAAGAGATAGGGTAATGTAGATGACATATAAGTCTAATTTGTTTTATATTTTCACCTAAAGATGAGTAATGATAATTAATATATTGAAGTGTATAAGTTGTCTATACAGTTATAGAAATTTATTACCATTTGAAGCACTGAACTAAGCATATTAATTGATATTGATCTCTTTGAAAATTAAGACAGTACTAAGAAGATATTCCCAGGATCACTATTCTGGAACTTCCCTGTTTAAGGGCGTAGCAAATTGGGGATCCTAGGGGTATTAGCATTTTTCAGAAACTATGTTCTAGTCAATAATATACATTGGTAATTATGCTAATATGAGAAAAACAATTTACAAAATAAAGCTAAGTAAAGAAGCTAACCGTGCATGCAAGCTAAGATCTTGCCAAGATCACCGGTAGGAGTGACCAATACGCGAACCCCTTTGCCCGCCATTGTCAGAACTCCCACCGTATTCTCCGGGTTAGACTGTAAAAAAAAAAAAAAAAACCCAAAAGAACATTCCAACAACTATGCATCAGATACAAATCTAACACAATTAACTAAAACGCAAGAACATTAGGAAAAAAAAGTTTCCAACAACGTGATAAAGTTGTTGGGATTTCCTAGCCTTTAGGATTAGGATTCCTTGTTTCTAGGATTTAATTCAAGTCGTGCAAATAATCTCTCCTATACTTGAGGGACAAGGATTGTTTTTTCTCTTTCTGACTTAGTCATGTACCACGATTCTAGGTCCTGAAAAATCGTGGGTTGTTATTTCCTTACTTATTTCATTGTAAGGCTATTTAACAGCTATAAGTGTCATTCAATCAAATTAAGCATTCTCCCAGTTTTCTAGCGTAAACAGACTTTGCATTTACAAAAGCTCTTTGCCATTTTTTTTGGTTCTAACACAACGCTACAAAACCCACTAATTTAACATAAACATGGATATATAGATCAACAGATAGCATATATACATATAGACACACAGACGTCTGAGGAAAAATAAGAGCAGAAGATTGGTGACCTGGGTTTTGGCTCCACAAATTAGATTAACAGCGTCGGATTGAGCTTGAAACCTAGAGGGAGAGTAATCTCCGTTTCGCATCCATTCGGAATTATCAATACAGATCATTGTCGCCTGATTAAATACCAAAACAACAAAATGAAATAGGATCGATCAAAAACCCTAGTTCGTGAGATAAGTAAAACGGTAAAGAAAAAAGTACGGAGCTAAGGAGCACATATGCAAAATAGATGGGAAGAGAGCGCTGACCTCGAGCACCATCGTCGTCGATTGAGAATACAACCGAAGGATCGAGATAATAAGTAGCTAATTGGCTCTCTCTGCAACAGCTAAAGAATTTTGCGGTTACTTGCTGCCAGGGGAAATACCTAAGCTCATCTCCCATGGTTTTACTCAAATTTAACCCCAGTGTAAAAGCTATCATCTTTTCAATGTTGTTTTTCAAATTAAATTCCAGTTATAAATATAAAATATAATTTTAAATTTTAATTTACATAAAAATAAATTTAACATGAATTTAAATTTAATAACTAAGTAAAAAGCTCTCTAAAAATAAAATAAAATTATTTAATAAATTTTTTAATATATTAAAATTATTCATAAATTAAGAAATTAAAAATTCTAAATATAAAAAAATAGTATAATTATCAAATAATATTTAAATTTTTTCTCTTTTAACTCTCATTGATTATTTAAATAATAAATAATAATATTCTTTTCTTTTTTCATAAACTATTAAATAAAATAAAGATGAATATTTTTAAATTTTTATTCTATTTTAAATTCTTTTCTTTTTTTTTTAACTTTCAAATTAAATGTAAAGATTAAAAAATAATAATTTTATAAATTTTAACTTAAATTTAAATTTAAATAATTAACAAGTTACCCTGATAAATTTAATTATATGGGGAAATGGAAATACAAAAGTGCGTGTTTAAATGTTTTTTTGATTATTTTTTATTTTCGACAAAGAAGCAGTGGAAGTGTAAAATGAATCGGACCGAACTGATAGGGCGTGTTCTGGACCTTGCCTTCCAGGCCGGTAGGCTAAGCAGACATGCCAAAAGGCCCAAAACTAAAAGAGAAATTAAAAATAAAATTTTAATTATTAGTTCTAGTTGGGCCCAAGCACAGCGTGGCCCAGTCACATCAAGGCCTGTTAAGCTGGATACTTTTGGTGGTGGGCACAAATTCATGCTAATAATAGATATGTAATTTCGGCGGGTTAACTCAAATGCGGTTGGATTTTTTAAGATTTGATTTTTATTTTTTGTATTTGTAATGGATTTGGATAGAAGAATTCAAGTCCGATTTAAATTAGGAATAGATTTGAGTTAATAATCTGGAAACTGAATTCAAATTTAAATTCGAATCCGAATTTAATATTTTATATATTATATTTTTTATATTTTAATTATATACTATTAAATTAATAGTAATTTTTTACAAGTATTACTATTTATATTTTTATAATTTTAATAACTTGTTAATATTTAACATTGTTTTTTTAAATTAAATTATGTTAAAAGAATTATTTTAACAACTTTTATTTTTTTTTTAAGAAAAATTAAAAAAAATTATTGAAACTTTTAATATACAATCAAAATAGGAAAAATATAATAATTTATTAAAAAAATTATGAATAAAATCTAAGAATTAAAATTAATAATCTAAATTATTAAAAATCTGCCTGGTTAAAGTTAAAGTTCAAATTGACTATTTTAAAATTTAAACTGAACTTTAGTATGTTCAGTTTGAAATAAACTTATCTTTCACGAGTCATATAAACATTAATAAGTTTAATTATTTTTCCATTCCTAAGATTTAAAATTTAAGTTTCAATTATTACAAAATAAGTTTTTAACCATCTTCATATTGTTGTAAAGTGCAACATGTAAACAATGAATTTGATACGAGTGTTATAATTTCATTGTGTTATATGTGTAATTATAGGCATATCATTAGATTATTTAATTTTAATTTAAAAATTAAAATAGATAAAATTAAAATACAAGATGTATAATGTATACGTGACCCGAGAGAGTTGTGACACCGCCTACCCTGAAGAGCCTAGTCATTGTACTTATAATATATATATATATACACATACGTACAGACACAAGTGACATATAAAGGAAAAGGGCAACGGAGACCCATGTTAGCCCAGATGGCAAAAGCATAGGAAAGGCGCTCCCGCTTCGTGCAGACAGCGTTTTATGGTGGTCCCGACCGTGCTTTTTAAAGTATTTAATCCGAACACCATACATATACATATATATATATATGTATGTGTGTGTATATGTATGGGTAAATACTTAGATTAAAGTGTTTTAAAGTATTCTCTTAGCAACATTATCATAATTACTCACAAGGATATGGTCCGTATCTATCATATTTACGTGAATTCGCGTCACAGTAATAATTGTGCTAGTTGTATTGTAAAAATATAATGTTATAAAATATTATTCAAACTAATTTACTTTTTTATTTGTCAACCGATAAACTATTAAACTTATCTCACGATAAATGTGTATATTATAAATTTTCCATAAACATTTTTATCTATCCAATAACACATTAATAACTAACTTAGAATTGCCTTTTATATCTCAATATTTACCATCATTGAATCTTCTCGAAGAACTAAGACTTCTAATTGCGGTACTTAATAATTTCCTTCATACTTGTTTGACAGAGTCGAATAAATATATTCATTCTCATTTTGAACTATGACTCTTATACCATCTAATTTCCTACCACCTTTCTTTGAATTATCAAAATTTAATTTCTACCTGATATACCACAAAATGGCAAGAGCAATCATCACTTGACAAGTGTATCTATAGTTTAACCCATGCTTGGCCAGTTCAGTCCAAACTCGATTAGTTCAATTCGCGCTCAGCTAGTACAGCTCACGCTCGACCATTCAGGTCAGACTTACAGGTCTGAAGGGGCTGAGCACATTCCTCCAGAGCAGATCCACATTCAAGCAGAGCTCACGGGATTGAACATAGAACTCCGGAGTAACACTCTAGAGCTCATGACCGCCTTAACATTTGCCGAGCAGAGAATAAGGAAACAGTCTTTTATAAGGAAACTGTCACACATGTTTATCTCTATTGTGATACAATGTCCAACAAGGTAACTGCTATCTCCAATGATTGAATCGCTACTTTCATGACTCCAAATCCTAATCAACTTAGAAAAGTCACAGCCTATAAATTAAACCCTAAAGGTACGCTTTATTTTCATGCTCATTATTTGGCTTTCATTACAGTCTTTCAATTCAGTTTATTGACTTAAGCATCGGAGCGGCTACCGTCGGAGCCAACCCAGTGGTCCTCTGATCTTCTTTTTGAGTGTTCTTCAAGAAGTCGAGTTTGGAACATACGAGGGCCAAAAAATGCAACATCACTACCCAAACAACATACTGTGTCTTCCAACTCAATAAACTATTGAGATGACATTGAATTGCTAGTTTAAGAACTTATCACTTCCGGTTTGATTTCTTTCGCTACAACTCTTGAAGTCACCCCACCCTTACACAAATGTATAAAATAATTATATAATTTAATTTAATACATACAAATTAGTTCAAAATATTCTACGTCATTAAAAAAAATAGAGACTGAGTCTTAAAATAACATCTCTATTCTCTAATATGAAAAAGTTGTCCCCACTTCTGAACTACTCAGCAGCAACTCTGTGGTCACACAACCACCTTATTTACTCCCCCATTAATTTCTCAAATCTTAATTTGTACTATGTTCTTTGCCTTGCCACCTACCCCAGTAATCACCCTGTCCTAAACACCAAATCAAGGCCACCCCTCTTCCGCGGGGTAGTTGAAGGTTGAAAGTCGAAAGTAGAAAGTTGAACAACCATCCACAGACATTGAATCTGTGCGTCACCTATTATATTATACATTTCCTAAGAAAGACTTAAGGAGATCTAAAATATATACCCATCTATTTAAGAAAATGCGAATTGAATCGCAAGAGTAGACATGAGGTTGATAGTGATTTAATGACATTATCGGTTCATTTTTCTAAAAAAGAAAAAGTATGATTCGAAGTTACATAAAAGTAAAAGAAGACAAGTTAATTTATTTTATTACATCAATCTTAATTATCGACTAAGTTTAAAAAAATAAAGTCGGACATTGCAATCCACTCTAAATTATATAATATATAAATATATATGTATGCGTGTTTATATATATAAATATTAATTCTTTGTTATATTACTATCATTATACAGAAGTAAATGGCTCTAAAGAAAAGTTTGGAGGCATCACTAGGTTCAAGTCTTATTTAATTTTATACTAGGATTTGAACATTCATTTAAATTTAGTCATGTACTGAATTGGATAATTTATATTTAAGAGATTCTTACAGTCGTTAATTTGTGTACTCTTCTATTCTTTTATAATAATGTAATAAGTGGTCGATTAAAAAATTTTAGTTAGGAAGACCGAGTTACAGGTATAAAAATTTAGAGAGTTTTATATGAATATATATAAAAATTTGAGAGGGCCAAATGTTATTTTGCTAAAAAATTCTAACAAAATTAGTAGTAAAAATTATAACATTCAAATTTTGGGAAATTAAATCTTATTTTGTTAAAAAAAAATTTAACAAAATTAGTTGTAAAAAATACAATATCTAAAATTTGGAACGGGGACAAGTCCTACTTGATTAAAAATTTATAATAGAATTAGTAATAAAAAATACAATATCAAAATTTTTGAGAGGTCACGACCCTTTGCATATGCAAGTGACTTTCATATAAAAAAAAAAAAGAATAAAAAAAATACCATGTATACCTAATTTGGCTCCCACGTCATGCGATAAAAATAAGGATATCTAGTCTTATTCAAAAATAAATAAAAATAATATTATTATAAATTTAAGTGTATATAAAACATGATGTGTTTAATTTTTTAATAATTTAAGAATTAAAATTTTATTTATCTCAATAATTTTATTTGTTATATTTAGGTTATTTAAAAATTAAAACATTCTTTCTATTGTGCACCCCACCAAATAGATTATGAATATATTATAGAAAGGATGTACAGTACAAGACAGGGTCACGTTAAATGTGACATAAATGTCTGTTGATGGAGGTAATGGGACCTTTGTGCCCAGCTGGTTCGTGACACCCCATGCATGTGTATTTTAATGTCCCGTGGCAATGTCCTTAATCGGATTGTTGCCATTAAAGACCAGCACAGAGCTCTGCATCAGAATCTCCGCAACCCAGAGAGAAAGCGGCAGAGGCGAGTCGGGTCTTGGCTTTACTTGTCCATGTTTTGCACAATCTGATACCCAGAATCAGAAGTGCTTTAGATTGTGAATTGAAATGGAAACATTGGAAGGAAGATCGTTGGCTGAAACCCCCACATGGGCTGTTGCAACTGTCATAACTACTATGGTCTCCGTTGGGTTCTTCTTTCATGCCTCTTTGAAACATTTTGGGAAGGTACAGATCTTTCATATATATATATATATATATACACACACACAAATGTATATACACACACACACATTTGTCTATGTATATATTTATGTATGTGTACATGAGTTTATTATTGAAATCTTGATATTCATGTTGAAATTTCTGGATTCTAGTTCAAAGTTTTATACGTCTTTCTCTATGTTGCCCTGTAACAGTGGTTGAATAGGACAAAAAGAAAACCCCTTCTTGCTGCTTTAGAGAAGATTAAGGAAGGTAAGAGAACGAGTTTTTAGAAATGGGTTCTTGTTCCATTCTTTATAGTTTATTATTGACATCTGGATTTTGGTCTCATGAATCCACTGTTTTCTGCAAGCAGAGTTGATGCTGTTTGGGCTTCTATCATTGCTGATGGGTCACTGGATTGTTTTTGTGGCCAAAATTTGTATTAAATCATCGGTCTTGAGCAGCCGGTTCTATCCATGTGCACTAGAAAGTGACACTAAGGAGCTAATATCTGTAAATCAAATTATGATTTCAAGTTCTAATTATTCAAACTCGAGAGAGCGGACGAACAACATTAGGGATTTTTGTCCTGAGGTAGTTACCTCCCAATCCATTTAAAATTCAACTTTGATTCTGATGCTTTAGCTATAAGTTGTTCCTTCAAGTACAGTATGTTGTAATGCCAGTAAATTTTCGGTATCATTTAGTCTTTGATTGCAAAAGCAATCACAAAATCAATGATGCCTTCATATATCCAAATGCAGTTTAATTGGCTTGAAGTTGAATGCATATAGATTTGTCCTGAAATTATAGTTCCTGATAATTGAATACTCAGCGTGGTGCCATATATGGTGTCTGAGAGCTATTATTTGTAACTAACTGCACCTGTTGGTGTGAAGAGAAT